>JARUPZ010000021.1:3944437-4303778 GCA_031213475.1 Nereocystis luetkeana
GGCGGGACTTTGCCCCAATGTGCTCTAATAATAATTGATAATAATAATAATAATTGTGTCTCGTCAATGCGTCCAGTGCCCACTGGATGATGAGCACCTCCGGCTCGGGTGTTCGAGCGATGCTCGCCCTTGGCTGCGTGTGTATTCAGCGAAGACCGAAAGGCTCAGAAATAAAACCTCGTAGAGCACATGTTCGTTTTGTGTGTTATTATAGTTGGTGACTCATCCAATACCACGGAGGGTATGGCACGGTATATGCTACTGCTGTAGCTCACCTATGAACCGTTTTTGAATTATTGCTGAATCGTCGGCGATGAATAATCTATCAGACATCCCCCTACTTTCGTACAAGAAGAGGTCCCAGTCTGTTTTTTATGCCATTTTTGTTTTTTTATTCGCTGGCGTTGTGCTCCTGCGTGCCGCACGAGTATGTACCTTTTCGACAAAAAAAAGGTAACACCAGTGAGAGCCCCCAAGCGTGGACGGCATGTCCATAATTCTGGTGCATGGTTATAAAATGTATGATGAAGTAAGGTGAAAAAAATACTTGTTTCGTGGCCGAAACCAGAGACAAACGTGGCCGATTTATCATACTTTTCGAGCGAAGATGAAGCTAAATAGCATTTTTTTGGCCTCCGGCTCTACCTTCAGCAGGATCCTCCGCGGGCACCTCCAGCGGGCCTCCCTTGGCTGGGTGGGGATGGGGCTTTTTTGGATCGCTGCGCTCGCCTGACTTTAGTCGACTAGGTTGGCTGGTATTGGCTGTCTTCGTGAGCCAACTAACAACTACTGTTGTAGGCACGAACTCCGGCCAACTCACAGCCCTCGTAGCAGTAGTAGTAGTAGTAGTAGTAGTAGTAGTAGTAGTAGTAGTAGTAGTAGTAGTAGTAGTAGTAGTAGTAGTAGTAGTAGTAGTAGTAGTAGTAGTAGTACTAGTACTAGTAGTAGTAGTAGTAGTAGTAGTAGTAGTAGTAGTAGTAGTAGTAGTAGTAGTAGTAGTAGTAGTAGTATTGCAAGGGACCATAGTTAATAGGACCTATGATATACATAAAAACCTACCAGGTATATATTTAACCATTTATCACTAACAATATTTGGTCCTATTAACTATGGTCCCCCATAAAATAGTAGTAGTAGTAGCAGTAGCAGCAGTAGTAGTGCAGTAGTAGCAATAGTATTGTAGTAGTAGCAGCAGTAGTAGTAGTTTTAAATAGTAGTAGTAGGAGTAGTATAGCAGTACTGTAGAAGTGTAGTAGTAGTAGTAGTAGTAGTAGTAGTAGTAGTAGTAGTAGTAGTAGTAGTAGTAGTAGTAGTAGCAGTAGTAGCGGAGGTAGTAGCAGTAATATTATAGTAGCGGTCGCAGTATTCATGTATTAATAGTACTATTTACTACCCCACTATTTGTACGTAATATCAGAGCACATGAACCAAGATGGAGATATTATGTGTTAACTGATTGAGTGGTAGGATCGGGGGGGGGTGTCATTGCCCCCTCCCGGCCACGCCTACCACCACAATTTGCTTCTGATATGTTGGCCCCGACTGCTAATCAATCTTCCTGGTATATAGTTGACACTTCTTGGTGACATTCACAACTCGATCCTTATCCCGCCATACACCATACTCAGCTTGCACTCTTACACGGCAGTACATGCTCCTTTCTCTCCCCGTTGCTGTGGTCTGCCCGCCTCGCTCAGAACGACACAACGTGCGCGCACCTCGCAGCATTCCGTGCGCGGAAAACAAGAACTAAGACAAGAAAGTACAGAAAGAGAAAAGCACTACTAAGAGACTACAAAAAGCAACAGCAGCAACAACAACAACAACAACAACAACAACAACACAACAACAACAACAACAGCAGCAGGCGAGAAAGGGAGACAGGGGCGTCTTCACAACTGCCTCAAGGAATTGGTGTCGGGTCAACCGACAGACGCAAGAAGAAGGGCCCGGAACGGTGCATACCAAAGGCACCCGGTCAACACAAAGGGCACCGGTTCAAAACTCGAAACGGTCAAGTGCGGCAATTTTCTGTTGGTCGTGCAGGCACAGCAAGGTTGCATCGTCACGAGAAAACCTCGGGAGAGAGACGATCCATGAAGCTTTCATGTCAACGGATGCAACGGCTGGTCACAAATACAGTCCGCGGCAACCTGTCCTTGCCGGCGGTGGTTTTCGTGTGGACGGTGAGAATCCCATGAACATGACGTACACAGGCAGTACCATGGTGTGTGCGCACGCAGCACCAGAGTGTGGACGTTGTGGTCTGGCATTGTCGTCGTATATATTCATCGCAAATTTTGGGATGTATTGAAATGTACGTCTCGTGCCTCGGTAGTTTGGGGATCACAGAGCTTGTTAGTCTCTCTTGGCTAGGATGAAGTGAGTCGGCACGGACACCGCCGTGGAGGTGCTGGATGTCGACGGGTACTGTGGAAAACGGTTTCTTGTCAAAACACACGCACAGAGTCGTAGAGTATACACGCGACAACATTAAAAGACCGTCGCCCGGATTTAAAAAAAAAAAAAAAAACTTCTATCAGCTTTTTTAGGGGCAAACAATCTGAAAATAGAGTTCGGGGTAATTTTGCCGCAGTAGTTGAAGGCGGGATAAAGGGGTTGGGGGGGCGTTTTTTTTCTCGATCCTTACCGAAGGGAGAACCGGCAAGAATTGGAGAGAGACTATATATATATGCTTGCCTCGATTCATGACGAATACATTCATACTGAAGAAACGTGGGATGAAGAAGTGGGAGATCTGATTGGGCTCGATGCATACATTCATTCTGAATGAAAGCGAGGCAAGAAATTGGGAGACACAGCAGTTTTTTTGCTCGACGCATCACGGCGGGATAAGATATCGGGAGATTTTGTTTTCTCGCTCGATTAATAATGCTGGATGTGAAGGCGAGACAGTCCAATGGGGGACAAAAATTTTGGCTCGTTTCGCGAAGGGTAAACAAGAAATTGGGAGAGACAATTTGGGAGGCCGATTCCTGCGGGTATACCAGGTACCTTGGTAAATAAGACGTACGTGCCGAATTTTAGTGTAGGGCACACCCTGTCTCGCGTGAAAACAACCTGAGCCTAGAACGAAATATACCATAGTATTTTCTTGAGTTGTGTGGCGTGTTGCATACTTGAGGGACATTTTATGCTCTGACCACGTTATTCCCGGTAACGTGTGTGCTGCCGCATGCAGTCACTAACCCGTGATGGCATTTTTTGCCATGCATGGGGGGGGGGGGGGGGGGGCGTTCGTCGGAGTGGCAATCACGCCGTTCACAGCCCTTTTTCCCGCTGCGCTGCACTTCTGTACGTGCGTATGTAGGCACGCATCTCACTCTAAGCCCAAGTAATTTTTACCCGAACCCGGAGTGCAGTCCAAAAGGATGAAAAAAAAAAAAGACAAACAAACGGATACTATTGGCAAATACAGCTGTATATCGTCGTTGGATATTGGATCCGACATGCCACTGGTGAGCCTTTACTGCCGGAGAGTTTTTTTTTTCAGGATTTCCACATTTTTTTCCGCGCAAAAAAAAACTATTCAGATTTTCCAGATCTTACTTTTCCGAATATGTGAATGCGAAGTGTTCCTGATATTTTGCTCGCTGATAAATCTCACAGGTTGTGACAGAACGCCTCCGTAACTTGTTGATCCACAATCATAAATATATCGAAATTCTGGGGGGAAATGCTCTCGCATAGTAAGTAAATAACCACCCCTCCTGGAGTCTTAGCATAGAGGTTGGCGAACCTCCGTGTATGCTAAAAAAAATGAAAAAAAAACATTCAGGCTATACACGACTGCACCCATGTCCGGGTCCAACGTACTTAGAATTAGCCTTTTACGGCTGCTGCAACTTAGTTCACGGTTTTGATAGATAAAAGTCCTTGAAAACGATACTTACGTGATCATTTTTACTGTGGTAATACTTGAAAATGATACTTACATGACCATTTTTGCTGTGCTAACGGGTTTTGAAGTGGTGTCACATGTTTCGGGGGCAAACTGCTGTAAATACCAGGTGAGCAAGAATGTAAGTGGAGTCGTTTGTTGCAGCATAAAAATGGTCAGCTGCGGCCGTGTGTGCCTGTATGCTTGTTCGTTGTACGTGTTGTATCATGGGTATGCATGATAGGGCGGGAGGTTCACACTCCTTGTTCTTCCCAGTATTATTATTAATATTAGTGTTGTTATCAATATTATTTATAGTACTGCGTTTGCCATTCGACAATGTGCAGCATGAGCTTCAACGTTGATCGCTCAGAAGCACTCCAACACAATGAAACCCAATATACTACCATAATAGTACTAAGCCCTAGTTAGACCTATATGCCAATGAGAGAGCGATGTTTCCATAAAAAGATTGAATTCAAAAAAACAAACGCCAGAATATTGTAGAACAAGCTTGCTATTATTAATAGCACGATGCTTGAAACGGAAGGTTCCAAACTTTTTGGAAAAACCCGAAAAAAACAATTCTGGGGCCGATATTGGGCCATCATTGGCTTCAGAAAAACCCACGCGGGTGTTTAGTTCAAAGCGGCGGGATTCCGAGTCCTCGAAAGCTATCGATCGACTAAGCCCACGACTGTATCCTGAACTCTGATCGGGGTGCAATCGTTAGGGGTTCCGACGTTCCGACCCACCCTAGGGTCACCGTGTTTACACACTGGCCGGTGATATATGACGGGCGCTGGCCAGGCGTATGATGAAATAACAATTGGTCGCTGGTGTCAAAAAACCAGACGGCAAATATTCTCGATTTGTCTCAAAAGGCAAAAAAAAAATTAGTGTTATCCCAGGTTTAGGAGAAGAGCGTAGGACGCCGCGAACAAGCTCTCGCCCCTAGATCATGGCTCCACCTGATATCTTCGAGGCCGTCATCTGCGCTCGTTGGCCTCGCTCGACACCAAGCGGGTTGGCCGTGGGATGGGTCTATGTTGAGATCGAAGGTCTGTCGTCGAACGGACTTACTTTTATGAGCGTGTCGACGACCATTTACAACGAGAGAACAAGTTGCGCCGCCCGCAGTTGTTTACAACAACAAAACAAAAACACACACAACCTATTTTTTCCCACGGCGGCGGTACGAGACTCTATTCGGCTGCTTCTTGAAAGCAATATTTTGGAAAGAAAAAAATCAAGCTTCGGCTTGCCCGATGTCATGGACGCTACTAACGTTAGTATGATTCTTGCAATCGGACAATGTGTAGTAGTGGCATGAGCTTCAACATTGATCACTCAAAAGCACTCCGAAAGAAAAGCACCCAATATACCATTCACATTTTTTTTTAATGTACCGTTTCACACCAGGGTGATAAGTTAACACACCCCCTCGGACGCTTTTCAAATATGGATTTCTCGACAATGGGGAGGGCGTACTGAATACGACGAGCATGATGCGTCTACGCAACCTTCTCGACGAAATATTTTCAACGCTACCATTTTCGTTGTTTATGCCCGCCATGTTTGGGAGGAAACCGGGTCTGAAAGTCGTCCCAGGGGGTGTGTTATTTTATCACCCAGTGTGATACGGTATGCATTATTTGCATGCGTAATGTCGTCAAGTTCACAGGTTTGGTGGGTAGCACCTTCCGTTTTTCAAGCAATTAGATTGTACGTGCTAGGTACTATTACTGGAAATAAGCGTTGCACATTGTCAGATGGTAGATTGAGCGTTAACCCCTTTAGAACTCCAGTCCCGTTTTGGGGACAAGGCACTCAAATTTCAAGTAAGTTGTCCCCAATTGTCCCCAAAACGAGACTGCAGTTCTAAAAGGGTTGATAAGAATATGATGATGAACTTTACAGCAGTTTGCGTGCATGACACATGGTGATGATGCGCTTTTCGCTGTACACTATGCCTGCGGAGAGAACATGCATGAAGCGCACCGGTCCTACCCCTTGATATTATTAGCGATGTTGCTACTTCCGATACCACCATTGCTGCTGCTACTCTGCTTGACGCACTATTACGGGGGGGCATAGTTAACAGGACCAAATATTGTTGGTAAAAATTGTTAAACATATACCTGGTAGGTTTTTATGTATACCATAGGTCCTGTTAACTATGGCCCCCCGTAATAAACAACTTAGAGGTTGAGCGGCGAACGCATGCCGCAGTCTGCACATCGGACGCTTCGCCTCCCTTCCTCGACAACACGCCCCGATCCAAAGCAAACCACTAAACGCGCGCGTGCATATCCGTTTTTTCATGTGTATGTTGCCTGTTTTCCCTTCAGGGGCTGTGGAACATCCTCGACCTTGACGCTCCTGGGGGGGTCGGGCTGGGGAAAGAACTGTTGTTAGTTTTTGTTGGTACCGTCCTCATGCTATGGACCGGAACTTTCTTCTCCAATGCCGGTAAGGCTTTTACACTGCAAATATGAGTCTACTCTAATTTCAAGTAGTTGACTCCAAATGGGTGTGATGCGTTTCTTACTTCGAGTCAGGCTCGAATTCGTGTGGGAGGCAAACGGGGGAGGGGGCTCCTACACACACACACAAAGTAGATGCATTTCGAAGTCCACTTTTTTATGTTGAAGTTGTCTTTCGGAGCTTTGGTGCGAATCTCCGAGCAGGAAAGCCTGTGCAGTGTTGTGTACCGGGCGTTGTGTAGCATCTCGTACCGTTGACCGAAAGCTTTGCCACACGCGAGGGGGGGCACGAATGCACCAAGGAGCCCGTATCTGTCTTGCCGTTAATGTACGCATGAGCATACCTGTATGTGGGTATCATGCGGGTGGACGAAATTCACATGATCGTTTTTCTTGAGCTAAATAGTGTGACTTGACTACAGCGTGGAGCGTACCGCGTATTCGAGGCTTGGTCTGATTGGCCTAGGGTCAGGGTTAGGGTTGGTCTGATTGGCTTGTGTGTACGGTTAGAGGTAGATGCGTTCGTCTCGTACGCAGGGTGTGTCACTCCCTTTCTCGAAGAAGTTGGCGACCAATCCTCCTCAAACCCTTTAGGACTGCAGTCCTGTTTCGGGGAAAAACTATTACGGGGGGCCATAGTTAATGGGACCTATGGCATACATAAAAATCTATATATGTAACCATTTTTACTAACAATATTTCGTCCTATTACCTATGGTCCCCCCGTAATGCTTATATGTTGAGTGGTTTTGTCCCCAAAACGAGACCGCAGTACTTGACGTGATAATCCTTTTTTTTTCCAGGAGACAATGCTTCGTACGAACACTGCTGTAGAAGCACCTGTGTCCTCTTCGACGCTCCACGACGAAACACTTATTTTTTCTCCACACGCCGTACATCGATCTGTGCACAACACTCCAAGACAGTACATACCGCCTCTACCTCGGGGGGACATACCTGGTATTACGGGGGGGCATAGTAAATAGGACCAAATATTGTAAGTAAAAATAGGCAAATACATAGGTTTTTGTGTGCATCGTAGGTCCTATTTACTATGGTCCCCCGTAATAGTATTCAGATCCCACTACACGTAGGGGCCCAAACACCAAGATATCCCCCTACATTTCCCCACCATGTTTGGTTCTGATTACTATTCTACATAAGCCCTCCCGTAAATAGTATATTTTCGGAGGACTATAGTAAATAAGACCAAATATTGTTAGCAAAAATAGGGAAATGTATAGGTTTTAGTTTGTACCGTAGATCCTGTTTACTGCGGTCCCCCGGATTGGTATAGCGGTCCTACTTACGGCTGTGCAAGTGTGTCTGGTGCAAGTTGTTCTCTATATGGGATGTCATGACGGGAAAAAAAAGCCGTAGCCCGAAACCCTCCCTCTCAGGTTGTGGCCACATTCTTTGTATCCCCCTCGCGATGAAGAATGCGGACAAGATTCTGGGGTGCACTGATGTCGTCGGGTAGAGAGAGAACGGTTTAGCGTGAGGACAACACACACAGCAGGCAGTAAGCAGTACACGTATGCCAGGTACACCGGTTGTGGTAGAATACCGACGGCGTCCTCCAAATGATAGCTGCTAAGAAACTTCCGCGTCGAGTCTCCATTTCTTATTACTATTTCCACTATTAGGCTCAGTTTCTTATTCGTTTTGCCATCATCGAGCACAGGCTACTATCAACTGGCCATTGCCAGTGCAATTATATGGGATCTAGTACGGCACCCGACCCTTGACTACCATTTGTCACGGTCAAATTTCTCGCTGCATCTATCGCAGAGAAAGCGAGCGTCGATATCTCACGAGCGAAGTCTTACTCAGAGCGGGCGCACTCTGGAGCCCAGCAGCAGGTGTTTGCTCAATCGTGCGTGGGTCTGCCTTCTCCACATTGTTTTGCCTAGCGTCGACTTTTCGCGCTACCCCTCACTGCAGAAATCATTCTACTTTTGTGGCACGAGTGCCGTGTTGTTTTCACCGAAAAAGCGCGTTGAGTTTCGCAACAGGAGGGTACGATCGTTTTTCAGCGCTCGAATTTTCCCCCCAACGGGAAGGTCGAGGTTGCCAATGCCGAATAACAAGATGTTTTCGGAAAGGTCCGATCGAGAGCCTCCGGAAAACACTATATTCGGTTTTTGTTCGGTATCCGCAAACCTTCTTGTTCTGGAAAAATCGAGAGCGAGCTGAAAAACGATCGCGCCTCTGTGCCAACTCAACGATTTTTACGGTATACCGGTATATGGCGTTGCGCCCGAGATAACACACAACTCTTCTCGGGGCGTAGTTTCATGCTGGTTTCCTCTACCAAAGAAAAGCCGATCAGATGTTTGATCTCCAAGCCTCCACCACTTGCGTTATTTCGTCGCCTGTTCGCCCCCCCCCCCCCCCCCCCCCCCCCTGGTTTGGGGAGAAAATCGGCTCGGACATTTCATCCCGGAGCAGGCCATGTTGTATACCTGGTAGGAATTTCGATCTATTATTATTTGGTGTATTGTACCTTGTACCAGGGGTACTCGAAGGTAGCTGCTATATTTAATAATGCCACTCTCTCACTATAATGTTTGCTCGAAGTACTGTTGATACCTGTACGTGTGATACGTACCTGCTGGTATATAAAATACCACTTTGTCCGCACATAAATACAAGGGCCTATATTGATATCTAAACAGAACGACCCTAGCAGCAGTTGGGGACAGAGTAGTATCATACCAGGTATGTACCATATTTTGTCATCCGACAACGGTGTCGTTGTTGTTGTCCGACACCAGGTACCTGGTATATCACACAGCCAGAGTTGTTTATGTTTTCGGAACTCATCCCACGGTGCACCGTTTGTTTTGTCAGATTTTGTCTGACCGGTTGAGATCCTCAAGTCAGCAACTACAGCACTGCTGTGTGATGCGCTTGAACAACTTTGTGTGGTATTTTTACTACTCTCTCGGGGGCGTCCGTGAAAAAGATAAAAACGACACACCACGCCCCCAGAGATCGGTATGGAAAACCGCTGCTACCGTTGTGATCACATGATGGAATAAGAAGAAATAAAACAATGTTTTCTTCATTTTTTCATCTTTTTCGCTTGGTACTGTTAATATTAATAGTAACCCCCCCCCCCCCCCCCCCTGTCGAGCAAAACAAAATACTGTCACGGTTCACATTTTTCCCCCCGGGCGCCCTTGACTCTGTACCAGTATTGGTGTAGCCTTTTTTAGGCCCTACACGAAGCGTTGGTCGGGTGGCGTGAACTATTAATATCAATAACTTGTTCGGGTGGGTGCTACATTGAGTTCCTCAGCATCATCATCACCATCATCATGCGCGATGCGCGATCAGAAAAGCATGACACGACCACCGAAAGGCTTCGCTCCTCGTCATGAATGACGTTCTGTGCTAATAAGGCCGTATCGAGCGAAGTCCGCGGCCACAAGAGAGGCTCCTCCAGCAGTTAGTTCTCAAACCGACCGATAGTTGACGGACAACCACCTGATTTATATTATCACGTATCGTGTACGGTAAAAGCACGATCTCGCAGATAGATGTGTCCGTTGCCCACACAGGTGTGATGCACAATTATTAATTATTTGCCTCGCTGATGGTGGACAGTTTTGAATATTCCAACATTGAATATTCGATGGTTGGGCAGTGTCCTCGAGGTTGGTTTTTTGAGGTGGGGCCCTCGCGTCGATAGACCTCTACTTTTTCTTTTTCTTCTTCTTTCTCATCCCATTCATTATCTTCGCACATCTTCTTCTCTCTCTCCTTCCAACTCGTAACCCAGATCCGGGGTCACATAGCAGGCTCTTGTCCCCCCTTCCCGCTACGGTACGTGCCTTCATTTTTATGGCTCTTGTCCCCCCTTCCCGCTACGGTACGTGCCTTCATTTTTATCGCGAGAAGATTTCAGCCTTTTCTTCCCTCGTCGACTCGCATCGAATTGTGCCTACCCACGCTGCAAGGCGCTCTCAACAATTGAATCCTTTTTTATTTTTGCAAATAAAGTCAAAGTCCGACTCACCTGGGGCTCGAACCCAGGACTCAAACAAAGTAGAATTCGAGGTTAACCACTTGAACCACCGGGGCGACCGGCTCTACTGGCCCATTGTTATAGCAGTGCCATTTGGCTATCCAGTATCTATCTGACGATGATTGTTGTGCAGCGCTTGTTCCGATCATACCATCCACATACAAGAGGGAATCCAGAATCTATTTATAGTGATTTCATTCATGGAGAGTACTTTTATCAGTCAGACCTGAACAGTGGAGTGGTGGAACGGTGAGGGCTGGGAGGGTTCGCTGCTGTACTCGTATATAGGTCGATTATTTTCAGCCGCTCAGAGCCTCTCGATCGAGAGACCACTTTGTTTCTTTGCTGTCTCGAGCTTTTGAGCATGTTGTGTTGTCGCGATGTGCACCGCAAGGAGCGGTTCGTTCCTATTATTGCTCTGCGTCAACAAGATGCCTTCCTGTCGAATTTTATTTTTGGGTAAGGTACAGAGTACAGCGCCACTCCCCCGAGCGGCGAAAAATGCAGTAATGAAAATGGGGGTTGCCCTCCTATCTTAACCCCCTTAATACCACAGCAGTCCCGTTTTTGGGACACAGCATTTTTTGGAAGTAGACTGGTCTGTCTCCAAAACGGGACTGCAGTTCTAAAATAGTTTTATTCAATAGCAATATTATTAGTTGTTGTTTGTTGTTGTTGTTCTCACATTAACTCTCTGACGAAGGAGTCCGTGGTCACACAAAGGTGCTGGAGCCCTAGGAAGATCCGAAAAACTAAAAAAAAATCGAAAATTCGGCTGCCTCAAAATACACGAGACGAAAAAAGCGCACACAAGATAAAACCAATGTGCAAAACTGAACTAACATGGCCGCGTGTATATCCTCTCAACTATAACATAGAAGAGTACCCCCGTTCCCACCACTAACCAACTCGTGGCTGCTGACTACAACCATTCCTGAATACTTCCACGAAAAATACCAACAATAAAACTTGCCGCGTAATAATAGATTGGGCATGCTAGAATGCGTACGTACGTCGTGCCTGCCGTATGCACGGTGAAATGTATGATGTGCCTGTCTTACACGATCTATGTCGTGCATGTTGTATACAGAACGATCTAATGCCACCTCGCCTGCGGGGGGGGGGGGGGGCACGACAGATTGTTTCCTCTAGTTTTAGTTTTTTTTTCTTCCTATTCTCTTTCGATTTGTCTTCTTTGTTTTTCTTTTCTCTTTGATTGTTTCCTTTCGTTTCTCTATTTCATAGAATGTGTATGTCGTGCCTGTCGTATCTATTAATAGTTCGTATGATGACATGGCATTGCATTACCCACTGCTACGCTTACTGCATACCAGGTACCAGGTACCACGTACCAGGTACGTAGCAACTTAGCCCTTTTAGAACCGCAGTCTCGATTTGGGGACAAACCACTCAAACTTCAAGTAGTTCGTCCCCAAAACGGGACTGCGGTTCTAAAGGGGTTAGTGGCGTAGCTTTGTGACCACAGAACTTGTATCTCTTCTAGGATTGAAGAATCGGCACGGACACTGGTTGTGCTGGCTGTCGACCGGTAGAAATCTCGGTTGAATGTACAGAACACACACACGCATGTCGTGTATTTCGTATACAAGTACGATCTATGTCGTGCCTGTCGTATTTAGGACAATGACGTCGTCTGCCTGCTCCATAGCGGCACTACTGCTGTGGTATCCCGGAGCCGAAGTTTCGTGACCACAGGGCTGTCTGTCTTCTGTAGGATTGAAGAATCACCGGGAAGGGGCACTGCTCTAGCGGGTGGTGCTGGATGTCGACGGGTAGGAAGAACGGACGCGTTCTACGATAATGGTAGCACATTTCCGACAAAATGTTTCTGAGTGACGGGGCTTCTTGACCCAAAATCTTTGGAATGACGATTTTTTTTTTTTTAAATGACGGAATGTATAGTTGCGCCATGGGATGTTTCATCGGGATGCAGTTTGATATTTTTGCTGACGTCCGTTTTCGGGTGAGGTGTGGAGCCCTTTCTAGTACCGCAGTCCCGTTTTGGGGACTGACTACTTGAAATTTGAGTGGATTGTCCCCAAAACGGTACTGCAGTTCTAAAAAGGTCAAGTGAGGAACCTCTACCGTAGAACGCCTCAACGGTATAATGTGAAAACAAGCACACACGCACACGCATACTCGTACGCACAGCACTCTCCCTGATGAATGACTCTGCTGACTCCTAACCGATGTTCCACCATTAAAATCTGAAAGCGTGACGCTTAACATACACGCTTCACCAATCAAGTTCGACCTACAAAAAAAGACGAAGTGCTCCAAACATTGTGTACCCCATCATCAATTTTTCGACACTCTCCTTACTACGGTAGCTATTATTGCTAGTACCAGGTATTGGATATCGTTTGAGAAACGACGTCGAGACGATGCCGATAATAAAAAAACCGAATCGATACGATCTAGATACTTCATAGATTGAAGTCCTTTTGTTCAATAATGTTCGTGAAAAGCACAGGGATGCCAGGGGAGGGAGGGCAAGACAATTTCGATACGATACATAATCGAAACACGACGATACGATATCCAACACTACCTAATGTAATACCAGGTACGTCTATACCGATGCTTCGCGAACACCGAACTACAACATGTCCGAGCAATAGTTCCTCAAACTAATTTCCTTCCCCGCTGGTCTATTGGAAAGATCGCTGCAATCCCATACGACCCTTCCTCCGTCTGACTCTTTTGAGTCTCCCCTACTCGGCATCTATGCGTCAAATCCACGCGCCATTGGCAGCAGCCCCCCTTTCCTTTTCCCTCCTCCCTCTAGTCGCTTGACGGTCCCGTAGTGCGAGCCTGCTTGCATGGCGGGCTGGTCGACGTGAGATCGTGACCTGAGAGGTCAATGATATTTTTGAGTGGAAGGCGTTCCTTGCCGATGCCCTGTCTTGGCCATACACCCCCTCCCATTCCCATTCATATCGAGCTCTTGTAAACCGTGGCCCCCACTCCAGGTGATAAGCAATTTGCATGATTTGGTATGCCATTTTACGATGGTGTATGATGGGATGGTGGGGATGATGTAACATGATATGATATTATTCTATACCTGGTACAGGTACGACAAACAATTAGGGGTGGAACGCTGGGACGGAAGACGGCCCGCTTTTCGAGACCCCGTGCCCCCCTGCTTCCCTCAACGACGAGCTTCCTTAAACCGTAGCCCCTACTCTATAATTATGTTTCTTCTCTCAGGAAAGTGATGAGTGGTCAATGTTGAAGATCATGCCGCACATTTGTCGGACGGCAAGGGAAATAGTAATAATTATATGTGATATTGTATATTTTGGTGTGATGTGATATGGTATGTATGATGATACGGTACCATATGATACGAACCGTTAGGGATGGAGCGCTGGGACGAAGACGGCCCGGTTTCGAGACTCAGAGCCACCCTGGACGGTGGTAACCTGCAAAGGAGAGAGAAGTTCAACCTCTATGCGATCGTGAGTACGTACGTGCATAGGAAAGCGCCATTTTTTATTTTTTTTCATTTTTGTTTTTTTCATGACGCATGCCATGACATATGGGGGTGCTGCACCGAATTTTTATGGGGCTCTTCCCGCCTGAGGAGCTCTATCTACTACTACTACAGCTGTAGTTCACCCCAAACCCTGACCTCAACTCTTTTAGTAATTAAATGCAGTCCTGTTTTTGGGGAAAACCGCTCGAATTCTGTGTAGCTTATCCCCGAAAACAGTCGTACTCGCGAAACGTTGAAGAAAAGCCGAAACATGCAACCCCATGGCCTACTTCTGTAGGTTATGTACATATCGAAACATGCTGTTAACCCTGTTAGCACCGCAGTCCCATATGTGGGGACAAAGCACATCAATTATGAGTAGTTTGTCCCCAAAACGGGATTGGGGTCCTATAAGGGTTAACTACAGTCTGCGTAACACAGAAATTCTGCTCCCGCGACATTGGGTAGTTTTAGAGCCCGGGAGCCCACTCGTCAAGTCATAAATATTTTCCCTGGGGTCCTATAAGGGTTAACCACAGTCTGTGTAACACAGAAATTCTGCTCCAGCGACGATGGGTAGTTTTAGAGCCCGGGAGCCCACTCGTCAAGTCATAAATATTTGCCTTGCAAGTCAAGAAGTGCTACGCACCCTTACCGTGGCCGCGACACGCCTCTCATGAATCCCCGTTATTTTCTCCGCCACGCTTTCCTTTTTTTCCTCCTATGTACGAGTAGTCGTAGTAGCTCAGATCCCGGGGTCACATAGTAGGCTCCCCCCCGCGCCCCCCGCCGGCGCCTACTCGAGTTGATCAACAAGCAGCCGTGGTTGCCGCTTTGTACACCAACGTCTGGGCGGAAACGAAAATTCAGTTCACGTACTATTAAAAAATAGTAGGAATATACAACGGTGCTGCTTTTCCGTCTATGCGCCGTGCCCGTGGGGTGTCTCGGCTGCGTGCTGGTACAGCGGTAGCTGATACTATCACCAAAAATCTCCACCACGCTGCCCCTAGATCGAATTAGAACGCCTGTGTATCGAATTTTGAATATTCAATAGTATCCTTGTATCTAGGGATAGACTGGCACCTGGCAGCAAGAATTATGTTTTGCCGTAAGTACGGCGGTCGCGCTTTCATTTATTCCCCTTCGAGCGCGCCTGGAAAAAAAAAAAAAAAAAAAAAACGAATCCTGTGGAATAGCCGGACATTTGCCACTCTGTATGCGTTGTATCTGGAAATTGTCGAATGTGTGTATGTATGTATGTATGTATGTATGTGTGTGTACCTGGTACCGGGTGTGTATGAAGCAATTGCAGACTGGCGCGGGGGGAGGGGGGGGGAGGGGGGGCGGCACGGCGGGAACGTTTGTCGTCCATGCTAAGCTGCCAATACCCTTGTAGAGCATAAAATGTTCATGCCATTGCTAAATGCGGGGGAAGGGAACTTTTGTACCACCCATAGGCTTCCAAACTAGCACAAAAATGTATGCCATGCTAAATGGGAGTAGGAGGGGGAGGGGGGGGGCAGATATGCGACACCACATAGAACAATAAACTATTAGTACCACACTGTAGCAAAAAAAATGTATGCCATGCTGAAAAACAAAACAGACGCCTCGAAAGACACGATCAAGAAATATTAGGCCAACGTGAGATGAACGTAAATACAACTTGTGGCGCGCTTACTTGTCAATCGTCATTTATTTCACAAAAATTCCGGAGCAACTCGCTTGTAGGGGGGGGGGAGGGCGTTATACCCGTGGCAACGGCGTCCTTGCCAAGCCTTTGTCGCCGGTGCCTTTTTCTTCCCTTCTCAACACGGGCCCGGTACTTACTGCCTTCGCTTTTATCGCGCGTATATAGGGTGAATGCAGTTTTGATTCCCACTTTTTTGTCCGTCGACGTTTGGCGCGTTCTACGATATAATGAGGTATCTCGTTTCCCGTTATTTTTGTTTTCTGAATGACGGGGGGGTCCTTCACCCAAAATCGTCGGAAGGCCAATATTGGTTTCGAAAAATGACATGTTTGTACTTGGGCCATGGGATTCGTCATCGGGTTTGAAATTTTGGTTTCGCTGGAGGTCAGTTTCGGGTGAGGTGTGGAGCTCCCTGAGTGAGGAGCCTCTGAAAAATTAGGGTGAACCCCTATCGTAGAACGCCTCGTTTGTGAGTCGAATTTTGTGAACTCGCTCGTTTGTGAGTCGAATTTTGTGAACTCGCTCGCGTCCTCGCACGATCAGTGACGGGAGAAGACTCGGAAATAATGCGTCCTGAGCGACAAAGGTACAACAGCAGCCGAGATGCGAGCCCCAGCGCAACTCGTGCTGGCAGTAAAACGTACTGCGTGTTCTGCGTTATTCTTGCGTTTTGTCATCTCACAGTGCGGAGCGCTTGTTCCAAAATAATACCATCCGCATGTAGAAGGTTAACTACTCTGCAGAATCGATGACTGGAAATATGGAATTTTTTTTCAGTGAGGCCTGAAAACTTGGCGAAATTATACCATACTAGGCATGTAGTATCATTTCATTATTCCTTCATAGCCGCTATTCTTCTTGTGCGGTCTGAGAATGTACGGCGCTTGTTCCAATCATACCACCCACATGGACAAGGGGATCCAGAATCCAATGGCCTCACACATGGAAGGTACTATCAATCATACCTGAACACTTGAAGAATTTGTAGTTTCCTACTGGATACATGCACCAAATCCTTTTCAGTAGACTAGTGTTATTTCTGTTGCCATCCGACAATGTGCGGCATGATCTTCAACATGGATCACTCATAACTTTCCCGAAAGAAGAAAACCTATTGTGTAATCAAGTTCAGTCGTAGTTTTTCGTTTGTTTCTTCACCCTGGCACAATGTCCAGCTCGAACCTTCAACAGGGAGAAGAAAACCCCCAAGAAAATCGCACAACGTTTTTTTTCTTTTTCTTAACTTGGCTTCCTACAGACGGACAGTATTACGGGGGACCATAGTTAATAGGACCAAATATTGTTAGTAAAAATGGTTAAATATATAGGTTTTCATGTACACCATAGGTCCTGTTAACTATGGTCCCCCGTACTAGTACCCTATCGTGGCCTTATACACCCCCCCCCTACACCGGAAATGAAATCAACTCATTGAAACTGTCATCCATAATATGCAAGTCCGCCCCAAAAACGGTTCTTAGTAGGATGCAGCTCACCCTTCATGCGACTCGCCAGACACCTCACGGCGCTTCGCGCTTGGTACAAGCAATGTCTGCCTGGTCGGGGAAAACCCGACATGCTCCGCCCCGGTATTGTAGGGATGCGAGGGTCTATGGTCATACGACTACACGGCCATGCACGAGATCGAGAGCATCTCTCCTATCGAGTACACCCCCTCCACATCGCTAGCGTTTTGTCCGCAGAACATCAGTTCGGTAGACTTCCGCCGTGTGCCTCTAGCCTAAAATCGATACTTGGCATACCGTAACTCTTGTCGTTATTGTTGTGTTGGCATCCGACGAAGATGCGCAGCATGGTCTTCAGCGTTGATCATTCATAAACATTTGCGAAGAGAAAAAAAAACGCGAGGGCAACTACTATAAGCGATGTGTAAATATAAGCGAGTGTGTACGAGCCAGTTGCCACAGATGCTGTGCGTAGTTCTCGTGCGTCATGAAGGATACACTTATGTTTGACGGCAAGTAGCAACAGCAAACAGCACGTGCGCGTGTGTGCGTGCGTCTGCAGTCGTTTCATCATAAGCTCAATCAAACCGGAGAGCCATAGGGGTTTTGTTTTGAAGCCATGTGCATCCACTGCTATATTATACCAGGTACCACAGATACATGAAAGCTACGCCACGTTGCGCTGGAACGCAAGGACCGTTTGGCGAGTATCTTTGCATCTCCAGACAGTGGTATAGCATACCAGGAATAACTTACGTGGAAACCAGAACAGCATGTAATAGGAAAATCGAGGCAGCGATATCTTCTGGCCGCCACCACCAGCTCAGTCTCCTTACCTTGTTGCTATCCCCATTCTTATCCCTAAGCTCATTCGTGATGACGTAGCAGGCGCCTACCTTGTCTGTTTTTGTTCAGGTTTTTGGCGTTTTTTGCATTCCCTTCGTTCCCTTTTATTTTGTCAATTGTTCGTTGGCGGTGGCGGGTTTGTCCGCCTGCCACTGGCACGGTGTGTACGCCATCTGCAAAGAGCTCGAAAACTCCCGCCCTTAACGCTTGTACACAGTAACGCGTTTCTTGTTATATGATCGCGCTTCTTCCAATACCTGTTGTTGAGGAATGTGTGTTGCCATCCGACAGCAGTGTGTAGGCAGCATGAGCTTCACGGAAGAAAACCAAGAGAAACAGTATAAAAAAAGGAGACCTATTGGCCTGCAGTAGGCTATTGTATTCCAATAGCCTACTGGACTACAGTAACTTCAGCAGCGATCACTCCGAAACATTCGTTCCCCGAAAGAAGAAAAAAACGAGGGCCCCAAAAAACAAAAAGGCAACCCATGCTCGAATCTACACGTGTCTCCCTTTCTCTTTTATGTACCTACCCTCCAGGTACGAGTTATCACATTTTTGTGAATATTCTGAAATACCCAATACCTGGTACGAGTTATTACTTTTTCTGTTCTTGTTCCTGTTCTTGTTGACCCTTTTAGAGCGGCAGTCGCATTTTCGGGGACAGAATTACGTAGGATTTTGAGGGGTTAGTCGCTTATTAACACGAGACTGCAGCTCTAAAAATATCGTGATCCGCCGGCGGCTGCCCGTCCGTTTCGCTAATAATGTTGCTCTCTTGCACTATTTTCGGTCCTCGCTTGTCAGAGTAGTAGCTTGGCGACGACGTTGTTTTAGTGCCGTGCTTGCTCTTGTTTGGTGACCTTGATCCGGCGGCGCCTGCCTCTGTTCTCCTTCGTTGATGTTCTTCTTGCACTTCTACGGGGGACCATAGTTAATAGGACCTATGGTATACATAAAAACCTATATTTTTATCCATTTTTACCAACAATACTTGGTCCTATTTAATGTGGTCCCCCCGTAATACTGTCTTCGTTCGTTTCGCCGAACTTTGTTGGCGATGACGGCCTTTCCTTCACTCGTTCGTGTCCCTGTGCCTTGTCGATCATCTCGACCCGGCGCTCGTCTTGCCTACGTGATTGGTGTTGCTGTTTGCTCTAAACCCCCGTCCCTTTCGCAGAGTGTAGTGGCGATGGCGGGTTCGATCGTGTACTGGGACGGCGTGTACACCATCTGCGAAGAGCACGTGTGGGAAAACACTTGGCGGTGAGCCAGTCTCTCGCCGCTGCCGCTGCTATGCGTGTACAAAAAATTGTAGTATCGGTGCTACGGGCAGTTCGGTGGTGTTGCCCTCCTCGGACTTATGTATCTTGCGTGTGTTCCATTCCGGCTTGAATCGAGCGTCGTCTATTACCGCAGGAGTACTGTTGAAGTCTATCTTCTGTTAGTACTATGTACAGCAGATATCAACACTTTTCCCTCGCTTGGGGGCTGCTGCTCGCACCTCCCTCCCTAGGCAATCTCTCGTTCACCCCGCAGAATATGAGCAACGTATTAACCCTTTTAGAACCGCAGTCCCGTTTTGGGGACAAACCAGTCAAATTTCAAGTAGTTTGTCCCCAAAACGGGACTGCGGTTCTAAAGGGGTTAACAGCGGTACTACAGCAGGCAGAACCCAAGATGGACTCAATGAATAACATACCTCCCCCCCCCCATGTCTAAAAAATGGTCATGATTACTCCTCCCCCCCCGTAACACCAAGAAAACGAGCACTAAGAACGGCGGGCTGATACTTACACGGGAAAAATAAGAAATGCGGGGGTCATTATTGCACCGATTGCGGTGTACAACGCACCCTTTCTCGGATTAGAAATCCACCCTGGAGCAGCTTTCCTGTTTTCCGTTACGGGTAGGTGTTTGGTACTGCTGTACGGTGTGGTCAGGTGTATCCGATATGCACCAAAATGCTACCGCAGGAGACTGCTCTTTTGGGCTTCATAAAAATGTGTTTTATGTTGGGTTTTTTGGGTAATACCTGGTAGCAATTAGACGTCTCAGACGTTTGGGTTTCGGAGATAGATGGGTGAAAAGGTCAGGAATATCAGCTGTTTTTTTTTTTCTCATCATATATCATAAATAATACCAGGTACCTGGTAGTTGATATTATTTTGTTGTTGATTACTTTTTTACAGTTTTTCTTTTTCTTTTTTTCGATAGCAGCGGCCCTTTTAGGGCCTAAAAAAAAAAGAGCAAAATCTCCTGTGCGATAAACGTGTACCATGGTACAACGTTTTTGGTACGTACAGAGGAGGGAGGAGAGCGCCCGCCGTGTGACCTCGGATCTAAGTCGCAAACCGGTGGGGGATGAGGAAAATGGGAACGTTCATGCCATTCGGGGGAGAGGAGGGGGGAGCCGGGTAGGGCAAACACAACACAGTCAGTTAGTAGATGGGATGTTTTTCCATGCCCCCCCCCCCCCCCCCCTGTATGCACCGAAAATGCTGGGTACATCAGTACCGCTCAGCAGATTTGCTCTCATGCAGAGCCGTTATTGTGTTATTGTTGGAGAGCTTCCACATTTTCTCGGTTTACTTTGGGAACTTCTGTATCAAACTACGGAGGCGTTCTGTACCAATGCGTGAATTTTGGCAGAGATAAACATATCAGGAACGCTTCGCAATTACACATCTGGGGGGGGGGGGGGGGGGGGAGTCTGCTAAAATTATCTGGAAGTTGAAAAAACATAAGTGTGCGAAAACGAAATGCTAGAAAATATGGAAATTTAGGACCATAATCCCTTCCCACACAAACGGCCCTCATAGGATGCATCGATTTTTCCTCAATCTCGGTTTTCGGGTAAGGCATGGAGCTACCCTCATATCATGTATATCAAAGTGAAATAATACCTGGTATGATAAGAAGCCGGAGAAAATGTCTTGAGTGCCCGTTTTCGAAAACGAACGCGAAAATGAACCTTTTCTACTACTATAGAATAATTTTATTTACAGCAGGTATCTTGTGTCTTGCCCCCTTGTCTGTTGGGTGTTGGATCCTGTCTCTTGGGCCTAGATTAGTATTGGATCTTGCCTTGCGTCTCTTGGAGCGTCGCCTCTTGGACTTTTTGTTTTGTTAGATTTTGGGTATCGGTTCACGTCTATTGGGGTTTTATTTAGTTCAGTAGATCGTGGATCTCAGATCTTTTTTAGACGTTGAATTTTGGATCTTGAACTTGCTACAGGAGCAGCAGTAGGTGCCGCTTTCCCATGGCATGAAGGGACTCCTGAAAAATATTACACCCAACTTTTTCAATGGGAAAACATGTTCTGGGGCCCCAGGAACCGATTTCTTGTCCCAACATATCCGTTTTGTCATCCTGGAGACGATAAAAAAAAAACACCGATCAACTCCTCGAGATCCGCACCCGGTAAAAATAAATTCGGGCAATGTTTGTTAGTTGGAACAACATTGAAGGGCTCATGATGCTGTCTACTATTTTACACATTGTTCGGATGGCGATACATAATGAATACTTGATCGTAGACCCGACTCATTCCACGGCAATGCGAAGGTTGACGGCTTATTTTCTGAGGTCCTATCCACATGAAGAGCTCGACCGACCATCCCACCCGACACATGGCGCTTCGAGGAGCGTTTGGTCGCGCAAATCTGCTGTAGTTTGTAGGTGCCATCCGATGACCAATTGTTACATGCGCTGCTGCTATTTAATACCTGGTATAAAATTACATACACACCAACAAAATAAAGGAAGGGGGGTTCACCACTTACTCGAGCAAATGGTTGACACGCCCTGTGTACTCGAGTTGCACCCCGACCTCAAAATTTGGAACCGGGTACCCGACCGGTTTTGGGGGGCGGTTGAGGCGGAACCGGAACCGGGTACCCGGGTCCCGGCAGACACGGGTACCCGGGTTACCATACACTATTTGCTCCCCTTTTAGCGTTTGAGCGGCGGCGGATGAGGCGGACACGGATATCTGGGTACCCGTGTACCCCGAGTACCCGGGCTACCTTACACTGTTTGCTCCCGTTCTTGCGTTTGAGCGGCGGCGTGGTAAGGCGGACACGGGTACCCGGGTTACCATGCAACACGTGCTAAACTTGTAGCTTTGGAGCGGCGGCGTGGTAGGCAAGGCAGGTATTAATAAGGGTATTCTCTATTCTCGGTCTGTAGTCTGCAGGCGCGGGAGGCGAGAGTCTAGAGGCACAGCCGCTGGAGCGTAAATCAACGTACACCCCAGTCTTGGGGCCTCCGTACAGCACAATTGACGGGTACCCGGGGTACAAATACCCGCGGTTCCGTGAATTGGACCGGGACGGTTCCGGTTCCGACGGTTCCGGGTACCCGCCACCGGGTACGAGTGTAGAACTAAGCCCAACCTTCAGGCCAATCAAACACAGTCAACCATTGGCTGGCGTGATTTCCTTTATCTCGTACCTGGTACAAAGTAGTCTACCTCAACCATTTTCTCGAGTAAGTGGTAAAATCTCTCCTTTTGCTAGACCATCCATTAATAGTTTATGTGAAAATTTTCAAGGGGTCTCACAACTGGCTTTTTTTGCCGAAAACCGGCGATTTACTCGACGGGATAGTCTAAAATACCGGTAGACTTCTCAGGATAATCCTTTTAGTTTTCCGAGAGCTTTCTCGAGCACTTTTCCGTTTCTCCCGAGTCGTAGTTGGACTGTTCGCCCATATTTCCAGTTCTGAGGGCATCATGATTTTTCATCAAAAATCCGGTAAGATCCAATATTTCTGGCCCCAGTTCTGACCAACAGCCTTATTTCTGAGCCTCCAGAGAAAACTGATTGGCTGCTCCAAAAAATAAACCAGGAATCGGGAGTAACGGAAAATTCCTCCTGAAAGCTCGCAAAAAACTACGGAGAGCATTTTGAGAAGTCTGAGGGTGTTTTAGGCTTCCCCGCCGAGAAAAACGCGCATATTCGGCCTTACAACTCAGTTCTGAGAGCTCAGAAATAATTTCCCATAATAGTTGGTCTAAAGTGTAACACTATTAAAATAAAACTAACCGGTACCTGGTATATACCATTAGCTGCTGACTTAAGGACCTCAACCGGTCAGGAAATATTGCCTCGGAAAGCAAAAAGTGCAGCTCCGACCGCAGAACGAGTTTTTTTTTTTGCTACGTGCTGCTGCTGTTTGTGGAGGGCGATATATTAAAAAAAAAAGGCACCAAAGTTTGTGTTGGCGTACTTACACTCGGCATTTCCTGTCTGGGCGTTATAGGTTGGCGAAATTATTTCATTAAACCCGAAGTACTTGATTTTGGCGTCGGTGAGTGAACAATGAGTTGTATTTTCTTGTTTGGCAGGGGGCGGGGCCGATTCCTCTTTAGCCCTTATAGTGCTGCACTGACAATACACCTACTAGTAAATATGACTCTAATTCCAAGTGCATTGTCCCCACAGTGGGACTGCAGAACTGACAAAAAACGTTTTTTTATACTTTAGCTTATGGCGGACGATACACCAACCTGTGTTTGCTCGCGTATTTTAAATCGACATTTTCTGTCTGGGCGTAGTAATTGAAAACGAAAGTACAAGGTACTTGATTTTGGTGTGAATTTTAGGGGTGATTATTTTTTTTCGTCCGGGGGCTGACTGTGACTTCTCTTCACCCTGTGAGTACTTGCGCTGTCTACACCCCCCAAAATTTGGCACTTATTTCAAGTGTTTTTGTCCTCACAACGGGACCGCAGTACAAAAATACCTGGCAGGGGTTAACCCCTTTAGAACCGCAGTCCCGTTTGGGGACAAACAGCTTGAAATTTGAGTGGTTTGTCCCCACATATGGGACTGCGGTTCTAAAGGAGTTAAAACGCTCTCCCATGTTTTTCGACCATCGCGCGCAGATACAACCTGCTGTGCACGGTGCTCGGCGGTGTAGGCCTGGTGTGGGTGATGCGTAGCGAGGATGCCGATGACGAGCAGGACAGAGCGGACAAAGAACACTCTCGGAATGACGGCGATAGTACGGACGCTGAAGATGCCGACGGCAGGCACTACGACCTCTCCGTCTGCCAAGAAGAGGGGAAGGCCGGCGTCACCATCAGTGGTGGTGGTGGTGGTGGTGGTGGTGGTGGAGAGCATGAAACTGGCGCTGCTGCCGCCGTGGCATCTTGCGCCTCCAAATGCGCCACAGGCTGTGCTAGCCGTGTCAGCGGGAGAGGAGGTACGCGTCAGTGTGTCTGACATTTTTATTCCCCCCCAGAAACACCGTAAAAAACGTTGGAGTTGGCACAGGGGATCTGCGATCGGTTTTTCAGCGCTCATTTTTTGTTTCGAGAAACGGGAAGGGTGCTTGCTACCCAAAAAAGTCGAACATAGTAAATTTGGGATGAATCTCGACCGAATATTTTCCGAAACCTCCGGTATTCGGTATTTGACAACCTATTTTCCCGTTCTATAAGAAACGAGTGCCGAACAATGATCGCACCCTTGTTCGAACTCAATGCTCATTCACGGTAGTATGCGAGAATATTAGGGGAGGGGGGGGGCGGAGGGGCAAAAGGGGTAGGGCGGGGGGGGGGGGGGGGGGGTAATGGGGTGAGCCTCTCGAGAGGAGGGGTGGAGAAGAGGAAATATGTAGGGGGGGGGGGGGGGGGGGGGGGTAGGGCGGGGAGGGGGCGGGGGCGGGGGAAAGGGTACTCGTTTGTTGCTTGGCTTGGGGCATTTGACCAATGACCGCGCGCCCCCTTCGGAACGGAAGAGGGGGTGGGCTGGGTTCCTCGCCGAGTAGGCTTGAGTTTGACCAGAAAGAAAATAGATTGGTCCGTCGGGGGCGGATTCAGATATTAGTTTTGCGAGATGCCATCCCGCGTTGGGCGCACCGAATAAAAGCGTTGGACCCTTGAAATATCGGGTCGTGTCGTAGACTGCGTACGTAGTGTCACAGTAGTACCCTGGTATATATATATATATTTTCAATGAGTCTGCCATCCCCGACAACATGTAGCATGGATTTCGACGGTGATCACCCACAAACATTAAACGAGCTTGCCATCCTCGAGAAATATGTAGCGTGAACGTCAACGGTGATCGTCCATAAACATTTCCCGGACAATGAACAAAACCGAAGGGAAACAATAACAAAACCAAAACCTATTGGCCTACAGTAAGCAGACTACTGGATTATACCAGGTAGTAGCCTATTGGACTGCAGTAGCTTTGGCGGTGATCACTCGTAATATTTCCCGATGTAGGAAGAATACCAAGGGCAACCGAAACAACACGTACTGCTGTAGATAAACCCGCCGATTTTTTCAACATTTTCGTATCGGAACCAAATTATCTCACACTAATTCCAAGCAGGTTGTCCCCAAAACGACGTATTGCATACAGGTGCAGTTCTCGCGAGGTTTCATTTGAGTCCCTCGTGTTAATTGTCTGAATATGCCGAGTGAATATATACCTGGTACGCTGGTATTCGCTGTGCTTACAAGTATACTTCGAAGTATATACACAAAGTACATTTTGTTATTATTTATCTTGCCATCCGACAACGTGCAGCATGATCTCCAACATTGGATCACTCATAACTTTCCCGAAGAAAGAAGAAAACCTCGGACACAAGAACCAGTGGTATATTTTATTATTATTTCTCTTGCCATCAGACAATGTGCAGCATGATCTTCAACATGGATCACTCATAACTTATTGATATTTTTCATCCCGTTTACTGCTGTTTTCCGTCGTTTTCTATCCCCCTGCTCTCTCTCTCTATTAGTAGTCGTAACTTAGACACGGGGTCACATATTGATATTAAAGAGTAGGCTCCTCTACCCGCTCGCGACTCACGCCGAATAGAGCACATAGTACTCGTACGAGGTGACCACAGTTTTTTTTTTTTAGTTTGTTTGTTTGTTTGTTTTATTTTTCACGAGATTGTTTTTTGTGTTCAATGTTTTTTTGTGTTGCCTTCTTTTTTCTTGCGCCACCGCGGACTCGGCAAAGGCAAAGCAGGCTTGGCGCCATCAGGGCCCGCCGCTCTCGCGCCGTGGGCTAGGGCCCAGCTGTACGTCAAGGGGATGTTCGGCAACGTCTGCGGCGTCGTCTTGTGGAAAGGGGTGGAGAATGTGAGAAACGACACAACTCGTGGTGTTTTTTGTTTTGTTTTTTTCAAGTACTTTTTCAGTAGTGGCCCTCTGTCATGCCGATACTTGCCAGGCCAATACACCGGCACTATTCCTAGGTCTATAGACCGGCGAGGACCTTCAACAATCTAGGAGAAGGGATCTTTAGGTTGGAAGGTAGGCTGTTCAAGTGTTTTGGTTCCTGTTGGGATCAAGGTACGGGCGAAGACCCAACCCAACCCCCGACTCTAACCCTAACCCTAACCCCAAACCGCGGCCATAACGGGCCGAAACTCGCCATAAACGCGGCTGCGCCGCGTTTGCATCAAAGCAGGAAATTTCTCAGTTGCGGACGGCGATCCCTAAGTGCAGACTATGCTGCGCATTCTTCTAGTCGAAAACATCCCTAAAGATCCCTTCTCCCAGATTGCTAAATCTACTCAGACCGGCACTATATGCTCCGCGCTCTGCCACACCAGCTGCTGGTTATTTCCATCTGTGTCGCGCGATTTCCATTGGCGATATATATGGGCACCGGCATTATGAAACCGGTGTTGAGATCAAGTCCTCGCTGGGAAAACCCCTGGGTAAGACACGCCTTCCAAGTACTACAAACACGATCCCGATACCTTAACCCAGGTGATTGCCGGGCTTTCAGCCTCATTCGGAGCAGTACCGTAACACAGGCATTGTAGAGGGACCTCCACTGTATAACGCTCTATATTGTTTATTATTATTATTATTATTATTATTAATATTATTATTATTATTATTGTTATTATTAGTGCGTTTGCCACCCTACACAATGCGCCGCATGAGCTTCTACGTTGATCACTCATAAGCACTGCTGAAGAAGCAAACCAAGGGAGTAAATAACAAAAACCCAAACCGATTGGCCTGCTGGAGACTATTGGACTGCCGTAGCTTCAACGTTGATCACTCGTAAGCCTTTCCCGAAAAAATGAGAAAAACTAAAAGGCTAAACAAAAGCAAATTGTTTTTTTTTTAATCATCACTTCTACTTTCCAGCCTAACTCGTAGGAGGTTTTACCCTCAGTGATCTTCTGGACAAGCCGTGGCCACAGGTGTCGTCCCTTCTCCCCCCAGGTGCATGCCTTTATTTCTTGTCGCGCATTGGGTTCAGCATTCCCACAACTGCTCGTCGATTTTGATCGGATGTAGCCTACTCACGCTCTCGCGCTTTCCGCTAATCATTTTTTTATGCATGAACAAGTCCCTACGTCCGAGCATGCACTCGGTGAGACTCGAACCCACGAAATTCATCTTGATAGGCACGCGGACCACCTACTAAGCCACCGGGGACGTCGGCTACGAACCTTTTATCAGAGCGGGTACTGGGTAGCGAAGGATCTACTTACAGCAAACACGCCTCATTAACTTGTTCAAACTAAACGACGAAAGTTGAGAGAGGGTGTTTTGTTCCGAGCTTGAGCGAATAGCCAGCACGCCTCAAAACCTCCGACGAACTGAAGAAGCGCTTCTACAGGCTTACATTTACCTTTATGTATTATGTGTGTGTTTGTCTCTTCCAAGAGCTACACGTCCTATTAATATTACATTTTTTTCACTGGGCTTTTATTCATGGTTCTCTTTCATGTTCCCCCCCCCCCGGTCACGCTGTCATAGTTGATGCTGTTTTATTTTTTTTCTCTCCCAACGCTACTAGTGTGGTACTTTTTTTTTTCCCCCGTGGCTTGATCTATTATGCCAGGTACTCCTATTTATCCCCCCCCCCCCTCGCCACAAAAGCGGTTCTTAGTAGGATGCAGCTCACCCTTCATGCGACTCGCACCGGACACCTCACGGCGCTTCGCGCTTGGTGCAGGCAATGCCTGCCTGGACGGTGAAAACCCGACATGCTCCGTCCGGCATTGCAAGGACGCGAGGGTCTATGGTCATACATACGACTACGGCCATGCACGAGATTGATTACATATCTCCTATCGAGTACACCCCTCCCCCCCCCACTGTAGTCATGCGTATTGACACGTTATGCTGTTGCAAGCGGCAAAAAAAACAAAGAGGTCTATTAATAGTAGCTCGACAGAAAACCATCACGGCAGCGATCAGTCTCGTCCCTCCCGTCAGCCAACTACGACCGACCAACTCACGGTGAATCGACTACGCTCTGATCGTAAATATACGAAACGTTTTGATAGTGGTCACACAACATCGAAATGTACCTTTACATTTTCGGTCGGACTGGTCGGACCCGTTTTTGTTTCTCCAGGGCTATTCGTGGGTCGGGTCAAACCTCGTGGATCAGGCTCGACTCGGGTGAGGGTGAACCGACCCGACCGACCCGATCCGGCACCACCGGGAGATCTATTATCTTCCCCAGAAGTTTCCTCCCAGGCGTTCCTCACCCGGGGTCGGGTCATGACCGTGAGGAGCCCTGATGGAAAAGCTGGAAACACTCGTACCGAACGAACCCCCCCCCCCCCCCCCCCCCCCCCCCCCCCCCCCCCCCCCCCCCCCCCCCCCCCCCACCCCCCCCCCCCCCCCCCCCCCCCTTCCGCCATACCGATTTGCTATGCGAGCGCAGCTGATCGTAGAGGAGAGCCTGGATACTGATTGGACGGGACTCGTGATCTACGCGGTCGGGACTGTGGCTGTGCTGGCCGCCGGGAGTTGGGCTGAGAACTGCGGCCTCGAAGAAGGCGACGAGGCAGAATTTTTGAGCGACGCTCCGCCAGCTCGTGAGTGCCCTGCTGTGTGCGTACACACGGCAGATCGTGCAACGGTGGGGCAATCAACGAACACACGGGGTGACAACCGGTTTCGGCTCAAAAAAAAGTACCGGTATATCTCATTGAAACTACCCGACGTCACTGGGAATATATCGGTTGTCTTTCCGTCCATGTGTTTCGTTTAGGAACCGGTGTTCCGTCTGAAAGGGATGCGTGATCAATTGTCCTACGACGGAAGGACTGCGACACATGAGTACTCCCCCCCCCTCCCTACCCCCTGACCCGTAGCCCTCTCATATTTTCCACCGACGAAACCCCCGTGGTTTTTCCGCGGGCCCCTACCGGCGCAGTGAGGAGTTCCTCCACAAGAGGCGAGGCGGGGTTGGGAGGGGAGGGACGAGGAGGAGGATGAGGGATGCTTATCTCGCTACTTTGGGCTGCCGGAGTGGTGTCTACCGCCTTGGAGCTGGCGGGAGTCGTCGCGATTTGGACGGGCGTTGAGTGGTGAGTGACGGCCATATTATAGGTGTGGCAACGATCGACCGGCGGGTCGTCGGCTGTGTGCGATAGCAGCTGGAGATGGTGATGTTGGCGGTGTATTGTAGCAGTTGGCGGTGGTGGTGGTGGTGGTGATGGTGGTGTTTGTGTTGGGGCCGATGTTGATGGTGGTGATGGTGGTGCTGTTGGTGGTGCTGCTGTTGATGTTGGTGTTGGTGTCGGCGCTGGCGTGGAGGCTGGTGTTGGTGTCTCGGTGTTGGGGTTGGTGTTGGTGCTACCGTTGTGGACGTTGGTGTTGCTGCGGTCGGCGTTTTTTTCGTTGTGTTGATGTGTTCTGGCGGTGTGGCAGTGATTGATGGGGGGGTAGGGTTGGTGTTCGCGCTTTAGCTGTGGTGGTGGTGGTGAGTGGGGGTGCCGGTGACGCTGCTGTTGGTGTCGTCGTTGGGGTAGAGGCTGATGTTGGTGTCTTGGTGCTGGGGTTGGTATTTGTGTTGCTGCTCCGGGTGTTGGTGTTGCGCGGCCGGTGTTGGCGTCTTCTGGTGTTGGTGTCTCGGTGTTCGGTGTGTCAGTGCTGTTCTTAACTGTTCGCGCATAAACTCATCGCCACAACTTCGTCCGTAGGCTGCTAACAGTATGATTTACTCTCTGAAACAAAAAAACACATGTCTTCGTATTTACTACCGGGTATTAATGTTTTTGCCGCTCGACAAATGTGCTGCAGCATGAGCTTCAACGTTGGTCACTCATAATCATTCCCGAAAGAAGACAAAACCAAGGAAGACAGTAGACTGTTGGATTACGATAGCCTGCTGGACTGCAGTGGTTTCAACGTTGATCACTCATTGACGTTCCCTGACGTATGAAGGAACACCGAGGGAACTAGTAATAGAGAATTTGGTAGCCTCCTAGCCTACAGATCACTGACGGACTGCGAATAGTCTATCGGACTACGGTAGCTTCAGCGTTGATCACTCAGAAACATGCCACGAAAACAGGAAGGAAAACCAGGGGAACCCGAAACTAAGAAGGAAACCTACGCACGAGCTCTTCACTCCCTGGTGTACCTCAGTGTCGGCACACCCGTTCCGAAGGTGCAAACGTTTCACACCTCTGGCAGACAGATCATGATCTATCTATCTATCTATCTATCTATCTATCTATCTATCTATATATATTATTATTTCCCTTGCCATCCGACAATGTGCAGCATGATCTTCGAAACTGATCAAGCACAACTTTCCCGAAAGAGGAAAAACAAAAGGAAACAGGAGGAAACCCATCCATGCACCAAGTCTACCTCCCTTCTTTGCCAACTTTCGGCTTGTCTACTCCATTTGCTGTCCTTCATAGATCATCTATTACGGGGGGCCATAGTTAATAGGACCAAATATTGTTAGTAAAAATAGTTAAATATATAGGTTTTTATGTATACCATAGGTGCTATTAACTATGGTCCCCCGTCAATAGTTCCTCACCTGCAGCTGTGGGAGATCTGTGCAGGATCTGCCCGGAACTTGTCCATCCCAGGAAAACGCGTGCTGCTGTAGACAATCTAAAATAGACGGTAAGGCCGCTGTCACCCGGCGGTATGATCTGGTGCTGTGGGAAAAGTGCAACAGCAGGGACATATAATCTGCCCTGAACGATTAGATCTGGACCATCAAACGGGAACCGATTATTATCCGTCCAACGCGTGAAACACATTGTTTCGGGGACTGGCTGCCGTAGATAGCGTAGAGTTTGCACAGCACAAGAGTGCAAGGATGAACCGTTTTCGAGCGCTCGTTTTTTCGACAACGGGTTCTAGGTTAAGGTTGCTACAGTTCGTATCACGGGGGGGGGGGGGGGGGGCATGGTAAGTAGGACCTCCCGTACACACACACACAAACCTATATATTCCCCTATTTTTGCCAACAATATATGGTCCTGTTTACTATGGTCCCCCGTAATAGCCCCAACATGATAATATTAAAAGTTTCGGAGGGCTCTCGACCAGATATATATATATATATATATATATATACACGGTATTTCGACAACCTTTCCGTTCTTGGGGAAAAAAATCGACCTCTGATGGGGGAGGGGGGGGGGAACGGTCAGACCCGCCGTGTGGATGAAGTCAACGCACCCCTTTTCGATAACTGCTTTATTCCAAGAAGATTGGTGAGCTTTCTCGGCGCCCCTCGACGCTTTTAGGGCTTCAGTCAGTCAGTCTCGTTCCCGTTTTTTTGTGGGACGAACTACTTCAAATTTTGAGTGGGCTGACCCCGAAATAACGGGACTGACTGACTGCAGCCCCCCAAAAAAGGGTTCAGGCGCTTCTCCGATAGTCAGAAATATTATGGCCGTCAAAAACAAAAGTGCCACCCCTGTCCCCTATCCCCTATCGGAACACGCCTCATCAGACCCATGTGTTTCAAGTACTGTTAGAGAGCGGGACCGGCCACTGCAGCAAGCGTTTCGCTGAGGCGTATAGCGGCCTATCCTCCCCGGTGACATCGCTCCGCGGTTTAGTCACTACGATCGCGATCACAGGGCTTGAATAAAAGGCCACCGCTCACGGACCCCGTCCTCCCCCGCCCCTCGCCGCTTCTCCCCCACCGCCGCCCCCGGTCGCTGTTTCCGTGGCCACTCGACCCGTAACAAATGAATCCCTGGATATTGTTGCCACGCCTGTAACACGGAAAAAAAAAAAAAAAAACGAATACTACACAAAAAACAATCAAACAACACAAACAACACAACACAAACAAACACACGAAAAACAAAATCGCGCAACGGCACCAAACAATTAAAAAAAAAATGGAAAATGAAAATGAAAATGAAATAAATGACACCAGGTACATCTGGGAGGAAGACTACATCGCCAGGCCTTGGTACCGAGACTGGTGCTACATCGCCGGAGGCTTGGCCGTTCTCCTAGCCACGGGAACGTTCCTCAACCTCTCGGGCGCCCCGCTGGGAGGCAAGGCCCGCGTCAAGCAGGAGATCGCTCCGCTCCTCCCCCCGCCCCTGACCACCCTGGGGGCCTCCGCCGCCCCCCCGAGCCTCCGCTGGACGGGAGGGGGCAAGAGGATACAGCAGTCGCCGCCGCAGCATGAGTCCGAGATGAGGGCGGGGGGGGGGTCCTCGGTGCCCCCGGCGCTATCCGCTCGGTCGAACAGCAGTCAGCAGGTGTGGCCGAAGAGCGCGAAGCGCGACGCCGGCCAGCCGCAGGGTTTCTAGGTGAGTTGATTGATCTGGCGGGGGGGGGGGGGGGGGGGGGGGTTGCTCGACCGAACAGTATTCAGCGGGTGCGGCATCGAGAGCGCGAGACGGAGCGCCGGCAGGGAGAAGGGTTTCTAGGAGAGGGGGGAAGGGGTTGGGAGGAGAGGGAGGGGAAGGGGGAGATGAGGGGGGGGACAGAGCTGGCGCCCCCCCCCCCCGAGCAGTGAACAGGCCTCAATGTTACGCTCTGCTGCCCCAACGAAAAATGGCTTGAATCCCGTCTCTGAGCGCGCTTCCAAAGCCTCGTGCGCGAGTGTAGCCTTAACCCTGTTGTGTACCGGAATAGTTCACCGCGCAGAAACCAAAATCCGAGTCTAATTCTCAGCGTTTCGCCCCCAGCGGTGGGATCGCGGTGGGGAAAGGGTGGGGAAATTGGGGGGCACTCCCCCTCCCACCGTGGTCACTCTCGCTCCGTCAGAGGGACAGCTACGAGGTTCGAAAGCAAAAGCGAGCACGCAGCCGTCGATCGTGGTGAAACGCGTGGAGCGAAGCTACCAGGGTTGAGAGATACCACCGACGGGCGAGGAAGGCGGGCCTCCGCACGCGTTGCAAAGAGAGCGCGGGCGCCGAAGCAACAGAAGCTGGGCGTCAGCCAGTCAGAGTCAAAGAGTCGTCGTCAAGTTTTTGTTTGTTTAGTTCGTTTGTTTTGTTTTTCGTTTGTTTGTTTTTTATTTTCTTAGGGACGTTTTTATTTCCCAAGGAGCCCCGTCAAGCTCTCTTCTGGCGTGATTCTTTCGTATCCCTCCTCCAAAAAAATATAGCTTACTTGAACAACAACAAAAAATCCGACCCCTCCCCCGCACCCCCCCCACCCCCTACATCACCGGTGCAACCCCTTCTCTCCTCCTGCAACTGCAGCACCGTCCCCAGGTGCCAACCGGACCTCTCTATATGGGATACGTCATGGGTTTCACGAGATCTGTGGAGGCTGAGGTGAACCGGGGGGGGAGAGACCCGGGCGGATAGTTACAGCATCCGTATGTTCCTCGGGAAAACTCGGCATGCCGTGGTGTGGCTCTGCGGGATACGGCCAGAGGGCTCAGAGGAGGACCATTTATATAATCGCGTTAAAGGGTTTCCATGCGAGATGGGGAGTCTGAAGGTGAAACGGGTATTGGAGAGAGGGGCCCGGGCGCACCTCTTTGGACCGCGGCCGTTTCTTTGTAAAACATGGCGCCACGCCGCGCGGTAAATTTACGGGGTACCTGGTGCGTCGATAGCTCCAGTATGAGGACGGCCCATGGAATCGAGCCGAGGGCTTCGTGCGAGATGTCGGGGCCGAGCGGGGGCGAGAAACCCGGGCGCATTTTTCTTTTGTCCGCGGCTATTCTTTGTAAAAACAAGGCATGCCGGAGCGGTCCTATCGAACGGGGTACGTCAAGAGTTAGGACCTCTATAAGACGCCTCCAAGGTGTCAGGTGAGGCACGGACGGTGAGGTAAAGTGGGGAAGGCGGAGGGGGGGGGGGGGGGGGGGGGGGGGGGGGGGGGAGGGGGGGGGGGAGGAGGGAAGGCCCCCCGGTCGCATATTTTGAGTCGCGGCCGTTTTTTTTTTGTAAAGCATGCCCGCGGCGGGTAGTTCACAGGGGCGTTCGGTCCGTTTCAGACGTGTGTGCCCCCCGGGTTTCCGCGCGAGGACGTGTGGCCTGTTCGGGCTTCCCGGGCTACTCGGAACCACCCGGGCTACTCGGAATACCCGGGGGCTATATCCCGGGCTGCTCGAACCACCCGGAGGGATTTTTTTTCTGTACGACTGACACGCGTTATTTCATTAGAGCAGAGATCTCGCCGATATGGTGGGGGTGCTCTCGACAATTGTAGCTGTTTACACCATTTGGGATATAGTATGTGTGGCCGGTCAAGATGTTAGGCCAGCGCAAGCGGCCGGGCCGGGCACTTCGCGCGGAGCACAGAATGAGGAAGGATGGAGAGCGGGGGGGGGGGGGGAGTTCAAGTGAATGTGAGGTACGAAATATGGTACGTACTGCTGTTTTATTTTTTCGTTCGCATTGTTTTGTGCTAATTTGCGGCGAAAGCGTGTGGCTGCTGGGGGTAGCACTGTATGAGCGCACGGACTCCCCCGACCCCCCCCCCCCCCCCCCCCCCCCCGATCCCACCGTCTCATGGACGCACACCTTCTGAGGCCATTGTTTCCCGTAGTTTTGTCCAGCGAGCGAGCGGCGCAAAAAGAGCGCGCGCGACCAGCTTGTCACGGAGGTGAAAAAAAAAATCGACTCCCGCGACTTTCCACGCTTCTGTCCTGTGCGAAGGGCGGCTGGTCCCAGCCGTGTGCTGATCCGGTGCCCAGCACCGCCATGAATAGGAACATACAGGGCGGGTAGTGGGCTAGACGTATCGCTTCGACTGGTTACGGACTGGAACAAAAATATTCCCTCGAGAAAAAATGGGGGGGGGGGGGGGGGCTCCAGCGTGTACTGAAGGCCTCTTAGTGGAAACCCGCAGAGTGATGGAGGTTTTCAACTCCTCGAGTACATGAGGGGAAGGGTGAGAGGGGGGGGGGGGGGCGAGTGCTCCAGCGTGTACCGTATGGTCGGCCTCCTAGTGGAAACCCGCCGAGTGATGGAGGTTTTTACTTCCTTCGCATGTGAGCTCGTCATTGTTTTTGTGTACACTGCCTGAGTGGAAACGTGTCCAAGGGTATAGCCCGGGAAAAAAATGTCCCCCCTCCCAGGCTGGGGTGCGGTGCGGACCCAGTTGTAGGCTAGAGCGTGTTTTTGTTTGTGCAGCAACAATATGTTTTTTTTCCCCCAGGCAGCCTCGGAGGCACAATGTCTTTTAGGTATCTACCCCCCAGCCACGGTGCATTTCCGACCCTCCAGGCTGCGATGTTTTGCTCGGTGTGCTGGCCTTTGTCGATGAGGGCTGAATACGATGAGCAGAGACAGCAGCGGTGCTCGATAGTTTTTTCTCAATACCTAGCAGCTGAAGTGAGTATCGTGGAGCGATCAGTCTTCCGCGGTTTTTTTCTTTCTTGTTCCATGTCTTGTGGCCTTAATAGAAGACGGCTTTGGCTGTTTGCGCGTTGGCTCGCTGCCCGCTCCGCGTAAAAGTGCGATGCTCAAGAGCTTGGTGTGAGTGCTTTGTGTAATTTCTCGGCGTCAGTGCTTTAGCGCTTTCAGCGCAAGCGCTTTACGCGAGAGCTTTGCGGAAGGTGCGTTACATATAGGCGCTTTGCGTATGTAAGTGCTCTTAGAATCATGAGTCGTTTGCGAAGCGCTTTTTACATCAGTGCTCCCAACAGGCGTGCTTTGTGGGCACCACGCGTGCCTGGCATGCCAAGCGCGCTTTGCATGCCACGCGCGTGTTCAGCACGCGCCCTGCGCGCCTTGCATTCTGCAGTGTGCTTCGCGTGCCCTGCTTGTTTTCCGCTCGCCGTGCGTGCTTTTCATGCGCTCTGCGTGCCTCGCATTGTGCAACGTGCTCTGCATGCCTTGCCATGCCCATGGGTGCTCTGCACGTCGAGCGTGATTTCATGCGCCCTGCGTGCCTGCTTTGCATGTGCGGTGTGCTACGCGTGTTGAGAGGTGCTTTGCGTGCACCACGCCTGCCTTGCATACGCGGTGTGCACGAAATACAATAAAAACGGGTGTGTTGCATCAACCGAAGCTTCGTTTTTACACTTTTTTTGACCCGCGGTGACGTGCCATCCAGGGCGGGGGTACAACGCTTTTCCCCAGGGGGGGGAGGGGGGGGGGGGGGGGGATTTTTCCCCTGATATGATACGTACGGAGGCGTGAATGGAAAGAAAGTTCCATTTCCAGTTGGCATCGCTGTTTTGTGAGTGTATTGGTATTATTATCCACGAAGAAAGTTACCTGAACGGTAGCGGTAACGATAACGGTGATTTGGTGTGGAAGCAATAATCATAACGAACAGTATTTTGTGTATTCTAGGTATAGAGCTGAAACAGCGCGCGGGCACTGTAATAGCACGGTACGGGGAGAGGAGCATGTGGACGAGGCGGATACTAGAGCAGGAGGCAGAAAAGCTGGGGGGAGTACGAATAACAGAGTAGGCGGTTCGACCCCCGCCCCCCCCCCCCCCAGCCGAGGTTACTGTAGCCCTAATTCGGTCAAACATGTCCTGTTTTTGCGCCTGGAGTATTAGCTCTATACAAGTTTTGCTAGAGAAAGAGAAGGCTTGTTTTCGCGTATGTAGGTGTAAAATCTCTATAATGATACTATCGCACGTCTTCCGTATTGTTGCTGCCAGATGATACTTTTAGTTCGATATGTAATACGTCAGGAGAGCGTCTGCTGGTTTTGCATGCCTGTAGTGGTGGCTTGACAATCGGGGGGGGGGTCCGTGTTGGGAGAGGGGGAGAGAGAAAGCTCGAGGCACTGTCGTGCGTACTTGGCGTGAACCGCACCGTGGTGCGCGTAGGGTATGATAGGCGGATAGAGAGAGAGCGCCGGCTTGTTTTTCGTGCTGCTTTTCAATGCTGATGTTGTTGTATGCTATTCCACTCGATGTGCGTGCATGTACCGGCCTTTCATACCATAGGTAGATGTTGTTTGCTTGCGTCTTGTGGCGTTTTTTTTTTTCGTCTTGTGGCGTTTTTTTTCTTCGATTTGGAGGGGAAATAAAGGGATCGCGGGAAAGGGAAGGGATAGGATGTATGTTCACAGCGCGCGCGGTGTATCAATCTGCAAAAAAAAAAAAACGCCCATGTAGACGCCCGAGTTTCCGGCCAGGGATATTAGATAGGTTGATCTGGGCGTCACGATTTTTTTAGAGACTTGAGCAGATACGTAACTTGCGATAAAAAAAGGGGCGGGTCACACTTTGGGCGAGATGCCCTGCGCACTACTCAAACAAGTGCCCCGAACATACTATACGTGGGAAGAGGGACCGTTCCGAAGAACGGGACTAGTACGATAGTTGATACGGATGCACGAATGACGAATTTCACGGAGTTTAGAGGGATTTTGAGAAGAAGAAAGCGTGCCAGGGGCAAGGGAGGCGGGGAGGGGGGGGGGGAGGGGGAAGTTCTGGTTCGGGGCTCCGCCTGCGGCGAGGGGCATTTCACCAGAGAAGCTGTGAAAATAAGCCTCAGAAGGCAGAAAAGGTGGCAGTCCCCAAAACAGAGTGGGCGGTCGTCCTATATATACACAGAAAAGTAAAATAAAAAAAGAGACCACAGGTGCAATGATAATGTTTTATCTTTTCTCACCAAAAAAAAAGGGACACAATCTTGTATTCGCCAGTTGTTTCTGCTGGGCTCTCCTTCAGCTCAACTCGCGAGGTTTCGGTTTCAGTCGGCGATCTTCCGAACAAAAAAAAACAGCACGCGGGGATCATGGTTCATGGGTCACAGGCGTCTACCCGGCCACCCCCCCCCCCTCCCGCCCCGCCCCGTTACATCGCTAGGTTAGCAGCTTCATCGGGTGCCTTGGTTCGCTTTTGCTGACTTCCCGCTCTCCATCGTTGTCATGTCGATGAACAGGACTGTCAAGGTGCAGGACGCACGTACTGCCAGATATTCGTGTATTCGGAGATAGCGACGATACAATACACGCTAGGCGGCAAGGGTGGCGTAGCTAAGACAGACCCGCGCTGGTATTATAGTGCTGGGATCCCTTTTTACCACCGCACTGTACGGGAACACTTACGCGGCGCCCTTTCCCCACCGCACTACTGTGTGCGCCTGTGTGTGGCACTAATCTTGAGTACCTCGTCCCCGAAAACGTGAGCTGATGTCCTAGAAGGGGTTACCACCGCACTGTACAGGCGCAGTAGTCTCGCACTACAGTAAGTCTAAGTAAGTACTTCGTCCCCAGAGCGGGAGAGTGAGCTCCTCGAGGAGGGGAAACAAACTACAGCACCTTGTAAGTGATCGGGAAATGCTGCGGAAGACGTTTTCGATGTCGTCAGCTCCGCTTGTGGGTCACCAGAAGAATGCCAAATGCCAGTAGAATACGAGAGCTAAGAAAACAGCAGCACTGGGGGGGATAGGTACCGAAGTTTTCATGGTTTCCACGTCGACTTGCAGAACCAAAATGCGGGGTAATACCGTAAACCGGTGTCAAACGCACAGGTGTACCGCTAAATGGCATATGTCACGAGCCTGAGTGTTTTTAGCTATTGAATTCGGCCTAAAAACGGCCAATTGGGGATATCTGTGCCGAAGTTTCTGTTGTTTTTTGTGGGCGTTTCACTTCGAAAACGTGGAAGAACTTTGCAGGCGTAAAACGTACCGATGCATCGGCTTCCGGCACATTGTACAAAACAGAAACTATGTTCTAGACTGTTGCCGTTTGTCTGAAAACGGTGTGCCGGGGGTATCTATCGAAGTTTTGACTCATAGTTTCGGGAAGTTGCACTGCCGTAACATAGAGTTGTATCGTAAACCGGCGTCAAACGCGGAGGAGTACCGCCTGTTGGCATATTACACGTAACGGAACATTTTCAAACGTACCATTTGTCCAGAAAAAGGTATACCGGGGATATATACCGGCGTTTCGACTTTTGTCGTGGACTTGCCCTCCCGAAACGTGGAATCACTACCGTAAACTGGCGTAAAACGCACCAGTTTACCGCTTTTTGGAATTGTTCACGGAACGAAGGCTTGTAGAGTTTTGAATGTCGATAACCCTAGGTGAACCTACAGCGGGGAATTGACCCTGCCAACTCGATCGAGCGCATGAAAATGCATGGCCTCTCTTCTTCAGCCTGTCTGCCCATAAAAGCTCCTGCCTAACACCACCAAAGACGCATGACAACATGCGCGTAATGGTAGTGATGTGAATGATGCAGAAAGGCCGGTATTTACCTGGTGATAGGTATTGGGGTTGTATCTTATAGAATTATGAAATACGTCAGCTGTGAGTTCGACTGATTATATAGTTGATACTCAACGCTGCAAGCTGCGTAGTATGTCTCGTCTACATATATCCCATTTTTACTGAATTTCCAAATTGTACTATGATAGGCCGTTCGCGCGTACCTGGTATTCTATATGTATTTCCTTGTCAAGGATATAGGCCAGTGACTCCCCTGAATGCTGCCCGGGTCAACAGGACTATTCACATAATTATTATGCACACTGATGTTATGATACTGCTTTGTATGAGGTCGAAAGCCCGGTAATTACCTGGGTTCTTCTGGCACTGGAATCGTATTTGTAGTACTTGGAAGGCGTATCTTAGGTGGAAAACCAGGGGTTTTCCTGAGAGGCACTAGCGTGGTCTCAGTCTCCGTCGTGCACGAAAGGGATGAAGTGGCTCTTCTATCTCCAAGCAAGCGAACATCAACGTGAGTACCAATGAGTACCGGCTTAATAGGCAGACCTGCCCAGGGATACAAAGTGTCCCGCTGCCCATGATCTTAACAAGTGGCGTTGTCGGCAGGACAGATTGATACTATATAACCCGGATAAGCGAGGGTATTATGACTTTGGAACATGTTGAAATCTTTTCATTTTACAAATATTGATTAACCTGTTGAATTTTTATGAGGTGAGTTGCTGGTTGTATTTGTAGTACTATCGTGTTTGTACTACCTGGGAGGTGTATGCTAGATGGAAACCGGGGGCTCCCAGCGAAGCTATCAGCCCCCTCTCAGTCCTTTCATCTGCTCTATTTCTATCTCTAAGCAATCAACACACGTGAGCAAACGACGAGTACCTGCGCAATGGGCAAACCTGGCAAGGAATACAAAGTGTCCCGAGCTGATGATCCCTATATATGTGGCGTCGACGACAGGACCTCTGGCCTTTTCTTTTGTACGTGTTTTGCTGTTCTCTCGTTTTATGGCCGTTTGCTTTTCTTAAGAGTGTTTGCGCTTGGTATTTCCACCACACACGATGGAGAGTCAAGAGGACGGAGGGCCTGCTTGATCCCCTCGCGATGGCTACGGCATTGGGTCCTAGACCCCCGTCTGCAGGCCATTGTTCGAAACCAGTAGATGACCCTACGTGCTGCCTGGCAACATGGGCCTAGCGTGACTCCCCCCTTGGTGATACCGCATGCAGTGCTTCTGGGCCATGGCATACGGATACATTTCAATAGCCGCTTCTACCGCTCCCTGCCACCTCGACCGTCCGACCGTTTGCGTGTTTGGCGAGCTGGAGTGAGGTCACCACTCCCCGACAGGCGTGTCATCTTACGCCATCAAACCCGTCGCTTCTGATGGAGGCTTACATCGACGCTTACGGGGGGCGCTATATAGGCGTCACGCCGCCCGACGAGCCGGAACTACTTGCACTCGACTTCGTTCACAGCGATGGCTCCCCGGCACTCACTGGGCACTACTTAGTTGGCATCATGTCCCAGTCCGACCTGCCCTCGGTTGGGGAGTACTTCGAAGCTCCCGGGCAACAGATTCTCCCCCTCGTCAGAGTGGCGGATCTCGAGCCTGGCGATATCGCCGGAGTCGCCCACGCCTCACTTATGAACGCGCTGCCGGATGGTTTACAGCACAATCACCGAGCCTCCAGCCCTTCCTGTGGTCTGTCTGAGGTGTCTCCGGTCTCTGTCGTTACTTCACCTCTCACGGCTCCAGCCTTGCCCTCGCCTCCCCTGCGTGCGCGTTTACGCCGCGAACAGCGCGCTTTGTTCCTGCGCGTCTGGGTACGTCTGCTGGGTTGCATCTGCGAGCGGTAACATTTGGCCTTCACGGAGCGGACTGGATTCCGGAAGCCATATCGAACAACTGGGGGGCGTTCTTTGTGAACTACCTGACGTTTTCTCAAAGTACAAGACGGGTTTGGGTTACTGCGTGTTGGATGCCTTTCGTTATTTCGGTCCCGGAAGGAAGCGCGCCGGTCACGTCCCGGCCACGCCGCATCAATTCCCTCGTGGCCATTGAAGGCTGCACCTCCTCGGACCAGTACCTTGCGGCAGGTCTGACCCAGCACTCGGCCTCTCCTTATCGCTGCCTATCCCCTGCGTGGACCAGATCCTCGAGTCCTTGGGGAAGGGGCGGGTGTGCTTCCTTTTGGATGGCCGCACACAAGGACACCGTTCCTGTCATCGTGTTTGATACTCCCACTGGTCTCTACGAGTAGCTCGCCATGCCCCAGGGCCATCAATGCTTCGTCCCGCTGGTTCGCCAAAGCGATTAACGAATTTATTCGGGGTTTGGAACAGGTGGCCGCCTATCTCGACGATGTGCTCGTGTTTGGCTCTGATTCGACGGCCCACGTAAAGACTATACGAGCCCTATTCGATCGGCTGCGCAAGCGCAACCTCAAGCTCTCTCACTGGAAGCCTCGCCTGAGCGCCACGGACGCGGATTCGCTGGGCCATTCTTTTTCGCCCGAGGGTGCACGTCCAAAAATGCGGAAAATGTGCCGGCTTTGATGAAATTGCCCTTGCTCCAGAGTTTCAAGAAGATCCGCGCGCTGATGGGGGCAGACTTTGGTACTATCAAAAAATTATGTTCGACATGTATGTCCAAGTGGATACGCCCTATCACCGCCCTCCTCCGGAAGGGGGTTAAGCACGACCTAACGCCGGCTATGGAGGTTGTCGTACGCGAGATTCTCATCGAACTCGCCACTGCACCAAGTTTGGTCTTCCCTGACTGGGGCGACATAGCCGACGGCTCTCGCCCTTGCCACGTGTCCTGCGACTCCTGTATCGGCTGTTTGGGAGCCCCGCTCGAACAGGAGCAACCGGGCGGTTCGGTGCTACCCATCGCGTGCATCAACCGCGTTACCCTCTCCATTCCTAGAGGCACTGGACCCCGCTGGACTTGGACGCTGGCGGCATAGTCTGGGCCATCAAACGACGTCGACGTTACCTATGGGGCACCAAGGTTCGCATATTTTCGGGCCACAAAGCACTCACGAGCATCGGCAAAGAAGGGGACTTCAACGCACGCGTCTAGCGGTTGCTCGAGTGGTTCACGCTTCATTCGACTACGCACTCCAGTACCGAAAGGGCAGCACTAACGGAAATGTTGATGTTCTGTCCCGTTTGCTGGAGTTCGCGAGACCGAACACAACCGCAGTGGGTCTAGCAGCCTCACCCCCGTCGAGGACGTCGGCATCATTCGCATCCGAGCGCCTACGGGCTCCTCGCTCGCTCTTCGCCGACCCCGGTGTCGGCTTGGGCGAACTGGTACCCCGCCCCAATATCTCCGTTTCGGGCGGTCTGCCTTTCACCTCTTCGGATGTTCGCGAGTTTCGTCGCACACGGACTGCGTGCGAGGATTGACGGACAATAGTTCTGTTTCTACGGGGAGATTCGCCGCTCGTCGATCTGCTTTAGTCACCACCGTCGATTGCCGTCATGGCCGTGGGAAAAACTCACCTACCACCAACGCCGCCTTCGCTTCGGTTTTTGTCGCGCCCTCAAGGGGCGGTAAGGGCTCGGCAGAAGCCCCCGCTGCCGAGAGAGCCGTCGCCCAGGATACTCTTTCTCCCGATGAGCACTACATGAGGAGAAGATTCCGCCGCGATCACAGATCCGGCCGCGTCTACCCCTTTGACGCCCGGCAACCCGGTGCCGCTGACTGTTTTGCCGCCTTCGGGCCGCATCTCCACCCGGACGCCCCGAAAAACAACCGCTGCCACCGCCTGCTGTTGATTATGACTTCCGGTCCGGCGAGGCCCCTAGATCATCCGCCCGGCGCGCTATCACTCCGCCGTAAGTCCCACGGTCACGACCGCCGCTGGCCGTCATTATAGCCCCTGATCCTGCCGCCGCCCCTGTCCCGACGGTACCCATCCCGTCCGACCTCGACCGCGCCGAGCCTGTCGAGACTCTTCTTCCAAGACTTCCGCCGCCGACTTGCCTCCCGTCCGTTACCCCGGCCGACTTGGATGCCCTCGGCGCAGCTGCCGAATCGAAGTTCAGCGATTCCGCGGCACGCTATTCGCACTCCGACAGGGCGCGGGAGCAACAGGCCGAGCCCGCGTGCAATGCCGCCATGCGCTACATATAGCACGGCCGACCAGGCACATTGCCAGCAGATGTTTCGTCGCGTTTTCCTTCACGCCAGTACCTTTTCTTCTCGGAGGTTCAGGAGCTTGCTGGCAAAGGATGCCCAATCACCACCGACGACGACATCGTCCTGCTCGTCCGACAGCTGTCTCCACCCCCGACACCTGAATCGTAGCGCCCAATGGACCGCACGGCTTGTTTGTTGAAGAGCGAGCTTCTTCGCATTTAGGTACAACTACTCATGCGCCCCCCGGAGTCATCCAGGCTTGCCACTCCACAGTTTCCTGCCCCCTGGGAACCGCGGGAACCCTGCGCGTGCTCGAACGTTTCTCCCGGTGGGTCAGTATGAGCATCTGCATCAGGCGGTGGCTACGCAACTGCTTGAAGTGCCAGGCACGTAAAACCCCGCAGCAGACGGTCCGGTGGCCCATCATCTCGACGCCCCTGGCAGAAGGGCCCGGCATTGTTGTCAGCGTCGGTGACCTCCATCCTCTTCCGGCCACGCCCCGGGGTAACACCTACACCTTGCTCTTCACTGATCGTTCCAGCCGCCAACCCGACATGTTCGCTGTCACTGCAGCTGAATTCATCGCCGAGGACACGCCCAACGTTCGCCCCAACCGGTGTTTTCCCCTCTGGGGGTGCCCGCGCAGCATACGCTCGGGCAACGGCCTCCGGTTTTGCTCGAAGCATTCGCACGCCGTTCATCAGCTCTTCGGTGTTCGGAAATTGCCACCAGCTCCTACTACCCAAACGGTGGAGTGGAACGTGGAGACCACACGAAGTCCCAGATGCTGGCGATGGATATCAACGGGATCCAATACAACTGGAATGAACGGCTCCCTCAAGTCTTATTTGCGTACAGCATTTTTGTCAGCGCCGCCACGGGTTTGACTCCCAACGAGTCCACATGGGTCGGCTGCCACGTCTCCCTCTCAAGGTTCCCTAGCTTGTTGGGGCGCCGGCCACCAGAGTTTGGCCCGCGACCACCTCGCCTACTGTGACATGGCGACGGACGGCGAGAAGCGTTTTTTATGATATCGTCCGCAAGCACCACGCCCGAACCGTTGCTCGCGTGAACCGGCGGTGCAACTCCGCCCTCTCCAATGCACTGCGTCCGGCCCCCCCCAAAAAAATCGTCGTTGGTGGCTGGGTGGTGGTGTACAACACGGCTGCCGCCACCCGCCAGGGCGCGAATACTGACACGGGCGTCAATGTCCTCAAGGCCAAGCTCTCGCTCAACCGGACGGGCCCCTACAAAGTTCTCGCAGCTGGCCCCTGCTCCTCCGCAAACACCCCGGACGGACCCCCTCTAGGTAGTTGGATCTGCCTTCCGATATGCCCGACGCTGATGCTCGCCGGCGCGTATCGGTACAACGCTGCAAGCTCTGTGCCAACCGCTACGACCGTGGCGACATGCCGAAGTATTGTCCTATCGGAGTTGACGCAATAAGTTCTCAACAACTTCTCCCAAAACAACTGCCCGCATCACGTCACCCAAGGCGATTCCCGGACACCAATCGGTCCGGGGTCGAGGTGGGGCCATCCCAGTCATGTACGAGGCCCATTTGACAGGACTCTCGCGACCGCCCTGACAACGGGAAAATGACATGTAGCTCTTTCACCTCGAACATTCACGCTACTGGGCTGGCACACCCCGAACCAGCACCATCAAACCAACCGCCTGTACCGCTGGATGAAAAATGGCGCGGCACAGCGGGAGCTTCCTCTGAGTAACGGCGAGCGCTTCCTGGCACCCGGCTATGGCTGCGTACCGCAAGCCGATCGGCTTCGTCGATACAACACCGCCGTGATTCCCAGCGGGGCGCACTGTTGATAAAACGGCGACGACGGTCTGTGGTGGCGCTTGGGGCATTCAGTGCGATAACAACCACGCATGGGGTATATTTGGTTCGGTTTTTGGACTACCCGGGACAGACTAAGCTTCCTCTTTCTACGGCGCTCTGCACGACTTTAGCGGGAGCTGTACGAGGTTCTTGTAGTCTACAAGTACACTTGGCCAGCGCGTCCGCGCGGGGGCGTCCCGCGTAGCGTGTATGAGCCTTGGACAGCTGATTTTTTGCATCGCCGATGCACCCGTTTTTGTTGTTCAGTCTTCTAGACCTTGGGGGCTTGTCCTACACGTTTTCTTCGACGTTTTCCAAGCTTTCGGGTCGGGGTGTTTCGTCTCGGCATGTCTTTGGCTCTTCGTGTTTTGGGGTCTAGGCCTGGGTTGGGATGGTTCTCACGTATTTCGCCCGCCCGAGCCCCCCCGCTCAGTGCCGGGGTTGGTCTGGAAAAACGGGCCACTCCTTTGTGGCACAGGACGCATTTTCCGAGTTTTTGGTCCGGGTCTAGGTGGCCTGTGGCGTATTCCGCGTTATTAGTCTTCTTCGTTCCACTGCCTCCCCCCGCTCGGAAGCCGGGGGCGTTCTGGGTGAATCATACCGGGTACAGGACTTCATGATTGTCGATTCCAACCGTTCGCGTGTCCGTCGACACACTCTCACCCCACACACCCCTTGCGGGTGGTATAATTATGGGCTTCGAGTAAGTATCATTTCTGCCCCTTACGGTTGGTCCTTCCTTTCATTTCGTTTCTTGACGTTCCTTGTCCGCCTAGTAGCCTTGCCATTCAGAGGCGTGGGAGTAGGTTTTGAGAAGCCACATCTTAGACCATGTTCTATAGTTCGTGGAATGGTTTTCTATCCATGAATTTATCATATTTCTGCATATATATACGGCTCATTAGAGCGGGCTAGTGTTATTGTATTGCCTTAAACTATGTGGAAACGCCGGTAGTTACCTGGATATCGGTAACTGGGATCGTGTTTGTGGTACTTGGGAGGCGTATCTTAGATGAGAAACTACCAGGGGTTTCCCAGGCATTAGTCTTCTATCGTACTCTGAAAATAAATATAGTTGCCGTTCTTATATCTCTAAGCAATCAACATACATACTTGAGCAACAACGAGTACCTGCTCAATAGGCGAATCTGGCAAGAAATATAACGTGTCCCGATCTGACCTTACTACACTATCCCTTGGTAAGTAACGCGTGGATACGTATATATTGGAAAACCCTAAACTTTCGAAAATTACAGCAGCGCCCCACGCACAGCACACACCGCACAACCGCGCATAACGAGGCTGGGTGCATTAGCCTCGCCTCATACTCTCCTGTACTTTGTTACAAGTACCAGGTACATGCTGAAGTAAAACAATAGAAAAAGTTGATAACATTTTCTTTGTCTATTTTTCAGGCGTTTCAACCTCGGGATGTTTATTACCGGTCCCCCCCGAGATATTTTGAAAATCCTCAGCTTTTAAAGTAAGTTGCGGTAGGTAACATGGTGTTCTGATAATCGCATGCCACTGGTATGTAACATGCTTAACCACAGCTAACTGATATCCCTGCGTATAATACGGTGTCGGACAAATGCGGGGAGAAGAGCGGAATAAATGCGGTGAGATACACATGCTTCGTCCTGAGTGGTAAGGAGGTCGGAGCAATACTACTGCAGATTGATGCGAGCAATAATAGCAATGGCAGCGTCGGAAAGAGATACGATGTATGACAACATGTCGGAGTTCGATGACAGGGTGGAGTTGCGTTATCGTCACGTGGATCGCTGAGTGGATGTGATTTGTCGACATCGTTGTACAGACCTGTATCAAGTATCGGTACCAGATACATGTATGTGCTGATCGATGCGTGTATGATCGACTGTTATTGTTTCGCGTATGTTAAGGTCTTAGTCCGTTGGGCTAAAGCTAAAAGGTTAACCGATCACCCATACCCAGCCTAAGCCTCTTATAACACTCTCCCCCCCTGGAACGGACCGGACATACAGCTCGTCCTACCGACCCCCCCCCCCCCCGCTCGGGAGCCGGGAGCGTTCTGGATAACATTGACAACAACATCTACTGGGGAATAGGACTGTCTCGTTTTTGTGTTAATTTTTCGCTTTCCGCAGACACTTTCTCGCCCTACCCACGTTGCGGATGGCATGGAGATGGCTTTCGCCGTCGATTTATTCCTGGTCCTTAAGGCTCGGCTTTCCTTTTTTTTCTCTTTTTTGATGTACCTTGCCGGCGTCGTTACCTTGCCGCTCAGGTGTGGGAGAGGGTTTTGAGGAGCCGCATCTTCGACTCATGTTCTAGCCCGTGGAATCGGCGTTTCCACGAATTTCCCATAATTCTGCGTATACGGCCTATCAGAGTGGGCTAGTGTTATGGTACTCCCTTGAATGAGGCTGAAAGCCCGGTAATCACCAGGGTTGAAGGATTGGGGCCGTATTGTAATACTTGGAAGGCGTAGCGTAGATGGAAAACCAGGGGTGTTCCAGCGACACACGAGGTTGGCTCTCAGTCTCCTCGTGCACGAATGGAATGAAGTTGCTCCACTTATATCTCTAAGCAAGCAAGACACGTGAGTACCAACGAGTACCAGCTTAGTAGGCAAACCTGTCCAGGTATACAAAGTGTCCCGACCTAGGTCTTAACGCCGTTGCTAATCGTCCCGATTACCGGCCAAGGCTTTTTATATATCTTATATTTGCTTTTGGACCCAAAAGCTGTACTGGCTTCAGCATCAACAATATTCTTCTGTTTAAGGCAAGGTGGTCCAACCACTGTTGACTGCCAGCGCAAGTGAACGAAGTTCCCCCCAGCCCCGATCGGACGCCCACTGGGGGCGGGGCGGGGGGGCGGGGGCGTACTCATTTGTTGATAATCTTAGTCATTTGGCCGTTGACCATGCATCCCTTTCGAGACGGAGCACCGTTCCCATTCTTAATAGAGACACACTGTTGGGCGCTCATTATACGTTGTTTCCATAAAATACATATAAACTTCTTCTTAATCTTATCCCCTTCCTGTTTCGCCACCTGCAGCCACGATCTATCTCCTAGGATAGCGATCGTTTTTCTCGCTGCTATTTTGTGTAGTAAAACTCCTCCGTGTCACATTCGTCTATTTTCCTCGTCTCCTCTTCTAATACATCCCGTCCTTCCATAAACATTTCACATTCTCCTACTATGTGAGTCCTATTCTCTATTGCTTCGCCGCACGGGCACATCCGTGCATCTACTTCCTCCTCCTCCCGGCTACCGGTATACCTCTTTTCTTCTTCCTGGACGCCTACGGGGGTGAGGGAATAACACGCCACTTTGACCCGTCATCGAAGGTCGAGCAGCCTCGGAGCATTGCTCTCCGCCGGGGGGGGCATCTACGTCAAGCCCCCCAACACCGCGGACGCCACGTTCAAAGTGGAGGGAATCCATCAGCAACAGACCCAGGAGGAGCTGAAAGAACCGCCAGGGCTGTGGCAACAAACCCCTGCGGTAGCAACACCAGCAACCACATGCGCAGAAGCTCCCCGGACGACAGCCATCCATCGCGCAGGCCAAGTCTAGATCGGCCATGCGTGCCGATATCGGGCGCCACGGGACGTGGAATTCCTTGCCGGAAGCTCCCAAGGCAGGTGTGGCGGAGCGCTGGGCGCTCATCAAGAGCCGCATTGCCGAGCAATTCCGCCGCTCACGTCTGGGTCCACCGTTTCGCCGACGTTGCTGCGGCCGAGCAAGGCCGAGCAAGCTTTAAGGAAAGCCGAAGCAAACAGTGTTGCCTCGGGGTAGCTAGCACTCCACCTCAAGGCCAAAGACGCGTCCGCCGAGCGCGCTTCCCGAGAGGCCGCGCTCGAGACTACTCGTGCTCGGGAAGCGTTACAGGGCGCTCCAACAGAGATAAGGCACCACGTGGAGATAGTTTCCGCGACGGCCTCGACGCCTCTACTGGTCATCTCCCCTTCCGTCCCTGCAGTCGATGAACCACGCATCACGCCGGCACTTGACGGCACTGGCCGCCTCGTCCCCTGCAGCCGAAGAGCCACGCACCGCGTCGACCGCCTCCTCCGCTCTGGCCGCCCGCTTGGACCCGCCCCCTCCGTCCCACTCAGCTCAACCCCAGTTTGGTGTCCGTCACGGGGCGTTACCGGAGATCCTGTCACCACGTCTTTCTCGAAACCAGTATCTACGGCATGGCGGACAAGACGAAGACAACCTTCTCCACGGAGTCAGCAGCTGTTGTGCTGGCCAGCGCCCGCTTCGTTCTGCTAGAGCTGTCGGACGACAAACTCTTGTCCGTTGACGGAGCATGGGCCTTGATGGAGAAGGCTGTGAAAGGGGCTTAGTACGCGGCTCAGAATTGGTGGGGGACGACCACGGCCTTGGTCGCGGCTCGTAGGGTGGCGCATGATGACTGCGCCCTCCAAAATCTACTGGCGCGATCACTGCATCAAGACGTTTGCGTTTAGGCCGTCTCCCCGCTCGAATCTCGCCGGCGGCCACGCTCGCAACGTGGCGGGAACTCACCGCGACCATCGGGGAGGTGATGTGGGTGACGGTAGCGGAGGCCACTGAAGCTCCCACCGGTGCTCGGGAGTTGGAAGTGGCTCCGAAACTGGGGAAAGTAGCAGTAGTGGAGGCGCACACCACCGCACCGGAGAGGGGGGAGGCTCGGGGGGGGGGGGGGGGGTGTGACGATAGCAGCGGCCACGGAGGCTCCCACCGGTGTTCAGGAGTTGGAGGGGGCTCCGGAGGTGGCGGAAGCAGCAGTCATGGAGGTCCACACTGCCGCACCGGAGGCGGGGGGGGGGGGGGCTCGGGCGCCGGCGGTTACGCTCGGTGCAGTGGAAATGAAAAAGGGAGTCGCGGGAAGGGCAGATGACGCCACTTCTCGAGTGACGGCCGCAGAGGGGATCATGGTCGCTCACACAGGCACGCCTACCGAAGGGGCGGCTTGATCTCCTTGGAAGAGTGGCAGCAAGGGTGCTCGCGTCCCCGAGCTCACCAGCGTGAGCGACAAGAAGAGGCAAATGATCCCTTCTTTAGAGGATGGCCTCCTCTGCCGAACTGCCCTCTGTAGCTTTGCCGGTCAGAGATGTGGGTGTGGGTTTCGAGGAGTCACAACTTCGACTCTCGTGCTCTATTGAAAGCACTCTGTTTATAGTTCCTGGAATCGGCCACATCATAGTTTTCCTGTATTTTTGCATATATATACGGCCCATCAGATTGGGCTATTAATAGTGTTATGGCATTGCCTTAAAGCACCCGAAAAGGCTGGTAAATATCTGAGAACAGATGTTGATATCGTATGTGTACTCCTTGAGAGGCGTATCTTAGATGGAAATCAGGAGTTTCCAACGCGAGGCAAGCAAGCCTTTAGCCTTCCCATCTCCTTCGTGATCGGAGAAGGCATGAAGCTGCGCTTCGTTTATCTCTGAGCAATCAACACACGTGAGTAGCAACGACCTGCTCGATAGGCAAACCTGGCGAGGGATACTCTGTGTCCCATCCTGTATCTCATCACACATGCCTGCAATATGAGGGTCATCACACCGACAGGATGACAAGCGTCACGCGTTGGCAGGGTGTTTGAACCTGGCAAGTCATACGACCCTGGCAAGATACTGATGCCTCGTGCGCTGTCTTGAAAAGTTGTAAAAGTCTTCACAGGGTGTGAGAGCTTACACCGTGCTGGGTGTTCGCCTCACAAATCGGCCGGGTTCATAAACTTTAAGGTAGCCAAGTGTTCAACCGTGTCTCAATCGCATTGGATCGGATCGTCTGAGTTTGCTAACATTGTTTTAAAAAAACAGTATGCGTCGTAGTCCAGAGCTACTGAAAAGGGGGGGTTCAGCCATGGAGGTCTTGGGTTTCCGCGGCAGAGACCCCTGTCGCCAAATACCGTGGGTGCGTTATACCAGGCATCGCGTGGAATGTTTCTGCTTGCAACCTGACGTGTCCAGAAGATCGATTTAAAAACAAAAGCCGCGGTGTCCTCTTCTCCCCATAAGATGTATTCGATTGTCGTCAACGGGACACAATGCACAAAACCCGCGGTAGACGATTCAGCCCACTCCCTCCGGTCACCACGAACGATCAAACAAGCCGGCTGGCGGCCTAGGTACGGCCCGTCTTGGCCTCTTCAGATTTAAAGTACACAACACTACTGCAGTGGTAGGTGCCCGGTGTAGTGTCGGAAATTGTTGGAAGGCCGTCCGTCAAGGGACAAGAAGGCCGTCAACCTACATATTTGGTCATCACCCCGCATCTTACAACCAGTATTGCCACGGAGGCGAAGGCGAAGGGGGGGGGGGGTGAGCCCCCCGCACTCCTCCGCGATTACATTACTAATCGACGTTCCGGTATTAAGGGTTGATCTTAACGAGGAGTGTTTTTTTTTAGTTTTTTTCAGTATTTCCCGAAATTTCGGTATTTTCCTTTTCCTATAGGAAAATACCGAGAAATACCGAAATTTCGGGGAAATACTGAAAAAAAAACTCAAGAACAGTCCGCGTTAAGATCGACCCTAATACGTTTTCTGCCTCTTCCGCGTAACAATAATGAAACATTCTTAAACACACCTTTTCGGAATCGATAACCATCCGACACGTGTTGGCGAGCTTTCATTCTCTCACGAGGGTGCCTTCTTCCGCCCCCCTCGGTTTAGGCGGTGCCAGGAGGCAGAACGAGTAGGCGCGCTTTTCCTTGACTTCATTCCTTCGTTTATCGTACCTCGTCCTTCAGTTTTGATCCCCCTTCCCGTTTTACGCGCAAAACACCCCCCCCCCCCCCCCCGACCTTTTTTTTCGCGGTCGGTCACATTTGGTGGCCGAATTAGCTCATTCGTGCGAGGTGAAGGATCTTTTTATTCCTCACAAGGGGGGAATGACCGTACCCCGTACCTGGTAGTGTTTATGGTAAGGCATCCAAGAGGCTGTTATATGGCACTCGCATTGTTGTCTCTGGAAGTAGCTCGACCGGAAATCAAATTAACTCATCGAAGCTGTCATCCATATGCAAGTCCGTCTCACAAGCGGTTCTCAGTGGGATGCAGCTCACCCTTCATGCGACTCACCGGAGATCTCACGGCGCCTTGCGCTTGGTGCAAGCAATACCTGCCTGGTCGGGGAAAACCCGGCATGCTCCGTCCCGGCATTGTAGGGATGCGGGGGTCTATGGTATTACGACTACGGCCATTCATGAGATCGAGCTCATCTCTCCTGTCGAGAACACGCCCCCCTCCCCCCATCGCCCCAGCGGATAGGACAACGCGCAAAACAATTAGACGGTCGGGCGGACTTTTCCGTACGCACGATACCGCTGTATGAGTGTAGACGGTGGGTAGATTTGGCCTCGCACGGTTCCTGAGAGTCTTTTTTCAACACCAGAGGTCGCACTGGGCAGAGAGAAGGCCGCGAAGGAGGGGCACAGCAGTCTCTTCGAGAGAACCCTGCAGAAGAACAATAGCAGCAGCTGCGGTACAGTAGAAGCAGCAGCAGCTGCAGCAACGGCAGCGACATAAACGGCACAGTAGCAGCAGCAGCAGCAGCAGCAGCAGCAGCAGCAGCAGCAGCAGCAACGGCACATCAGCAGCAGCGATTTGGATGCTGGGCAATGCCCACCAGCAGCCACTACCGAGGTCTTGCGCTCGCCTCAATGGGCGGGGGGTGTCAGCCGCACCCTTGCAGCTACTAACAGACAAACCGGAAAAATGGGAACGAAGCCTAAAATGAGAACCAAGCCGTATCTCCAGAACCATGTGGTGTATCAGAGAACCAAAATGATCCTGCTAAACCCCTTGGCCAGCCCTGTGAGAGGAGCTCGTCAGAACGGTCATGCTCCATCTCGTGCCTTCGGGTGGGCGCAAAAAGCGATATACGCTGGCTCTATTGTGATTTCTCTAGATGCTGGCTACCGCGGCGATGCCGAGGACTTCCAGCCTGAGCGACAGCTCATTCGAAGGCTGCTGTACAGCCCCACAGGACTGTCAACTTTTTTTCTTGGAGTTGTACACAATTGGTCTGCTTTCTAAAAAAAACCGTCCGTTCCCATTTTTTGTTTCGTTCCCATTTTTCCGTTTTGTCTGTTTACTGTGTACGGCACAACTACGGCCAGACGATTCATCCAACCCTTCCATCATTGTGCATCAATTAGCCTAGTCTCGGGGGTCGCGTTCTTCGTGTTGAGCGATGTAGCATCAGCGTAGAGACCTTGTGCCTGCAGGCATCACATAAGACGGCGCCGCTGCAGCACCAGCAGCAGTGTCTTCTCTGTGCCCGTACCAAAAGACTACCTGGTATAATAGCAACAACAGCGGCAGCAGCAGCAGTAGCAGCAGCAGCAGCAGCAGCAGCACAGTACTGAGGCAGCCCAACAGACCTACATGTAGCGCACAGCGAATAATTTCATACTTTCAGAAGGTGTCTTACGACAAAATCCAGGAGGGCACGAGGTCCAACCTCGAAACAAGAGAAGAGATGAGACTGCGCTGTGACCCTGGTACGCTCTACTATAAGGCGTAGTTTGGTGAATAGGCAAATGTCAACATTTGGCCGGTATGCACGTTGTCCAACAGACTACGAGTCACCGACAAAATCGATTTGGGATCTTCAGCTCGAGTCTCACGGCACTTCCATATTCTTATTACGGGGGGCCATAGCGTCGGTCGCCCCGGTGGTTCAAGTGGTTAACCTCGAATTCTACTTGTGATTTGAGTCCTGGGTTCGAGCCCCAGGTGGGTCGGACATTTGACTTTATTTGCAAAAATAAAAATAAAAAGGATTCAATTGTTGAGAGCGCCTAGCAGCGTGGGTAGGCACAATTCGATGCGAGTCGACGAGGGAAGAAAAGGCTGAAATCTTCTCGCGATAAAAATGAAGGCACGTACCGTAGCGGGAAGGGGGGACAAGAGCCTGCTATGTGACCCCGGATCTTGAGTTACGAGTTGGAAGGAGAGAGAGAAGATGTGCGAAGATAATAAATGAGGTGAGCAAAAAAAAAAAAAAAAAGTAAATAGGACCAAATGTTGTTGGTAAAAATAGCGAAATATCTAGGTTTTTGTGTGTACCGTGGGTTCCTATCTAATATGGTCCGCCGTAGGAGTAAGATGACAATGCGCCCTCATATTATCCCAGACCCTCCCCCACTGCGTTGTAACGTCCCAGCTCCACAGACACAGTAGTCCCCTGCACGGTAATTAGCACGTATGAGCTCGAGTTGCTGCGGCTTTGACGAACAACTTAACGGCAACTACAACGACGACGACAACAACGGGGCGCAACAACAAACGAACACCCTCCGCGCCCTATATAACCCTCACCCTCCATAGTCTCCTCCTCCCTACCACTAGCCTCTTCACCCCTCCCCTTCAATGGAAAAAATAACGAAGGAATGCAGCAACTACTGAGTGCGCCCCCTGCCCCCCCCCCCCCCCCCCCCCCCCCCCCCCCCCTACCCGGATATCCTCCAAAACCCCGCGGCCCGCTCCCCAATAAAAAAACACATGTTTACCGAGAGCGTTCCCCAAAGGAGGGGCATGCCGACACGCTATCACACGAACAGCAACAGTAACCGCGCCCCGCAACGGCCGAACGACAGAAGACACTTGCACACATCTCACGGATCATCTTCAGCTCATGGCCTAGATCATTCCTGGGAAGATAGATCCCTGGTGTGTATGATCTGTGTGATCTGTGATCTATATAGCTCATGCTGTCGGTCGGGAGCGGAATAATCTGAAAACTCTGCTACTGTGGCAGCTCTCGTGTTGCCAGGTGGGAGGCCGTACAGCCTGCATGCAAGATCTACCGTGGCCCATGCTTTCCTCTCCTGGGCTGCATACGTGCTATTAATAATGCAGAAACCCTGTTCAGCACATCACAGCGGCAGGTCTTAGGATACAAAAGATCTGGGTCATGACGTGGACAGATGATGATCTACAGGGGATCGTGAATCTGTCCGTTCCGGCGATCGCAAACGTTGACCGTTTTACTTCGTTTTCTTTGGCTCTGAAGAAGCAGACCTGCCAGGCAAGAAACAGCGAGAGGCAGAGAGAGAGAGAGATGGAAAGAAAAAAGGTGCAAACGAAACAACACAGGGCCGCCGCCACCACCGCCGCCGCCGGCAGTGCAGCACAGTGGAGGTGAAGGGAGGGGTGGCAATGGAAACAGAGGCCCGCCGGCAGACACGGTGGGAGGGGGGGGGGGGGGGCGGGAAGGGAAGGGAAGGGAAGGGAAGGGAAGGGAAGGGAAGGGAAGGGAAGGGAAGGGAAGGGAAGGGAAGGGAGGCGAGGATACAAGAGGAGGAGGGCGGGGGGGGGGGGGGGGGGCAGTGCATTCCGTGGTTGGTGGTTTAAGGTCAACTATTTCGGGGGGGGCAGGTGGCTGGGTATCCGCAACAATTCATATGTCTTGACAGATCATCGATTTCCGCTTGATCATCTAAGTATTTCGAGGCAGATATATATATTTCCCCGATTTCAGTACGGTCTGGCTCATGCTTCCGGGTGGGAGGAGCCGTCGATGTCCGCATGATCTACTGTGGCACATGTCGTGTCCCTGGCTTGGATCCTACTACTACGCAGATCCTGTCTCACAACCTCTCCAAACTGCAGGCGAGGAGCTGTAAGTAGATGACCCAGGTCGTAATCAGTTGAAGGCGTGCAGCAAAAAGACGCCGCACAGCCGACTTAGGTGAGGAGCTAGATGGCCTAATGTACAGCAGATCGTAATGTGTCCGGGGTGTGGCAAAGGTAAGGTCTTGGTCCGTTGGGCTACACCGGTAAAAGGTCAACCTATAGCCTGCCCAATCTGAGCTTCAAGACGCTCTCCCCCCCCTTCAGAACAGCGGGGGTCCTTGGTGTTCTTGGGGGGGCGTACGTGCCTGGCCCGATGTTCCCAACGATGTCTGGGGACCCAGGAAGCGTTTTCTATCAGATTCTCGACATGAGGAAATGTCACTTTTCTTCAAAAAAGCGTTTTCACGGTGAACATGAGATTCGAACTCACGACCAGCAACCCACGTCCTGCCGTTAGACGCCATACGTTAAGGTCTTATTAGTCCGTTTAGTTACTGGCGAAGAGGTGAGCCAATCGCCTACCCTATCTAAGCCTTGTCACACAAACACCTTCTCAAGAGCTGGAGGTTGTGACTATACCGTGCAGTCATCGGGGGATCCCATCGCGTGCTGGGAGCGCGACGGGGGGTAGGGCAAAGAAATGGGAGGATGCGGCCACGAAAGACGGTTGCTACATACCAGTCTGACCGTAAATATAAGCAACTTTAGGACGTTTTGCGGCATAACTTCTACTGTTTCATGTATATTTAATAAAATGATGAAATACGTCAGCTGTGAGTTCGACTGATTACATAGTTGATACTCAACTTTGCAAGCTGCGTAATATGTCTCGTCTATATCCCGTTTTAACTGAATTTCCAATTTTTATGATAAGCCGTTCGCGCGTATATTGACCCCGTTTTTTACATCGGATTCGTGGGAATCTCACTGGAACTCCCAAATCCGAGTTTTTCGCAAAACTCGAAGTTACGCCCTCGCTCGTGCTACCCCACCAACCAGCAAACTGAGCTCCCGCGCGGCAATCGCCGGTAGAAGGCCTTCCTGTCTGGTGTTGGAAATGCCACCTTCTGGAAGTGCTCGCGAGAAGGTGCCCAGAAACAATCTGAACGAAAATAAGATAAGTCGGTTGATTTAACACCTCCTCTCAGGCAGTAAAGGAGGCAAACTTAGGCCGGGCGACCTCAAAAACGCTGCCAAAGAGTTCTCATGCTCCTGCTATCAAGTCATGGGCGTGTGGAAGCGCTACAAGCAGCAGAAGGAGGATGGTGTCGTGTCCGCGTCGCGGTGCGCACTTCGATTGCGTTCACGAGGAATGTGGTGGCGCGTGTCGCCGGTGCGCTAGGTTAACGAAAAAAAAAAAAGTGAAAATTATGAGAAAAGTGAAAAAAAAACGGGGATGGTATCCAGGCATCCCCTGGCCACCCCGGGGATTTTTTACGACCCCACCCGCCCCCTGAATGCATACTGACCCGTTTTTATGCTTCTGACACACTTGAATCGCCTTGTTTTCACTGTTTTGTGTTGTTGCTTATATTTACGGTCTTACTAAAGTTGCTTATATTTACGGTCTTACTAAAGTTGCTTATATTTACGGTCTTACTAAAGTTGCTTATATTTACGGTCTTACTAAAGTTGCTTATATTTACGGTCTTACTAAAGTTGCTTATATTTACGGTCTTACTAAAGTTGCTTATATTTACGGTCTTACTAAAGTTGCTTATATTTACGGTCTTACTAAAGTTGCTTATATTTACGGTCTTACTAAAGTTGCTTATATTTACGGTCTTACTAAAGTTGATTATATTTACGGTCTTACTAAAGTTGCTTATATTTACGGTCAGACTGGTACCTGGTATAGCACTGGGACACAAAAAGGGGAGGGTGCGGCGTTCGAAAAGGGCACACGCCCCCCCCCCCCGCTTCCCTCCCCTCATACCCCCCTCCTCTCCTCTCCAAATAATTTAGACACGACAATGCAACACGACACAGCATAAGAGTGACGCGAGCTCTCACAAAAACGCAACCAGCCGCGTGTGGGTCGGTCGGGTCGGCCCGGATCGAGGGGCAACCATTCGCGAAGGCCCTCACGCCACGCCACACCATCCCACGTCATACCATACCATGCTACGCCAAGCCGATACCATACCATGCTACGCCAAGCCGCCAAGGAAGAACACTAAAACTCCCGACTCCGGCTCGGGCTCCATCCCCTCGTCTCCTCCCCCACACTTACGTGATCGTCGCGTACAAAGTAGTCTGACGCAACTGGTACCCTGTAGACATTTTGTCACAAGAAAAAAAAAAAAAAAAAAAACTCCGAACAAATACTATAGAGCTAAAAATACAAACTAGTGTAAAATCTTGCACACATCGGGGGGAAAACGTTAAAATGTTTTACAGTGCGGAAAAATCACCGATCCCCACTGCATGGCCGACATGTTTCAGAGCAGATGCGGTCATACATTCCTGGTTTTTGTATGACGTGGAGTTCATGTTCCCGGAGGGGGGACGGGGGGGGGGGGACCAAAACCGTAAAATCTGCTCGATCAAGTTCGGGGGGGGGGTATATTAACAGTGATCAGGACCCATCACATACACAAATATATATATATATATATATATATATTATTCCAGCATGTTTACTATTACGGGGGACCATAGTTAACGGGACCTATGGTATACAAAAAAACCTGTATATTTACCTAATTTTACTCACAATATTTGTTCCTATTTACTATTAATATGGCCCCCCGTAATATTAAATCAGCCTATTTTGGTCCTGACTGTCACGTTCCCTGGTTACAACTAGCACACATTTCCTGAGTCGGATCTGTACTACAAACAGATCCCAGATCCCACACGACAGCTCATTAACCGCCGGTTAACGGGATCTGCTGCAGGACACGTATAAAATACTACCGTACATCCTGATATATCCGACGTGTGAAACATTTTTTTTTTGTATTTCTTCTTCGGGTCTCACTTTTCTTTCTTGTCCTTCTTTGCCCTGTCTCGAACCCGCTTCTCCAGCTTGCCCACCAGCTTCTTCGCCGCATCCCCCAATCCCCACTCGTCAAAGTTCCCCTCCAAATCGAAGTAACCCCCGACGTTCCACGTCTCTGATCGGTTCAACACACCAAATGTGCGCACGCGGGGGGGTACAAGGGGTCAGATTGGGGTAGTGGGGGTGGGGGGGTGAGGGTGTCGGGGGTGTCGGGGAGGGTGAATGGGTATGGGTGGGGGCTGGGTGAGGATGGGTGGGGGTGGAGTCGGGGTGGCGGGGGAAGGGAGGGGGGTTAGCCGGAAATCAGCCTCGGGGTATGGGTAAACTAAAATGCGCGATCGAAGGAATAGACAGTCCGTGCGTCACTACAGTACGTCTCTCTCTCTCTCTCTTTCTCTCTTTCTCTCTCTCTCTCTCTCTCTCTCTCTCTCTCTCTCTCTCTCTCTCTCTCTCTCTCTCTCTCTCTCTCTCTCTCTCAATGGAAGACAGCCAGGCGCCACAACCCCCCACCAAAATGACCACGTAGGGCGAGCAACAAATAAATACGCTCCTCCCCATCCCCACCCCCCCCCCCCCCCGTCCCGGCCTTGTAGGGATGCGAGGGTCTATGCTCATACGACTACGGCCATGCATGAGATCGAGTACATCTCTTGTATCGAGTACACCCCCCCCCTTCCCCGCCCACCTTCTCTCTTCGATGACTACGAGCGAATGCGAATGCCAGTTTCCATCACGTCGCCAAAACAAACGATAGGGTCAGCACTTTTTTTATGTATGTCACTGGGACTGGCGGGGCTTCTCAACTGAGGGAATACCCAATAAGCCGTACGCCTCGTAAGGCATGCTTGCCTTAGCACCCAATAAGGCATGCCTCACCACCGAAATAATACCCCACAAGGCTTGCCTCGTTACCGAAAAAAGGCAAGCCTTAGCATCCAATAAGGCATACCAGGTATGCCTGGAAGGAATGCCTTATCGCTGGAGAAAACCCTCTCATGATTCGGTGTATTATACCTACAGGCCATGCATAGCACCGTTCATCGAATTGCACTTTCATCCTTCTTTCAATCCGAGTGTGTGGAGTATGGTCTAGACTAGAGCGGATCAACCTTCTCTTGGGACCATACTTCAAAGGGGAAAACTGACGACATAAAGGGACGACTACAAGATACGGCCACCGCGTGATTGGGCGGTGGGGGGGGGGGGGGGGCGGGGGGCGTACTCATTTGTTGCTTGCCTTAGCCATTTGACCATTGACCACGCATCCCGTTCGAGACGGAGCAGGGGGGGGGGGGGGATACAAACTGGTGTCCGAGTCACAATGGTTGCATGCAAGGGGGTCGCGCAGCACGGCACGGCCGCAAGATGATCCGACCCGTGTACGCCTGAGGTTAGGGTTGTCCTCAATCTGCTCGCAGACCGTTTCTTCAACACCAAAAAATGTCAAAAATCGTTATTTTCGTCGATGATGATATCTCGGGTCACATATCACGACCCAAAAACGCGGAGATAACTTTGGAGTTATTGTTCGTGCATGTAACCGCCACAACACACACGAGTAGCGACCAGGCAGACACAAACATCCCTGCTGGGAGAGCCCCTGTTCCGGGTGGGCATGTGTAATAACCAGAACCCACGACGGACCCGAAAACACGTTATTTCCCCCCCCCCCCCCCCATGTTTTACGCCCCGCATTTTGGTCCTGATAGCCTTGTTCCCCCATAAATAGCGACAGCTCGTGTCAGCAGTGGTCCCTGACCTGAATAGTGCCGGCTGGGTATGATAGTGCCGGCTGCCTCGCTGTAGTGCCGGTGCAATCGCTTCGTACACAAAGGACCAACCGGTGTGGCAAATGTGCATAATAGTGCCGTTTGCCGCTATAAATAGTACCGGTATTGCTAGGCTGGGCGAAAACCGACATTGCTTGTGTACGGACCACTACGGAACTACCGTATCTCGTATTAGGCACCAACCTTCGATGGCCTTGGCGCCCGGCTTTCTCTCCTCCACGGACATGGTGTAACGCTCGTCGAACCGTGGGAAGTCCGTCCGCACTTGCATTCCCTTCCGCAGCGACCCGGTTTTCTGCCGCATTTACGAAGAAGATATATGTCAGCCACGTTCTCTTTTCGGGTGCTCGTTTTCCACGGGTATATCTCGTGTGCCGGCGGTGGGGAGGAGGCCCCGGGCAGGTTACAACCTTCTCGACGTATGGTTGTGACGCGTGGAGTTCATGCACACCGAGATGGCGGGTGTGGGTCGGGAATAACACGGCCTTGGGTGTGACCCTTGAGCTTGCATATAACGAGGTGCCTATAGGGGAAGGGGGCCGGGTATATATCCACAAGTTGGATGTTTTCAAGATATTGTTACTGTGAAAGAAGCATCAGCATCAGGCGTCGACGAACAGTAAACTAGAACGGTGGAGCATACATACTGTGATATTCACATCAAGAAAGGGGGGTGCATGGTGTTTCGGTCGATCATGGGTTATGACTAGTATGGCTGACCCCAAGGAATATCTGAGGATTTCCGGATCCTCCGGTAAAAAATGCATGTCTGAATTCGGAAACATAACACAGTTCACTTGAAGCCGTTTGGAACAAAGTGTTTTGACAAAGAAAACGAAAAACAAAAACGATAAAAACGAAAACAAAACGCAGAACAGAAAAATACGACGGCCCCAGGGGTCGAACTGACGCCGTCAGACTCGCAGGTCCTCAGGTGAACCTGACCTACTTCGGTAACTACTGCGTAACGTGAGGTGTTCTGCGAGTAGCACGAAGTGTGATCTGCGTCCTACCACGTAGACCCACGCATCTCATCTCTACAATCCCCGGACGGAGGGAGGGGGGCGGGGGGGGGGGGGGGTAGCACAATAACAGTGCACGGTGAGAGCACGGATCGCGCTCTTTCACTGGTGCGCTCATTCACTTGTTTGTGAGTGCTATCATCGCGTGGGCGGTCGAGTTGGGGCGGGATGCGACGTTCCTCACCCCTCTTGCGGTAGCCAGGATAAGGTCCCTCTCCCAGTACGTCACGATCAAGTGCAACCCAAGGCTGCATGCGAAGTAACTGCCACGAAACAAGAGGTGGGGTGCGCGCGGGGGAAGGGTAGGGACAGACGGGGGGGGGTGTGCTCATTATCATGCATGGCCGTAGTCGTGTGACCATAGAGCCTTGCATCTCTACAATGCCGGGACGGGGCACGTCGGGTTTTCACCGACAAGGAAGGCATATTGCTTACACCAAGGGCGAAGCGCCGTGAGGCGTGGGGTGAGCCGCTTGAAGGGTGACACAAAAATCAGGACCGAACATCCTTTCCAGCAGCTCTTTGTCTGTACGACGGATCCTGATCGGCATGGCTCATCGTGAATCACTATTATTCCAGGTTGACCACTACTACACCGCGGCGGCGACCGGCCACGTATAATCAAAACCTGAAGCAGCAGACGGCGAGGAGGGGCCGGCTCTCCGGAAAGGGCTGAGGCCAGAACTGGGCCGTCACTGCGAACACGCAGGCCAGGGCCATCACGGACAGCTTGGCGTTGTTCAAGGTGTGATCCTCGTCGTAGCCCATCTCCAGCACCTGCGATAACGAATACCAAGGATACACACATACATAAAGGAATCGGTCATACTATTACGGGGGACCATAGTTAATAGGACCAAATATTGTGAGTAAAAATAAGTAAATATATAGGTTTTTGTGTGTACCGTAGGCCCTATTAACTATGGTCCCCCGTAATATCATTCCTATTAACTATGGTCCCCCGTAATATCATTCCGAGAAACTTCCCTAACGATCGGGACTAGGGTTGGGGCTATACGGCCAATTAAAAATAAAAATCAGGAATCGCACATGTCTTTCCGAGAAATTTTTCCCCCGCGGTCGGGGTTCGCACGTAAAAAAGGTAAGAAATAATTAAAAAAGAAAAAACAGGGATCGTGCATAGCGCTCCGAGAAAATTCCAACGCAGTCGGGGTCAAGGTAGGGGCATAAATCACTACGTTAATTCCGAAAAAATACTTCGTACGTTTTGGGGACAAATCACTTGGAATTAGTGTATGAGCGGGAGAAGGGTTAGGGTTCACTTAAAAGCCAAGTATGACTCTGGACGTACATGTAAGGACCGTTGTATGCAGTTATTTGTACCTAAATGTTCCTTATACTTCCGTACAGACTGGTACACGTCAACGAATTTGTTGCCGTAGTCGAGCAAATCACCGTGTAACCTATTCCGAGGGGGTGTGCTATCTTGCGCGTTACACGATGTAAAATCAATACAGAAGCGGCAATGGGCAGCCAACGGCTAACATGAACCCACAGGAGGGTAACATATTTTCCAATTGGTAGACAGTACGCCTATTGATAGACAATAGGTATGTTGGTCGACAGGCAACAGGCCTATCAATTGGCCTATTGGTAGGCAGCAACAATAGGTCTATTGGTAGACATACAATAGGCCGATTGGTAGACAGACACACAAAGGCCTACCATTGGACAACAGGTCCATAGTCAATTTTTCCGGGGTGTGCTTCTGCATACACCACGCGACCCTGGAACTCAACTACATTACGTACCGCTGTACACTACGATAGTTATAGCCCTCCAAACATGCGTGCTTGTATAGGTGTGAGTGCTCCAACAATATGTGTTGTTGGGTGGGAGTTGCACGTGCAGCAGGCGCCGCCACGAACACTCAGCGGCAGTAACAAAACTGGAAGAGACGCATCATGACATTGATAAGTCAAGTGCTCCATCCCTCACTCATGCAACAGTACCGTAAAATACCGCGCATCCTTTGATATATAACATGTGTTTCACGATAAGACATGAATCGAATTTTGGTAAAAAAAAAAAATGTGTCGTGCCGTTTTATAGCAGCTACCCGCACTGTTTCCGGTCGCTTCGAGACATGGAGGAAGACACAAAACGAATGCGGTCGCTTCGAGACATGGAGGAAGACACAAAACGAATGCGTCGGTGTACTCAGGGGCTGGCGGCAAAGGGGGGGGAGGGAGGGGAGAGGTTGTACTCATTAGCATGCACGGTCGTAGTCGTATGACCATAGACCCTCGCATTCCTACAATGCCGGAACGGAGCACGTCGGGTTCACCGACCAGGCAGACATTGCTTGCACCGAGCGCGAAGCGCCGTGAGGTGTCTGGCGAGTCACGTGAAGGGTGAGAGCCGCATCCTGCTAAGAACCGTTTTTGAGGCGGATTTTCTTGCATATGGACGACAGCGTCAATGCCTTGGTATATTTTCTGGTGTGGCCACTTCCAGAGACAGTAATGGGTTTACTATGTAACTGCCTCGTGGGTGCCATACCATATACGCACTACGTGACACGATCATCCCCCTTGTGCGGAGTCAAGATTCTCCCCGCACAAGACTGATCTACCACTCGACCGCCAGCCGTGATAACCGCCAAAAAAGAAAGAAGAAAAAGGGGAAAAAAGGGGGGTCTTACCGCCTTGATGACGGCGTCGTCCATGACTTGCTTAATCTTGATCGTATCCCCCGTCTCCACCGTTTGCGGTACAATAAGCTCTTCCTCTGTCCCACCGACAAACAGCGATCGACGATGGCGACAACATCGCACGGAAATGATGCACAAAAAAAACGAGCAGAAAATACAACAACAACAACAACAACAACAACAGCAGCAGCAGCAGCAGCAAAAGAACGGCAGCAAGAGCGGTGACAAAAAACGACGATAGCGGCAACCGTAAAAGCACCATCAACAACACCATCAACAGCGACACAACCCCCTTAACTTAACCCTCTTATTAGCCCCTTTAGCACCGCACTTCCCACTGTGGGGACAAACCACTCAAAATTCTAAGCACTTCTTCCCCAAAAGGGGATTGCGGTTCTACAATAGTAGGTGAAGAAAGAAAGAAAAAAAAGGGGAAAAAAAGGGAAAGCGTGTGATATGACACCTGGCGGCGTGGCACCTGGGGCTGCTTGTTGTGACTCGGTGGGAGCCATGAGGCCCACGGTAAAACTCTCCAAAATAATGACACAGGCGCCGCCGGAAACCCTGTGAGACGGCATCTCTCCTCTTACGATGGCCGGGGGTATGGCGTCGGCTGTGTGACGTTTTCGGCTGTCGGCATCCACCGTCGAGAGCGCACCCTGCTCATGATACTGCGTAATAATACGAGAGGCGCCGTGTACGAACGACGAGGGCCTGTGAAGGCGCACGCATGCACTCAAACCCGCCTGCACGCGTGCGATGTGGTGAGGGGCGGGTGCGTGCGGTCGGGGCAGGTGGCGGCTGGCTCGAACCCGGCTGTATGCGTACGATTGCAAGGCCGGCAGAGTGTGGGTACGATTTCGAACCCGGCCGTGTTGCGTACGATGACATCCCTGGCTGTATGGTGGGTACGATTTCGAACCCGGCTGTGTGCGCACGATTTTCGAAACCCGGCCGTGTGGGCGTATACGAGTTCGAACGCGGCTGTGTGTGCGTATGCGAGTTCGAACCCGGCCGTATCCTTGTGTGGTGGGGTGAGCTGCAGGTGAGGTCCTCGCTTCGAGCCCTGCCGTGTGTCCGCGTCAGCGACAGGCGTTACCGTGTGCCCGGCGGTATGCTCAAAATCTGAACCAGCGATAGGTGGCATTATACCTTCTCTGTATACCTACACCTCAAGTTTGGTGTCGGACATTGACGGCAACTAATAGTTCGACAAAAAAAAAATAAGGGATGACGAGAGAGGCCGTACACGGACGCTAGCGGAAGGTGAAATAATGCCGTTCGAGCCCGGCTGTACGCGGAGCTGCCGGGGCGCCGGAACCCTGCCATTTGTGCGCGAGGGAAAACCGAAGCTCATCCACTCATATTAATACTAACAGCTGCACCGTGATTTCCTGGTTTGTGGTCGGTGCAAACAGGAGGGACGCAGCAAGCAGGTGTTCCGCTATTAATAGTTAGGGCAAGTGTGCCGCTAGTTAGGGCACCGCTAGTTAGGGCACACTCGCTAGCGGTTCGTCTGATTACGGTGTTCAGCCTGCATGCACAGAGAACAAACTACGAACGTACAGCTGGTGGGGGTGGTGGGGGGGTTCTATTTTCCCTCACGCACGAACGGTAGGGTTCAGGCACACCGGCGGCTCCGCATACAGTCGGCGTCTTGAGTCTCGAGCTCGCCGCAGGGAGCCCGGGTGGGCTGCACAAACACTGATGGAGCAGGGCTTCATGCAAGGTGTAATTCTGGGCGTTCCCATTGCGGTTCCCCGGTGAGCGCGATGCGATACAGTGAGCGCGATGCGATACAGTCCATGAACGTATATAGCAACGAGGTGCTTGCCGCCACATGAGGCCGAAGAGGACAGCAGCGTAAGCGTTGCATCGCCGACAGCTCCGTTGGATGCGTGCGCTGTGTGTGTACGTGTACGATTTATGTTGTGTCTACGCCAGAGAAGGGTGATGTTGGTAACCGAACGCGCACTCGGGAAGAAAACGGAGGTCGGCGGGGAGCTCCCATGTTGGAATCCCCGCCTTTGTACTCCTGCTCCTGCTCCTGCTCTTTCCACATCGTAGTTCGTAGAGTTTCCAAGGATTTTCTCGAGAAAGACTGGGGTACAACTGTAGTAAGGGCCCGCCGACAAGAAACGCCTACGGTACCCTGAGCAGAAGCCTGATGAAGCTGTTGTTACACCACCCTCTTGAGCAACCTTAAGCATAGGCTATTACGTACCTGGTACGAGTTAGTGTAGCGGTCGCCGCTGAGCAGGACTTTAGGACCGCAGTCCCGTTTTGGGGGCACACTACTTGAAATTTGAATGGTCTGTCCCCAAAACGGGACTGCGGTTCTAAAATAGTTTCTTTACCGTACCCCACAAAGTGACTCCTACGTTCTTTCAACATATTACCGATGTTCGTACGTACTACCGCTCTACCTGGTAGTTTTTTTTCGTCTTTTCCGGCTTCCGCTATGTGCAATACTGGTCGGCACAAAACATTGTGCAGGGCGTGTGTCGTCAAATTCAACCTCGCACGTCGTCCCAGCTCCGCCGCGTGTTTCGGTGACGTTCTTCCAAAAAACATCCGGGCGGCCGAAAGGCCAGGCTTGATCAATAAGACCGGCACTCTACACAAAGTTTCGTGCCAACCCGTCCTGCACATCGGGCGAGTCGTCAATTCCTATCAATACTGCGCTGTACTACACTTATTAATAGTACATCAACTTTCTTGTTCCAATATTTCGAACCCAACCTGTAAACGCGTTTGGTTCCATCTATCCGGCCCCCGAGATTACGGATGATACTGCTGTCTGCCGATGTTGCTGCTGTATGTTGCTGCTGCATGCATGATGCCCCGTATGTATACTGAGGACTTTCTGTTGTCTGTTCTGATGATTGTCTGTGATGTACTCGTACAGACCACAGGTATGTTCGAGTTGCTCAGCGGAAAATAGATCATTGCATCGTAAAATAACGTCATGATGAGGGGATATATCCGCTGTCTGCACGAACGCAATCTCCGACACAGGACCGGAGCTCGTCCTGCGAAGCCGATACACCGATAATGATACCGTCGTCGAGCGGCACCGCCATCAATCTCACTCTACGGCACTTCAACACTTGTCGCACCAGAGTGCGCAATGAGCGTCGGCCGCTTCTACGTACAAGGTATGACCACTTTGGGGAGAGTGCGAGGTGCCAAGGGGAACTCTCGACTCTCGAGCATCCCACGTTTTGCGGCTAAAACAGGCATCACAAATGAGTTGCGCTTTCTCTCTCTCGAATGCCCCAGCCCAACAACGCACGCATGGACGCCATATCATCCGTGCTCACCCATCTTGAGATATTCTTGGCCAGCAGCGAAGCTCTTGAGCGGTCCTCGGCTGTCCGGCTGTTGCCAACTTTTTGCAGCATTCACTGTCCATTACTGCACGAGACCAGGAAGGGATTATGACTGCGGGGACAGCTTGTGGCACGGCACCCTGTCAGTATCAACCAGGCGCCCAGGCGCACCAGCACCAACTGATCATCAATATGGCCCAGCTGGACGATGAGCGGGCGAAGGCGTCATCGTACCAGCACTCTGTTCAACGTGCAAGGTGTGTACGGGCAACGGCGGAGTTACAGAGCGTATCTCCGCACACCTCAGATGTACACATTTTGGGTCTTTTGGTACCTGGTATTTGCTCCGCGTTCCACGTTCCGCTCTCTACAAGTTACCAATACAGACGGAAAAATAAGTACCGTTTGTATATTATTTCGAACACATCTTCGATCCTTATATTTCCGTTCACCATGGAACGTACCAGACACGAAAGAGTACAACGAACCGTGCAGCAAGATTGGGCGAGAACTCCAGCCGATTGCAGGCAGGGTAGGTCTGGCTCGCTAGATAAACAGGAGGTAGGAGACTGGGGAATGTTCCCTCCCTGCAGTCGAAACGAGAGCAGAGCAAACCCGCCCGATTCCCCTCGGGTCTCGAAAGAAAGGGCAAAGGACCGACCGCTCCGTGTGACGAGGTAAAAATGATGGAGACAGACGGGATGAGAGCCCTCTCTGCTTGCTGCTTGTTGAATTCGTACATGTGGGCGCTTTACGTCCTCCTTCGTGGGAAATGTACCTGGATACCGGATACAGCAAACCACAGCAGCAGTGTCTAGGATGAAACACCAGCACGGACACCGGGTGCGTTGGATGTTGTCACAAAGGCATGGTAGGAATAGTAGCACGCACACTATTCATCTACCAGGTATTTAATACTAGTAATAGACGTGCTACCCGACGAGGGGTACCGGCCAACTTTGGGAAAAAATACCCGGGTACTGCGAGTATTTTACGACCATTTTTGGCGACTACCCGTACAAGCATAACACGCGGGTACTCACCTGACAGCGGGGTACCCGAGTGCCCGAGACCAAATACTCGGCGAGTCCGACGTGTTACCCGTGCCCGAGACGGGGTTTGGCAAGCCGGGGAATCCTCGCGGGTACACGGGTAGTTGGGCAAAGGGTAACACCTCTATAATAGTATGGGGTGAGATGTGAGGCATGAGAAATCATCTTCATTTCGACCAGAGTTCTCTCGAGAGTATGTACCAATTAATGCCGGGGGGGCATGATTTAGGGGATGATACGTTGCCGTCTCCGGGATTTCCAAGGTAAGCCAAAAAGTACCCGGGTCTACTGTAGTGTGGTGTGAGGTGTTGAGCATGAGAAAGCGTTTTCATTTTGGAAATAATTCCCCAAGTATGTACCAAATACCACGCACAGGGGACGTGATCTAGAGATGATAAGTTGCCATCTCCGGGATTTCCAAGGTAAATCGACGGGTACCCGGGTACCGGGGTACTCGTTTAAACCGGGTACCTCGAGTACTCGGGTACCCGGGCCCTAAATTAATCGGTGAGTGTGAAGTATTACTCGTACCCATGGCGGGTATTAGCAAGCCGGGTATTACTCGCAAGTACCCGGGTATTCGGCAAGGATGTAACACCTCTATAACGCATACACATGAATCTACCACGTGCAATGTGCAGAGCGTTCACACATACGTGCAAGAGTACCAGTAGTCCCAAAGGATACAGCAGTACTGGCTGTAGTCAGTATTTGTTACGCTACTTGAACGTGTACACCAGGGTGCTTGGTACTTGATACACGCGGAAATAGATCGATCCTTGAGCAGAGAGGAGAGTATGTGTTTCAGGTACATTTCAAGCTGGTCGGGAAGATGAAAAACGTTCGTCGCGTACGGCTGTATGTATGATACCAGGTATATATATATAATATATATATATATATATATATATACCTGGTATATTTTTGCTCATCCCATTCATTATCTTCGCACATCTTCTCTCTCTCCTTCCAACTCGTAACTCAGATCCGGGGTCGCATAGCAGGCTCTTCTACCCCCTTCCCGCTACGGTACGTGCCTTCATTTTTATCGCCAGAAGATTTCAGCCTTTTTCTTCCCTCGTCGACTCGCATCGAATTGTGCCTACCCTACCCACGCTGCAAGGCGCTCTCAACAATTGAATCCTTTTGATATAAACCAGGCACATCGCCTTCATTTGCAAATGGCTTTGGTTTGATTTCTCGGTCTCGTACTCGTGCCATACGCCTCTTTCGCATAACTTGAAGCTCTCTGTACCATGTAGACCTTGAGGATGAAAAAACACGGCAGGACGCAGCTCGCAGCACGCTTACGGACACCGTTAATGGTAAGATAACGACGAGTAGGAACCCGCTGCTATACCCGGCACGCGCTGTAGTGTACCAGCACCAACCCATGAATAGCAGCAGCAGCAGTAGCGGCAGCAGCAGCGGATCAATAGGTTTAGCACCTGCCTCTGTGACCCATACCCTGTACCTGGTGGTCGCTCGTGTATATCAGGCGGTACCTCGTAGAACATTCGACGCCTGCTCAGCTGGAAAGCGACGCGCATGGGGTTATACGCTATATATGACTGCTCAAGTGCTGGCATAGCCTGGCGCTGTACGACAGTTTTAACTGCTCGCTGGCATGCCCTAGCACAGCTGATGGCCTACGCTCTCGCAGTTCACTACTGCCGCATAGCCTGACGCGTACGACAGCTCAACTGCTCGCATAGCCTGACCCCACCGCAGCTCAACTGCTCGCATAACCCATCATAGGGCGGTGCGTTCCGATCGCCGTGGATGTGAACACGAGGACGGCAGCGGACAAACGAGCCGGCTGGCGGCATCGCGGCATCGCCCATTTCCCGTTGTACGCATCATACACACAGGAGACGCCCGCTGACGCACAGCTTGCAAAGATGTTGTCGAGGAAAGTTTCGATCACACAGCAGCTGTTGTTTTTTTCATCTTCATTTTCACACAGGAAACGTCACTTTGACGTCGCGGCTCGATTTCTTACTGCTGTGCTGCCACCTTGGGGGCTGGTGAGACTACCTTCTAGTGTCGTCTATTACGTAAGAATTATTCATATTACGGGAGACCATATTAAATACCAGGTACCTGGCAAGACCAAACATTCATATTACGGGACCAAAGATTCATATTACGGGGGACCATATTAAATAGGACCAAACATTATTATTACGGGGGACCATAGTTAATAGGACCTATGGTTTACATGAAAACCTATATATTTAACCCTTTTTACCAACAATATTTTGGTCCTGTTAACTATGGTCCCCCGTAGAAGTAAAAATAGGGAAATGTATAGGCTTTTGTGTGCACCGTAGGTCCTTTTTGCTGTGGTCCCCCGTAATAGTATAGCACCCGAACAACTGATCACCGTTCCTTCGGTCAATTTTCCTACGATTCAAGGTTAGAAAACGGAATTCTTACGGCCGGATTTTTGAAGAGATGGCGGCTTCGTATCATATAATACTGGTAGGCACCAGTTTTTTTTGTTAGGGAATTGACCAGTATACATACATAGATAACAGGTTACAGGTACCAATATACTAGTAGATACCAGTATTTACGCTGGAACATATATACCACTCTGGAATAAAATATAAGGGCCGTTTATACATGAATATTAGGACACAACGGTCCTTGTATTTACGCCCAGGGTGGTAGACACCAGTTTTTTTTGTGTTGGAATTGACTACGAGTATATATAGATACCAGGTTTCGGGTACCAGTATACCTGGTATGCACCAGTATAACATATCTACCAGGTAGGCGCTATTAATAGTGTTTTTTGTGAGGGACGCGACCAGTGTATATAGATACCAGGTTACAGGTACCAGTATACATATGCCAGTATTTACACTGGAACACATCGACCTGTTAGACACCAGTTTTTTTTTGTGAGGTACCTGGTACGTGACTATAGATATCAGGTTACAGTACCAGTGTATATACCAGTATTTACACTGGAACATATATACCGCCCTGGGCATAAAATATAAGGACCGTTTATACACTAATATGAAGACCCAACGGTCCTTATATTTCCGCCCAAGAGGGGTATCTTACCCAGCCAATAGTAGCCGTGGCATCATCAGAGCTGTGAGTGTGAGTGGTCAGTATATGACGCATGGTAACTATTAATACCAGGTTTCAGGTAATCGGTTGGTCCCTATGGTCAACTAACCAACTACCAGGTAACTTTTAGTCGCCCAGAAAGGCGACAGCCAGCTGATGGCCAGCCGACTCGCCGGCTTAAGCCAGGCGATAACAACAACAACAACAACAACAGCGACAAGAACATAACATGCGCTTCGAGGTGGCGTTCGCTGACCCCCCCCCCCCCCCTCCTCTCCCGCGCGACTTGCACCCCCCCCCCCCCCCCCCTCCCCTATTTCCCCCACGTTATCCTGGGCTGTCTATATCATATGCCGACAGGTACTTTGCATTGGAGGACGACGGGGAGAGCAGTGATGACGACCTCCTTGGGCCTACGAGACAGGTGCGCATACCCTTGCACAGATGGGGGGGGGGACGACGGCAGCTTGGGGGTGTGACCGACGGCAGTTTAGGGGTGTGACCGACGGCATTTTAGGGGGGGGGGGTGACCGACGGCATTTTAAGGGTGACCGACGGCATTCTAAGGGGGGGTGACCGACGGCATTTCAAGTGGGGGTGACCGACGGCATTTTAAGGGGGGGTGACCAACGATTGTTCGTACCGTAACTATCACCAGGTGGCACTCTGGCCAGGGAGTTGCAGTTTAGGCCCGCGAATAACAAAAAAAAAACTACTGTATTTTTAAGAACAAAAACGCAAGGATCACTTTTTGAGGAAATCTATTTTAAGAAAATTGGATTGAGAAAATGTGCTCAGCGGCGATTAAAATACGCTATGCTCAAGGCAGTCCCGTTTTTGAGGACGAAGCACTCAAATTCCAAGTAGTCTGTCTCCAAAACGGGGGACTGCGGCTCTAGAAGGGTAAAAAAAGGATGGCGCCACAATAAGATTTGAAGATGAAGTGTGAGGAATTTTTTCCGATCTACCAGCTGAGTGAGGTGTGTGTGTGTGTGTTTTTTCGTTGTTGTGTGTTCCTGAGGCTTGCTCAGATTGTGTGTTCTTCTTGTTTGGCGGGCCCAGAATACGGTATATGTATAGTCCCCGTGTCATAGAGTCCATACGGTTTTTCTTCCCCCGAACATGTGGTGGGTTTGGCGGCTCCACGCCCGTGACCGCGGTGCTCGCTTTTTGGTGACGGGACGGGCCGTCACTCCCTTTCTCGTGTGCCGACTGGTTCTGCGATAAAGGTGTATATATATATATATATATATTATATATATACACATACCGTATGTTCCTAAATATTAGCAATTTTTTCATTCAATATTAAAATACGAACAGTACTTGCACTTTGCGGACAGAGTGGTGTTACGGGGGACCATAGTTCATAGGACCAAATATTGTTAGTAAGACCTATGCCAATGGAAACGCGAAGTTGAAAAGTTTTTTTTCAAATATATGGCTTTAAAAAAACAGCCGAAATTTTTCTCGTACCGCCGCTGTGGGGAAAAAAGAGAAAAATGTTTGATTTTTTCTTTTTTTTCCCCCAACGGCTGCAGGCGGCGCAATTTGTGTTTTTCTGGTCGCAAATTGTCAACACGGTGATCGAAACCAGCTCGTGCGACGATCGACCCTCGATCTCGACATAGACTCAGCCCACGGCCACCCCACTCGGTATCTGGCAAGCCCAACGAGTATAGATGACGGCCTCGAAGATATCAGGCGGATCCATTGTCTAGGGGGCGAGAGCTTGCCGGCGGCGTCGTACGGTATCCTCCCAAACCTGAAAAAAAGACTATTTTTTGCCATTCGATACGGATGGAGAAGTTTTGTCTTCTGTTTTGTGCAAACCAGCGGCCAAATGTTTTTTTATCACACGCCTGGTCAGCTCCCGCCACATGACACCGGCCATGGTGTGAAGACGATGACCCTAGGGTGGGTCGGAGCCCCTAACGAGCGCACTCCGTTCAGAATTCGTGACGCAATGGTTGGTTTTGTTGATCGATGTCTGTCGAGAACTCGGAATCTCGCCGCTTCGAACCAAAGATCGGCCTGAGTTTTTCTCAAGCCGATGTTGGCCCAACATCGGCCCCAGATTTGCTTTTTTCGGGCTTTTCCAAAAGTTAGGAACTTTTTTTTTTTTTCAGGTGGCCCATAGGAAGCGTGTTCTGAAAAAAATTGGCGGGTATCTTTGAAATTCAAACTTTTTATTACAACTTCGCTGTACCATTGGCATAGGTCTAAAAATGGTTAAATATATACCAGGTAGTTTTTTATGTATACCATAGGTCCTACCAGGTACCAGGTATTGACTATGGTCCCTCGTAGTAGCAGTTTTCGGCGAAAAAAAACTGACTACCGGGGCGGCCCCCTTAACTCATTTCGGACCTCAGTCTGTCCCGTTTTTGAGGGCGAACGACTTAAGTTATAGTACCATTAATTTTTTCCCCCTGACGGGACTGCGGTCCTGAAACGATGAACGGGAAGAAATACCCGATGAGTCATTTGTGTTTTACAACAGAGTAGTATTAGTAGTATTACGGGGGACCATAGTTAATAGGACCAAATATTGTTGGTAAAAATGGTGAAACATATACCTGGTAGGTTTTTATGTCTACCATAGGTCCTATTAACTATTGGTCCCCCGGATTAGTGTTATTAATGATACCGTAGTGTTGGTTGTGTACCTACTAGGCCAGAGGAGTGCTCGTCTTGATTACCGGGTACCAGGTACCTGTATATATTTTGTTTTTCGTCAAGCTCTTGGGTGATACAAGAAAGTTTCCTCGAGTGAGGCGCCCCCCACCCCCCCCCCCCCTAAGCTCGACCGCCTTTCAGATATGTGTTCCCCTCGAAACCCGCACGTAGATGGCGCGATCGAAGTATCCCACAACAACACGCGACGTGCAAAAGACGAGTCCCGACGAAATCCTCGATTTCACCTCTTCATCTCACAGCTGTCGGCGGGCGTTTTTTTTATTTCATGATGATAGTGATGGTTTAAAAGTTATACGCCCATCTACCGAATCACCTGTCATATCATATTATAGTGTCACTGGCGCACACTGGCGTACTATGAAAGAAGACTACCGACGGCTTACCGACGGCTTACCGACGGCTTACCGACGAAGGCGAACTAAACCGAAAGAGATTTTCAGCCGATCGTCCGCATGTGTAAAATGAGCACAGCTAAATAGGGAGGATCTCCGGTAAGGACACCAAAAGACGAACGATAATCTCGTCGGCAATTTTCGCTTTCTCGTACTCTCACGGGAAAGTTTAACCTGTAGTATAGACTAGGTCTTCACTCCTCCTTTTTTGTTTTGTTTTTGGTGACGGGCCGGCCCGTCCCTCCCCCATGTTCGTGCCGCTTGTACGTGTATATACCGCAATGTCCCGAAATATAGTGATCGTTTTCATAGCGGTGTTTATTCCAGGAGGTGCTTATATCTCGAGACAGCGCCACGCTGTCCGTAAAGATAGTGGTCGTATGCATATTGATGTTTAATACTCGTGGTGCTTCTATTTCGAGACAGTAGTGGTATTTATAGGTTTTGGTTGTCGTGCTTTTTTTTCTTCCCCGTTTCGCTCTCAATTTCCTTTTTTTGTTGTTGTCATCGGTGACCGATACGTGTAACGTTGGCGGTGCTTGCTATCTGCTCGTACGTGTTTGTTTTTATTTCGAGACACGCTATGTTTTTGTGTTTTTGTACTTTACAAAAATGCTGACAACTAGCGAATAAAACAAAAGATAACTTGTCCCCAAGACCTTTGACAATGGGAGCGCGAAAGTTTGAAAGTTTTGGCTTCAGAAAGATTGTTTTCATGAAAAAGGCCGAAGATATTCTCGTATATACCTCCGCTGTGGGGAAAAAAACGGGAAAATGTTTGATTTTTTTATTATTATTTTCTTTCAAACGGCTGCAGGCGGTGCAATGTGTTTTTTGTCTCGTTGCAAATTGCCATCACGCTGATAAAAATCAACTCGTACGACGATAGACCTTCGATTTCGACATAGACTCAGCCCGCGGCCAACCCGCTTGGTGTCGGGCAAGGCCAACGAGTTTAAGATGAGGGCGTTAAAAATATCAGGTGGATCCATGGTCCAGGGGGCGAGAGCTTGCTTGCCGGCGGCGTCCTACGCGCTTCTCTCAAACCTGGGGGGAAAAAAAAAGTATTTCGGGGCGGATCGAGAATTTTTGTCATCTGTTTTCTGTGCACCAACGACCGATTGCTTTTTTTCATACGCCTGACCAGCGCCCGCCACATATCACCGGTCTTTGTGTGAATACGGTGACCCTGGGGTGGGTCGGAATCCCTAGCGAGCGAACCTCGTTCAGAAACCATGACGCAGTCGTTCGTTTTATCGATCGATGTCTGGCGGCAAAGACTCGGAATCTCACCGCCTCGAACTGTTAATAAACATCCGCCTGAGGTTTTTTTAAACCGATCTTGACCCAACGTCGGCCCCAGTTTTTTTTTTTGTTCCGGGGTTTTCCAAAAGTTTGGAACTTTTGGTGTGAAGAATCGGGCTCATAGTAGCATGCTTGTTCCTGAAAAAAATTGGCGGGTTATCTTTGAAATTCCAGCTTTATATGGAAACTTTGCGTATCCATCGGCGAAGGTCTAAACTATTATTAGTCGCGAAACAGCACATACATAGCAAGCACCGCTCAAACGTTACACGTGTCGATCGCCGACAGCATGGAAGCAAATTGAGACCAAAAAAATGATGAACAAACAACACCACATGAACACATACCTGGTACGTGGTACGACGATGTGTTTGTTTTTTCTGTAGGTGGATTCACGAGTAGACCTTGCAATGTTTTGATGTGCCTAAAAAACCAGGTACGTGTTATATTAGTCTAGGCTGTTACTATTACGGGGGACCATAGTGAATAGGACCAAATTTTGTTAGTAAAAATGGTTAAATATATAGGTTTTTATGTATACCATAGGTCCTGTTAACTATGGTCCCCCGTAGTACTACTATTATTAATAATAAATTGCGACCACTACTACTACGACTAATATACTGCCATATACCTCTTTTAATAGTACTATTAATATTACGGGGGGCCATAAGGACCAAGTATTGTTCGTAAAAATAGGGAAATATATGGGTTTTTGCGCCCAACGTAGGTCCTGTTTACTATGGTTCCCTGTAATATTATTAGTAAATTCCCACCATTACTACTACTAATATACCTCCATATACCTCCATTAATAGTACTGTTATTACGACCACCACCCCTCCACGGCGAGGGTCTATGGTCATACGACTACGGCCATGCATGAGATCGAGTACATGTCTCCTATCGAGTACACCCCCCCCCCCCCCTCCACGACGATGACGATGATGATGATGATGATGATGGCGATGACGCATGTGCCTCCCATCACCTCAGGGAGGGTACGCGCCGTGGGCGACGAGCAGAAAACGCGGCAAGACGGAACCAGACAGCCACAACTATGAGCCGGACGAGAGCGAGGTCTGGCGCATGCACCAGGCCCAGCGACACTTCAGAGATAGGGGAAGGTGAGCCTCTTTTGTCCTCCCTATCTTCACCGGTTGCCCTTACTTGCTTACCGTGGTTGTTTCGTTGTTGTTATTATAGTCTTCTTTATTACCCAAGCATAATAATGTTGGGAAGGTGAGCCCCTTTCGCGTTTCTTTTCTGCACCTGTTTTCCCTGTTTTTTTTTGTTTTTTTTTTCCCAAAGGAGTAATGTTACCTTGTGTGTTTTTAGTTGTTTCTCTGTTTTTTTTTGTTTTTTTTTCTTAAATCTATCATAATTGACATTGTGCTATCATATGTATAGCTGCTGTGGCTTCCAGGTGCACCGATATTGTTTTCGTTGTTGTCGTTGTTGTTGTTGTTGTTGTTGTGTTGTTCTTGCTTGAGTTCCTGCCGTGTTTCTAGTGTTCTCTTTCGTGGTGGCCATCTTGTTTTTCTCTCTTCCTATCTTGGTTGCGATTAGTCCTTTCTTTTTCGTTCTTTACTTTTCTTGATTTCGAGAGGCGAACGACCGGGGTGTCAATAGCGAAGCGGGGAGGCGTAAGCGGGAAGGGGGTCGGGGAGGAGGACAGAGAAGTGTTATTTTTGTACGACCCGGTGAGGGGTCCGATTTCGACAGGTGCCCCTGCCATGTCTTGTCTTAAGCCCAACCGACTGCCGAAAAATAGCTAGCCTCAAGGAGGTGGTTTCAGGAGGAAGGGAGGTATGGCAGGAATGCTACGGGGTATTTTTCAACGAGTTTTGACGTTGGGATGCCCGCTTGCGATCGGTTTCGTCTCGGAAGCTTGGCGGGTGGCTGATTGCTGTGTAATGGTCGTATGGTTATTTCCCGTCTTCGCGCAGTGGTAGTCGTAAGCTTGTGAATTGATTGTGGCCGTGGTGTACACGATTGATGCGCTGCTGTATGATTGCTATATCGTATGGTGAAAACGAAATGAAAAAATGCCGGAACAACCCTATAAATCACACGAAGCGAAGCAAAACAAAGTCGGGTGAAAAATAAAAGCACATAAAAATGGCCCACCAATTAAAAAAAAAAAAAAACAACGAACAAAGGCAAAAATCAAAACGCCTCAAAACTGCAAAACTCCCCGATCATAGAACAATAAAATAAGGTAAGCAGCTCAAACAAGCAAAAGGTGAGGCACCGACGAGGCAGTTACGAAGTAAACCCATTTTTATCCGCTGGAAGGGGCCACACCAAAAAATTAATCAATTAATTGACGCTGTCATCCGTATGCAAGAAAATCCGCCTCAAAGGCGGTTCTTATCATAGTAGGCTGCAGCTCACCCTTCATGTGACTGGCCCGATACCTCACGGCGCTTCGCGCTTGGTGCAAGCAATGTCTCCCTGGTCGGTGAAAACCCGACGTGCTCCGTCCCGGCATTGTGGGGATGCAAGGGTCTATGATCATACGACTACGGCCATGCATGATGATGCGTACACCCCCGCGCGCGCACCGCTACCACCCCCACCCACAATCATCCCCACCCCCCCACCTCCATCTCCGTCTCGAAAGGGGTGCGTGGTCAATGGTCATATGACTAAGGCGAACAGCAAGTGAATGACCCCCCCCACCCCCTATTTTTTATAGGTTGGGTTGACGTCGGTTGGCAGCGACACTGTAAAACATGCCGCCCGCTACGTGAGCTAGACAACCAGGGTACCGGTTTTTTTTTCTTTTCTTTTTGGCGGTCGCCCACAGCTGGTTGTCGAGTTAGATCATTTGTGCGAGGTATAGAACCTTTACTCCGCACAATTGGGAATGGTCGTATCACGTAGTGTTCAAGGTAAGGCACCCAAGAGGCAGTTACATAGTGCTCCCATTGCTGTCTCTGGAAATGCCTACACCGGAAAGTAAATCAACTCATTGAAGCTGTCGTCCATATGCAAGTCCGCCTCAAAAGCGGTTCTTAGTAGGATGCAGCTCACCCTTCATGCGACTCGCCAGACACCTCACGGCGCTTCGCAAAGCTTGGTGCAAGCAATGTCTGCCTGGTCGGTGAAAACCCGACATGCTCCGTCCCGGCATTGTAGGGATGCGAGGGTCTATGGTCATACGACTACGGCCATGCATGAGATCGAGTGCATCTCTCCTATCGAGTACACCCCCCCCCCCCCCCTCCCCTCTCCAAACCCCACCCCATTCTCACCCCCACCCCCGACCCCGCCCGCCAACGCCGCCTCCGCTAGGTGGTGGACGACCAACAAACGCCGCGCAGCGAAGCGTTGGGCGATGACCCTCATCGTCGGGATGGCCACGGGTTTGATCGCCGTTTTCGTGACGTTTTGCACGAAGGCTCTGCTCCACATCAAGCTGAAGCCGGTGTATGCGGTGCTCCATGCTTCCGGCGGCCCTTCCTGGCGGGCGTTCCTTCTGATGTTGGGGTTCAACTTGGCGTACGTGACGCTGGCGAGCAGCTTGGTGTGGCTGGAACCCCTGGCCGCGGGGTCGGGTATCCCTGAGATCAAGAGCTTTCTTAATGGAATTGACCTTCCCAGGGTGGTGAGCTGCAACCGCTATTAATAGTCGTATTACTGGTATTACGGGGGGCCATAGTTCATAGGACCTATGGCGTACGCAAAAACCTACCTGGTATATATTTATCCATTTTTTTTCCACAATATTTGGTCCTACTTACCATGGCCCCCCGTAATAGTGGTAGTACGGAGGACCATATTAAATAGGACCTACGGTGCACACAAAAACCTATACATTTCGCTATATTTACCAACAGTATTTGGTCCCATTTACTATGGTCCCTCGTAATAATAGTAGTAGTAGTAGTAGTAGTATTACGGGGGACCATAGTTAATAGGACCTATGGTATACATAAAAACCTACTGGTATAGATTTAACCATTTTTACTGACAATATTTGGTCCTATCAACTATGGTCCCCCGTAAGAGCAGTAGCTGTTGTCGAAACATACACAAAATACAGTGGGGGTCACGGATTAAGAGAGGATTGGGTGTGTCAGGCCTGATTTTGACCTCCCTTAAATCCGAACACCTTTAAACCGGAACGGGTAGTATGAGTGTATACAACGGATTACGCCGGCGGCTTGGACGGCCGCCGGTTGCAGACTTTGCGTGGCGTATAATGTAGAGGAGCGTATAAGATGGGCGTATAATGTAGAGGAGGAGGGGGAGGAGGAGGCTAAGACTCGATGCCGAGAGATTGAGAGCGTGCGCTCCACATTCCACACTCCATGAACGGTCGAACAGGCGGCAGGATGCTGACGACTACTTGCCGATTAACCGAAAAGCGGCAGAATCCTAGAAGGCGGTGTAACTTCGAACTCAGGCTGGCATGGAGTACGCGATGGCCGACAGCGCGGCTCCGCAGAAGGGTGCCGTCACAGCAGCTGCTGCAGCAGTCCTGCTGCAGCTTTACACCTCCGCAGCCACGTAGTACAGCTCCACCGCAGCTGCCGCTGTACGATAGCGTACACGGCATAAGTGCTGCTGGCCGTCATGAGTGCTGCTGGCTGTAGCTGACGTGCGATATCTCTCTCACATATATCCCCAGCATATTGTTTTATGGATAGCAGTTCTCAACCAAGCCTGGGTGGCATGCGCTATCGGGGCGTTCCATCGATGCCCCAGACACAGCCACCCGCGCAGGCCCCCACAATGGCGATGCCGGCCGAGGTAGGCGGCCCTCGCCACGGGTCGAGGCGGTAGGGGAGGACTTGTCGGCAAGAACCACGCGAATGCAAGCACGCTGTCGAGAGACCATGGCCTGAAACACTAACAGGGCAGGGATTTTCGGAGATTTACTTCGTAGATCTCTACGTCAAGGCTTCGCGCGGGCGCCACGGGGCTGAGCGGGCGGATCCTCCGACGCCGGGCGGTTCAGACGTGCGGAGGGGGAGCGCCCCGGCGAAGCAAACCGCGTGGAAAGACGGTCAGAGGCGGGAGAGAACCGCCGACCAAAAACGGATCGGAGAAGGCTGAGGATTATCATAGGTATATGTATTTCTACGGTACGTCCTCGGGTAGCTTGGTAGGTGGTCCGCGTGCCTATCAAGATCAAGTTCGTGGGGTCGAGTCTCACCGAGTGCATGCTCGTGGGGACTTTTTTCTTGCATAAAAAAAATGATTAGCGGAAAGCGCGAGAGCGTGAGTCAGCCACATTCGATGAAAATCGACGAGCAGTGGGAATGCTGAACCCTAGGCTCGACAAAAAATAAAGGCACATACCGGGGGGGGGAGAAGGGACGACACCTTTGACCACGGCTTGTCCAGAAGATTCGCCGAGGGTTAAACCTCCTACGAGTTGGGCTGGAAAGTAAAAAGCGATGATTGTAGTATGGGAGTGCAGAGCTATTTGATCTCTCTTGAGGCGGTACTCATCGCAAACCGATACGATAGCTCTTATACCGAGACCCCACTCTGTATCAGGGAATCCCCGTAGTTATTCGTCTATCCAGGGTGGTGAGCTACGGCAGTCGCTACATCTGTAACGGGTGCTCTTATTACGGGGGACCATAGTTAACAGGACCAAATATTGTTAGTAAAAATGGATAAACATATAGGTTTTTATGTGTACCATAGGTCCTGTTAACTATGGTCCCCCGTAATAGTTATGTCTCCTCTCCTATCAGGCACCACTCTTGTCCGAAGATGTAAGAACCGTTTTGCTTCTCATATTGATACCCAAAAATCCTTACATTTCCGGACGAAGCAGCATGTATATAGCCTATCCGTACCCGTTATCTGGTACCGTTATCAACTACCGGGTAGTTCTCGTGTATTGTACGACTATAAATACCTGCACCATTCCAACACGCGGTGAAGCTACGGATCGGAAGACCCCCGAGTCTTTTTTTTTTTTTGTTCGACTTTTTTTTTTTGTTGTTTTCCAAAAGATACCCACACCGTCCCTGATGAGTCCCGCAGCTTGAGATTTTGTTTCGCTCAGCAGGAGATATGTACACCTTGCATGAGGCCGTATAAATAGCCGTAGTGATGATGATGATGATGATGATGATGATGATGGTGTTCTCACGTTAGCTCACTTCCTCCCTGATTTCCTGTCTGTGGTAAAAAAAACAGGCTGTGAAAAACAATTGCATCTTGATGAGAGAAAACAAACAAGTACCAGGTACGAGATAGTGCGCACGTCAGTACCATACCAGTGTGTGAGGGAAACGATACTGGCGAGCTGTGGGATGCCATCCCGCATCAATTGCAATCAAATAACACCAGGAATATAGATATATATATATTATATATATAATGTATAATACATGGCGTTGTATGTACACTCGAAAAGTAAAAAAAATATAACAATAAAAACACGAAGAGGGTTAAAGACAAATCGAAACAAAACAAAACGAAACGAAAGGAAGAAAGAGAGGGACACAGAGAGAGAGGAAATAAAGGGAAAAGCGTATGTATATACAAGGCGCTTCGCTCAGGAAGGAAAAAAGTACATCAAATTATGCGAAGCGAACAGAGGTCCACGATTAGAGTTTAGTGTTTTCAAGGGTCGTAATTGCAAACCGGCGACTTGATAATGCCAAGAGTCCCGCCGCCATGCTTCAGGAAAAAACAGCTCCGACGTCAGCTCGGATGCCACATATACGCTTCGCGTCGCGGATGTCGTACGTACGTACATACACCCCAGGTAGGGTACTACTGTCTGTACTCATTTTCTTCTTTCGATATGCTCTATGCCTGTACTGTATGTACGAAGAAAGCGAAAACACAGCACGGCACAGCACCAAAAACAATGAAAACGAAACCGAAAACTCGGAAAGGAAAAAAAATCCCCGTCCCCTCTCGTGTAATATTTTTCTGCCTGATTGGAACACCTCACACCCGGTCGAAAAGAAGAAAAGAAAAAAATCGCACAGAAGAGCTTCTCTCTCAGCCTCGTACGCCGCCCGCCCCTCTCGCGACCACCTCGCTACCGATTCGGTCCGGGTATAGCTTTTATCACTCTCTGCCACAATCAGCCCCGTCGCCCGCCCCGCGTGAAGCCCGGTGCTCACCGTGGCCGTCGTTCGCCAGGTCGATAACGTTGGTGTTCTAACTGCACACCTCCCTCTTTCAACTTCAGCATGGTCGCAAAAATAAGCACCGCTTGAATATTATCTTGCCATCCCGAACGACCTTTATAAACTCGTACATACTCTTATCAACAATCATAAATCGAAGCCAGACAAAGCCCGTTCATGTATCCCTCGTGTCTCGACGCACACGCGACGCGTAGGCACGAAAGCGGCGACCGCTCTCCTTGCAACCCCCCCTCTACCCGCCAGCACCCGCTGGCACCCGCGACGGTGCCGGGCCCTCCCGCGATGCCGTGGTCGGAGAACACGCACACGAAACGAAAGAAGAAAAAAGGAAGAAATGGCCGAGAAAACAAAGAACTGCTGGAAAGGTCCGGCAAGTAATGAAAGGAGGCGGTTTGGAAGTGGGAGCTCTGACAGGCCAGGGATGCACCAACCGAGCACGCTCAGGGGTTGTGATCTAAGTATGTAGTTCTATGTATTGAATGAAGCAAACATGCGCTCAGGGCGCAGGCCGAATCGCGAGGACAAGGTTGCTGTTTGCTGCTACCAGGTACAATCACTCCTGTGATATGCCCAGCTGATATTATGGACCAACGTAAGGACGTCACAAGAAGACCAGGCGGAAGGCAAGAAGACAAGAAGAGGGTAAAGACAAGAAGCTAACGAACAAAAAACGAGCAGTCCTGTGTCCAGTTGGTGGGCCAAGGACGGCACAAAGAGAACAGAAACAGACGGACCCAGGGGGGCTGAAAAAAAAAGAAGAAAAACAAAACTAAATTAAATCGGGGGGAAAAAAAAAGGAAAAATAGCAAAGAGTTACATAAATATAAGGAGACGCAGCCGACGCAATATGGCAGGGTACGCGGGGGGGGTGCCATCGACTTGGCAGGGAATAGGGCAACACAACAAACAAAAATATACAGATACAACACGGATTGAAACACAGCATTAGGCAGTAATCACTGGGCGTATCGAGTGAAAAGACGGCCAGTGCCACGTTTCGGCAGGTGCCTTCTCTTTCTTGCCTATTACGGGGGGCCATAGTTAACAGGACCACACATTATTAGTAAAAATGGTTAAACATATAGTTTTTTTATGTGTACCATAGGTCCTGTTAACTATGGTCCCCCGTAATAGTTGCTGTTGCTACGCCTCCGTCAACGCGGCTCCCCTCCCCCCCCCCCCTCCCCAGGCCTTGGGCCCAATGACGACTTGAATTGCTGCGCATTTTTTATACCTCAAGCACTCGTCGTTTTTCACTTTATATTTCTCCTTGACGAACCAGCGCTTCGTGCACTGCTCTGCCGCTTCCTCAACACGTCTGAACCTCCTGCCCGATCTATTCGCTGCCAGCGTCCATTGTTTCTCTTCGGCGGGCAAGGTAAACAACGATAGGTCGCGTTCGATAGAACCCACCCAGTCCTGCTCTTGCCCTCCCAAGTAGCCCTTTCCCCCCCCTTCGGTTACCCAAACATCACTCGTCTGGGCAGTCTCTCGTTACCCATACGAGCCACCAACCCCGCGAAAAGTATCCGCCCGCTCTCGTACCGTCTTCTCGGCGTTGTCAAACCCAATCTTGGCCAGCGCGTCTGCGTACGAAAACATATGGTACCCGTCGCGCGATTCCCTCTTCCATGCGGACGCGTTTTATGATAGGAGGTAGCACATTTCCGTGTTTTTTTTTTCTGAATGATGGGGTTCCTTACCCCAAAATCGTCAGAATGTCAGTCTCGTTTCTAAAAATGACTTCGTTGTGTAGTTGGGCCATGGGATTACTCGTCGGGATGCAATGTGTTTTTTCGCTGGAGTCGGTTTTCGGGTGAGCTATGGAGCTCCTCAAGTGAGGAGCCTCAGAAAAATTAGGGTGAACCTCTATCGTAGAACGCCTTTGCGATACAGCGGAGGGGCGTTCGGTGGTGAGCTGTCCGCAGTATGGCGAGAGGGGGGAACGGTGGGGCTCCACGTGACACACTCATATGGCGTGGTCTCGGTTACCTCGGCTTTGAGCATCCGTACCTTTAAGCCGGAGCGGTGCGGTGGGCTAGTCGTACGGTGGCAAACTATACCGTCGTCTGAGGCGTAGGTTGGCCGGCAGCACGCGCCGGTTGATTCGGCAGTAAGGTCGGCGTTGTCGCACACGGTTGTCCCCAAGGCGCACAAACTTGGTGGTTTTTTTGTTTGTACACCTGGCCGGCCGCCTCAGCAACCATTTCGGTGGCCCTGTCCATGCGGTTCGTCATCAGGGACTAGGTCTCCGTCTTGGCTTCCGAAACTGTCAGCCCAAACGAAACACACACTGCAACGATACCTACCCATCATCTTCGCAAGGCTGTTCCCCGATCTGGAAACGATGCCCGCGTCGTCTGCATACAGCATTCCCCAGATCGGTTGCGGCTCCGCCACAGTCTCCTGGGGTTCAATCATCTCGCCCCTTTTCCGGCCTCTCTCGACCCCCCTCCCCCCCCCCCCCCCACCCTTCGCATCCCTCATCTTGGTGCACCCCACACCCTTCACCACATCTGCAGTGGCGCCATACCGCTCCACCGCCACGCGCAGTATGGCGGTAAAGAACATGTTGAACAAGAATGGTGCGAGCATGCGTCCTTGCCGTAGCCCCCGACCCCCGCCGCACCAGTCTCAACACTCGCCACTTGTCCGTCCGGATGCGCGCGCGCATTCCATCGTGGAAGGAAGTGGCGAATAGCAGCGAGCATCTTTTGGTGGTGCGCCGAACCGAGCGAGCGCCGTCAGCGAAAGAGTCCGGTCGATTGAGTCGTAAGCCTTTGGCGAGGTCGACGAAAACACATAGAAGAGGGGGGTGCTCTTCTTTCGTGCCAGTTGGCGGATGAGGCGGCGTTGGCGGGAGAGGCGCTCAGAAGCGTCAAGTCACGCGAGCGTGACGAAGAAGAAAATTTAATTCTTTTTTTTGCGCCACGGAGGACGAGGCGGCGTTTTATATAGTGGGAGAAGCGCTCAGAACAGTCAAATCACGCACGCGCTTGCGTGAGGAGGAAGCGAAGAGCCTTCTCCCGCCGACGCCAAATTCTTTCTCCTCTTGGGCGCTAAAGTCCTTTTTTTTATCTCACTCAACCGCGTGATTGGCTCTTCCTAGCTCCGCTCCCGCCATTTAATTGCTTCGTCTTCCTTCCTTGCTGTGAAGTTGTTCTCGTTCCTCTTCGAGCTGGTCCCCGGCGCACCATGGCGGCCACCGGAGATAAGCTCTTACGATAAACGAAAGGAGGACGAACCGGCGTTGGCAGAAAAGGCGCGCAGGAGCGTCATATCGCGCGGTTGATATACAAACGTTTTTTTTTTTTTGTTTGGCGCGAAGGAAGACGAGGTGGCGTTATTCTGCTTGGAGAAGCGCTCAAAAAAACGTATCGTGCGCGCTTAAGGAGAGAGCAAAAGGCCTCTCCCGCTCCCGCCAACGCCGTTCTATTTGTCTCGTGAAGCGCGTGATTGGCGCTTCCGAGCGCCTCTTCCGCCATGCCGCCTCGCCTTCCTTGGTGATAGATACCTTTCGTTGCTCTTCGAGCTTTCCCCCGGCGACCATGGTGGACAAGCTCTTGGAGCAACCAAAGCTGTGTATCACGCCCCGAATGCCGAAGCGGCGTCGTTGACGGGAGAGGCGCTCAGAAGCAGCCATCGCGCGCGAGAGGAGAAATAAAAGGCGTTTTTTTGCGCCACGGACGACGAGAGGCGGCGTTGTGGTGTGGAGAATTGCGTCGGAACAGTCAATGACGCCCGTTGAGGCGGAAGTGAAAGGCCTCTCCCGCCGATGCCGCCTCTTTTCTCCTCTTCGGCGCGGTGGGCCTTGTCTCTCTCTTTCCTCAACCGCCCTCAGAGCCGCTCGTATACCAGGTAGATGTTATGTTTCTGCCTGTAAATCATCTACGGTATCGGCACCACCTACCTTTAAAGGGTGTTGTGCAGGATCTGCATATAGTACATATCCAGCCCAGGAAACATGTGCTAGATCGTGCAGAACTTACGGTTCCCACTCCGGCAACATGAGCCAGATCATACAAATCATACAGATCATATAGATCGGGAATAGATCTATCTGTCTGCTCTAAAAGATCTAGATCAGATCAGGAATAGATCTATCTGTCTGCTCTGAAAGATCTAGCTCGTCAAAAGTGGGAATATATCATCTGTGCAAGGCGTGCAGACTTTTCTGAGGAGGGTCTCTCCCGCTAACGTCACCACGCTCTCATTGGCGCAAAAAAAAAAAACCGAAAAAAACGAAAAAAACGAAAAAAACGCATTTTCTTTTCTTCTCAAGCGCGTGTGATTGGCGCTTTCGACCCGCCTCTCCCGCCAAACGCCGCCCCTGCTGGTCTTCCTTGGCGCGAAGTACCTTTCGGACTCGATTTCATTCATCCCACGTCGGGAATGTTGCGGTTTTGCCTTCCGAGGCAACGTTTCCTGGCCGGTTGACACCCCCAACTCAACAGCCATTAATACCGGTTGGTGTGATGCCTGCAGTTCTCTGCTGTAGCTAGCGTTGCCGGGCGGGAGGAGCCGTGTAGTCTACCGGTCTGTCCCGAAACACGGGGACCGTTTTTGTATACTGCTATTCAATAAAAATGGCCGTTACAATTTAGAGATAAGAGCGGTGCACGATCTAGCGCAAGTTTCCCAGCGCTGGATCTGTGCTATACACAGATCCTGCACAGCCTCCCACAACGGCAGGTGTGAGGAACTAGATGGTATATATATATGTTGATAGATAGATCAGATAGATCATGATCTGCGCGTTCGAGGTGTGGATAGTTGTTTTTAGGTCTATTAATAGCGCATGGAAAGGAACCTTGGTTGGGTTGGGAGGAAGGCCTTTTCTTCGGGTGTCCCCACCGGAGATTCTGGTGGCGTTTTCTATTTTGTGCGGACGATCTGCCGTAAAAAAGCTCCAGTTGCTGTAGTTTACTTTCACGTCGGCGTTACGTCGACGGCTGTCGTTACGTGTTTGTTTTTTCTTCGAATTGTGGTACATGTACAGCCTCGACCTGCTCTCTTGCTTCATTTGCTACTGCAGAAGGCCTTTTTTTTAATATGTTTCCGACATTTATTTTCTCTTGTATCCAACAAGATATTGCTACTGCTGTATCCTGCAATACTTTTCTACTGATATATACCAGGGGTATCCAACAATACTTTTCTACTGCAATCCAACGGTACCCACCAATACTTTTCTGCTGCAATCCAACGGTACTTTTGTTTTTTGCTACACCCAACAACGGTTTTTTTCATGCCGTCCAAACCTACCGTGTACCCAACAGTACTTTTTACTTGCACCCAACAATTTATGTCCTACTTTTACTCGCTGTATCTCAACAATACGTCCCATCGTACCCCTTGCTGTATCAGGTGCGCGTCAAGACCCTGCTCTGCAAGGTGCTGGGAGTTATGTTCTCGGTGGCGGCGGGACTGCCAGCGGGGAAGGAGGGGCCCATGGTGCACTCGGGCTCCGTCGTCGCAGCAGGGATTTCGCAGGTGTGTCTGTGGCGGCGGTGGTGGTGGCGGTGATGGTGATGGTGATGTGACGCTGTGGTTTCGTCGATGGTGGTGGTGGTGGTGGTGGTGGTGGTGGTGGTGGTGGTGGTGGTGGTGATGGTGGTGGTGGTGGTGATTTGGTTGGTGGTGGTGGTGGTGGTGGTGGTGGTGATGGTGGTAGTGGTGGTGGTGGTGGTGGTGGTGGTGGTGGTGGTTGGTGGCGTCGGTGGTGGTGGTGGTGGTGGTGGTGGTTGGTGGCGTCGGTGGTGGTGGTGGTGATGTGGGGATGTGGTGCTGTGGTGATGTCGGTGGTGGTGGTGGTGGTGGTGGGGATGGGGATGGTGATGTGGTGCTGTGGTGATGTTGGTGGTGATAGGCGTGTGGTGTGGTGCTGGTGGTAGTGATTGCCCGAAGGGGATTGTCCCAGGGTAGGGGGGGGGGGGCGTGGTTGTGACATTGTGGTGGTGTCGGTGATAATAGTGGTGCATGGTGGTGTTGGTTGGTGGTTGGTGGCGGTGGTGGTGGTGATGGTGGTGGTGTTTTTGTGGTAGGCGTTGTTGTTGGTGGTGTTGTTGGTCTTGCTGGCGCTAGTATTACTGTTGCGGCTTGCTGTTGTGTTTAGTTGCCGCCTTGCTTCAAGTGGCCGCTCGGTGAGTCGACACCACCGTGTACAGCTAGCATTTACACAACGCAAGAAATACAAGGCACGCGATGAAAAAAACTGACAGGTAGAAAGCAGCGCAGATGGCCATCGTCTAACTCTTGGCTGATTGTTGAAGAAACATGAGAATGAAACGGGGCATTACTGGGTAAATCGGTAGTCGTGGCACTATTACGGGGGGCCATAGTAAATAGGACCAAATATTGTTGGTAAAAATAGCGAAATATGCAAATCTTATTATGGACCGTAGGTTCTATTTAATATGGTCCCCCGTAAGAGCAAGGCAGAGACAAAGGATCGGGAGCGAAACTGAGTGCGGTAATAATAATCAGTACAACAGAAAAGTATGGACAAGGGGCCGAAGCCCGCCTCACAAGCGAACCCTAATCGGGTGCGCCTCGCCTTTCTTTTAAGGGACTCGCCGAACGACCTCACGTTCCGCTTCGCGCTTGGTGCAAGGAATGTCTCCCTGGTCGGTGGAAACTCGACGTGCTCCTGTCCCGACATTGTAGGGGTGCCGCGAGGGTCTACGCTCATGCGACTACGGCCATGCATGATACCCGAGTGCACCCCCCCACCCCTCCCTTCCCTGTGCAGGGCAAATCGAACGTGTTGGGCTTCGACACGTCTTTTTCCAAGTTCCAGGATTTTCGGAACGACCGAGAGAAGCGAGATTTCGTCGCGTGCGGCGCGGCCGCCGGGGTCGCCGCCGCTTTTGGCGCTCCAATCGGTAAGGAGGAGTTATTTCTTGACCGGGGATGGGGGGACAGGAGGAGGAGGGAGGCGAAGGTTGGGGGGGGAGGGGGGGGGGGGGGGGGGGGGGGCGGGCGTATTGATTTGTTTGCTTGCTTTAGCCATTCGATCATTGACCACGCATCCCTTACGAGACGGAGCACTGTGCCTACTCCTGATAGATACCTCCTGCAGCTGGGCGCTCATATGTTTTTTTTCCGGATATTGCATGTGAGACCGTGCCGTGACACTTTTTTTTTTCCCCGCTTCCGGGACGGCTCGGCGATAGGAAGAAGGGGCCAGCGTTAACCCTTGTGCTGCTATGCTGCAAAAACTAGGTTCCACCAATCCAAGTATGGTGTAGTTGGTTTCCAAAAATTTGGGTGCAGTAGAAAAAAGGAGTGTACGTTTTGGTATCTTGCTGGCCTTTTGCGCGAGCCCCTCCACCGTCCCCCGTCCACCCCCCCCCCCTCCCTGGTCTTGCAACTATGGCTATGCGTGACATGAGTACTCCCACCCGCCCACCCACCTCTCCACCCACCCACCCACCTCACTCATGCACTCACCCCCCCCCCCCCCCCCCTCCCCTGATCATACGACTACGGCCTTGCTTGAAATGAGTACACGCACACCCCCCCCCCCCCCCTCCCCCCACGCACCCAACCACCGCCGCCGCCGCCGCCGCCGCCCCCCACGACTGCCTCTTGTACAGGAGGGGTGCTGTTTAGCCTGGAAGAGGGCGCCTCTTTCTGGTCGACGAAGCTGACGTGGAGGGCGTTTTTTTGCGCGATGATGACGGTGTTCACCCTCTACGCGGTCAAGAGCACTCAGAACCTCTGGGGGCAGCAGGTGAACAATAACTAATGAGTGCTTCGGTTTTGGGTTTTCGGTCGTATGACCACACTAGACCCTCGCATCCCTACAATGCCGGGACGGAGCATGTCGGGTTTTCACCGACCAGAGGGGGGCGGGGGTGGTCGAATAGCAGGAGGTGAAAGATTGATGAAGGGTTTCGGTTTTCGAGGGGTTTAGGGGTCGAAGAGCTTGAGCACCTACCGTCAAAGACGTCAGGAGACGTGTCAAGCAACGCCAAACGTGCGCCGTCAAGGGTTTAGGGCCGAGTCTTCCGCTCTAAAATCCAGTAGTTTGGTGTCAGTCAAGGCATGTCAGGGCAAGCTTCCTGTATGTCAGGGAGTAAAAGTGCTGTATCCTGACATATTTGCCAAGCCGTAGAACCACCTCTGGGGGAACTGGGGGAAGCAGGTGAACGAATATTGAAATGGCTCGGTTTTCAATAACTTTAGGGCGGTGGCGCGCGGGGGGTGGGGGGGGGGGGGGGGGGGGTCGAATAGCTTGAGCACTCAAAACCACTTGGGGCAATAGGTGGGGGCAACGCTGCAATAACTTCGAGCAAACGAACAATGAAGTGCCTCGATTTTTCAGGAGGTGAGGACGGTGGCGGGGGGGGGCATGGTGGGGAAGGGGAGGCTGGAGGTCGGGGGTGGACGGGGGGGGAATCGAATGGGCGAGCACCTTGAACCTCTGAGGGCAGCAGGTGGACGACGCTTACCTTCGAACGAGCGAGCAGTGAAGTGCCTCGGTCTACTGAGAGTTTCGAGCCCTGGCGGCGGGGGAGACATCCACGGGGAGGGGAGAGGGGTTGTATCCATTGGCAGGCATGGCCGTAGTCGTGTGGTAATAGACCCTCGCATCCCTACGATGCTGGGGTGGAGCACGTCTGGTTTCCACCGACCAGGCAGACATTCGTCGCCAACCAAGCTCGAAGCGCCGTGGGGTATTCGGCGGGGGAGGCATGCGCAGGGAAGGGGGGGTTCAGATAGCGCTGATTTGCGGAGGCTTTTGTGACGAATAGGGGATACTTGTACGTATCCGTATTCACAAGGGTAGTTTCGTTGTTTTCGCTCGTATTCACAAGGGTAGTTTCGTTGTTTTCGCTATCACACGCGTACTACAGTAAGAGTTATAAAAGTCTGTTTAGCCCAACTACACAATGAAATATGAGCTCTAACCCGTTCCCGAGATGTCTTTCCCTTTTCTGTTGAAAGCATATTGTCCGTTTTCAACCTCGATTGTCAATTCCAAATTTTGACTTCGATTTTCGCGTCGTGCTTATTTTCATGTTTTTTTTTTGTTCTCTGACCACGAGGTACGTTCGCACGCAATTGTTTTTTCCTCCGTTTTTTTTTTTATTTCGCAAATTTTTATTTTTTTGCGTTTTCCGTTGTTATTTTTCGGTTGCTCTGCGTTCCTTCTCTCGTTGATTCGCGGTTCGACCTGTAGGACTTGTACGAGATGTTCAGCTTCGGGGAGTTCGACGAGCTGGAGGCCGGCCAGGGAAACTTCTCGGTGTGGGAGCTGTGGCTGTTCATCCTTGTGGGGTGCATGGGGGGCCTGATCGGGGCCTGTTTCAACCGCGTCAACCAGATGCTGTCCAGCTGGCGAAGGTGGGACCCTGGGACCCCCCCCCCCCCCCTCCCCGCCGAGAAAGAAGACGTCGACACGAAACGAAACATAACGAAACGGAAACGAAACGGAAACGAAACGGAAACGGATACGGAAACGGATACGGAAACGGATACGGAAACGAAACGGAAACGAAACGGAAATGAAACGGAAACGGAAACGGAAACGGAAACGAAACGGAAACGAAACGGAAACGAAACGGAAACGAAACGGAAACGAAACGGAAACGAAACGGAACGAAACGGAAACGGAAACGGAAACGGAACAAGCAGAACCAAAGCGTATACCTGGTACGAGTATCCCTTCTCGATCTCGATCTCGATCTCTCTCGAAATCTCGATCTATCTCTGTCGCTATTGCTCGCTCGCTCGCTCGCTCTATCTCTTTCCCTCCCTCTTCGTTTCCACTTTTCTCTTTCTCTAAAAAAAACGATCGTTTCATATGCGGAAAAAACGTGTTGAGCGGCCAAGTGTTAAGAGATGTCTCTGTTTGGGGTAGGAGCGGTGTGCTCCGTTTAGAGGTGGGGGGTCAGTGGTCAAATTACTTGAGGCAAGCAACAAATGAGTACGCCCCTCCCCCCCCCCCGCAGCTGGTCGTCGAGTGGAATCATTTGTGAGAGGTAAATCATATTTACTCCGCACAAGGGAATCGATCGTATCACGTAGTGTTCAAGGTGAGTCACCCAAGAGGCAGTTACATAGCACTCCCATTGCTGTCTCTGGCTCTGGAAGTGGCTACACCGGAAATTAAAATAGCTCATTGAAGCTGTCATCCCATATGCAAGTCCGCCTCACAAGCGGTTGTCAGTAGGATGCAGCTCACCCTTCAGGCGACTCGTCAGACACCTCACGGCGCTTCGCAAAGCTTGGTGCAAGCAATGTCTGCCTGGTCGGGGAAAACCCGACATGCTCCGTCCCGGCATTGTAAGGATGCGAGGGTCTATGGTCATACGACTTTGGCCATGCATGAGATCGAGTACATATCTCCTATCGAGTACACCCCCCCCCCCCCCCCCCTCCCCCCCTCCCTCTCTCGGCCATGCATTATACGTGGTATCGAGTACACCCCCTCCCCCCCCCCCCTCCCTCCTCCTCTCTCTCTTTCTTTCTCCTCTTGCTGTTTTCCACGAAACAAATTGTCGCCACATTTGACCACAAACAGGCAGCACGTCCGCCAACCGTTCACGAGACTGGTCGAAGTGCTGTGCGTGACCTTCCTGATGACAGCCGTGAGCTTCCTCTTGCCCATGCTGTGGGGCTCCTGTACACCCAAGCCCGTCGACATGGAGGATTGGACGGAACAGGTTGGTAAACGCCTCCTGGCAACGGCGGTAATCACAACCCGCAGTGGACAAGCTGCAGCCCCTTTTTGGTTGGGGATAGACAGACCCCGTCAGATCCAATTTGCCCTGAAACGGTCGAAAACCACATGCCGGTATTGTACCAATCTGCCCCAAATTAGAGGCACCGAATATTGTTGGTAAAAATAGGAAAATATATACCTGGTAGGTTTTTGTGTGTACCGTAGGTCCTATTAATTGTGGTCCCCCGTAATAGTATTCTATCAAAACGGTACACATATGTTTCGGGACAGAGTGGCATCTCCGTATAGTTATGCAAGGCGCTTCGCTCCGCGGGCGGCCTACGCCGCCCGCTACGCTCGCTCAGGAAGGAAAAAAGTACATCAAATTATGCGAAGTGACAGAGGTCCACGATTGAGTTTAGTGTTTTCAAGGATGTAATTGCAAACCGGCGACTTGATAATGCCAAGAGCCCCGCCGCCATGCTTCAGGAAAAGGCAGCTCCGACGCCAGCTCGGATGCACATACGCTTCGCGTCGCGGATGTCGTACGTACGTACATACCCCAGGTAGGATACTACTGCTGTCTGTACTTATTTTCTTCTTTCGATATGCTCTATGTCGTCTGTACTCGTATGTACGAAGAAAGCGAAAGCACAGCACGGCACAGCAGCAAAAACCATGAAAATGAAACCAAAAACTCGGAAAGGAAAAAAAATCCGCGGCCCCTCTCGTGTAATACTTTTCTGCCTGATTGGAACACCTTACACCCGGTCAAAAGAGGAAAAGAAAAAAATCGCACAGAAGAGCTCCTCTCTCAGCCTCGTACGCCGCCCGCCCCTCTCGCGACCACCTCGCTACCGATTCGGTCCGGGTATAGCTTTTATCACTCTCTGCCACAATCAGCCCCGTCGCCCGCCTCGCGTGAAGCCCGGTGCTCACCGTGGCCGTCGTTCGCCAGCTCGATAACGTTGGTGTTCAAACTGCACACCTCCCTCTTTCAACTTCAGCGTGGTCGCAAAAATAAGCACCGCTTGAATATTATCTTGCCATCCTTAACGACCTTTATCACTCGTGCATATGCTATCAAAAATCACAAACGGAAGCCAGACAAAGCCCGTTCATGCGTCCCTCGTGTCTCGAGGCACACGCGACGCCTAGGCACGAAAGCGGCGGCCGCGCTCCTTGCAGCCCCCCCTCTACCCGCCAGCACCCGCTGGCACCCGCGACGGTGCCGGGTCCTCCCGCGATGCCGTGCTCGGAGTACACGTACGCACACGAAACGAAAGAAGAAAAGAGGGAGAAAGGACCGAGAGTGCCAAGAGAAATGGAGAGAACAAAGAACTGCTGGAAAGGTCCGGCAAGTAATGAAAGGAGGCGGTTTGGAAGCGGGAGCTCTGAGAGGCCAGGGATGTACCAACCGAGCACGCTCAGGGGTTGTGATCTAAGTATGTAGTTCTATGACTACGGTCGAGATGTATACGAGTATATACTGCAGTGTAGTAGAGTGTATATATTATATGTTATACGAGTATACATACACATTTTTTCCCCACTCTTCGGCTCATGTGTTTTTTGTTTTAACGGTCGAGCTGCTCATAGGTGGGCGGGCAACTATTACGGGGGACCATAGTAAATAGGACCAAATATGACTATTACGGGGGGCCATAGTTAACAGGACCTATGGTGTACATAAAAACCTATATATTTAACCATTTTTACTAACAATATTTGGTCCTGTTAACTATGCCCCCCCGTAATAGTACAAATTGGGAAATATGTAGGTTTTTGTGTTCACCGTAGGTCCTATTAACTATGGTCCCCCGTGATAGCGGTTATTAGCCCTCTATATTCATCTTCAGAGGGGAAAATGGACGATGCCAAAGTGACGGTAACGGGGAAAATTGACGATGCGAAAATAAAGGTTGCAGGATATTTGGCGGTGCAAAAATAACGGTTACGGGAACATCGACGATACAAAAATGACGGTTACGGGAAAAATGACGATACAAAAATGACGGTTACGGGAAAAATGACGATGCAGAAGTGACGGTTACGGGAAAATTGACGATACAAAAGTGATGGTTACGGGAAAATTGACGAAGCGAAAATAAAGGTTGCAGGATAATTGGCGATGCAAAAATGACGGTTACGGGAACATCGACGATACAAAAATGACGGTTACGGGAAAAATGACCACCCGACCCGACCCGACCCGACCCGGCCCGGCCCGTGAGATGTGACCTGATCCGTGAAAAGCCCTGGTGTTTATATGCCTTTTGTATTCGATCGGCGCGTTTGTCGCTGGGATTGCGTTTTTTTTTGTTTATTTAATACCTATGGTACTTGTTGACGTGAGTGATTAATAGTTGTACGTATTGCCCCGCCACCCAAGTAACAAGTACCTCTCTGGGGGTAAATATGATGACATGGATGAGCGTTTGTGGTTCGATCTGAAGACGAGGAGATCCTCGTAATCACATGTTGGGGTAAGACGCACCCGACACATGCCGTAGTTTTGGTCTGGAATCTGCTCGTGCTGGTATACCGCTCTGGGCGGAAATGTAAGGAGCGTTGATACACTAACATTCATACCAAGAGTTCCTTATATTCCGGCCAGAATGGTCTAGCGATAGCGTGTTTTCCTGGGCTGTTCACGGTTCAGATACAAAACTCGCGGGTATGGAGAGGGTTTTAGGCGTGTGCTATGTAGTTTTCCCCCGCTGTCTCTCCACGCTCCCGGCGGGCGTTTCACATCAACTTACCCCCGGGGGTTTCCACCCTCGATGGCGTGTCCGTCGGCGTTACAGGAAAGGACCCTCGTGGACGAGCTCGTGGCGTTCAACTGCGACCCCAACACCGAGTACAACGAGGTGGCGAGCCTGTTCCTCAGAGACGCCGACACCGCTATCCGACAGGTACGCGCATCAAGACAGACCACGATCTTCAGTAGATGGTTTTAGATCCTAAATATCTACACGTCCTGCTTGTGAGTGTTCCCGACACCGCACCGCTGTTCCGAACAGGCGTGGACGCGTCGGATGCATGTGATGTACTGGATACGACAGGCGCGACACACGCATGCCGCTGTTTCAGTCCAGATGCGTTGGGAAGAGGGGGGGGGGGGGGGGGGGGGGGGGACAAAAGGAAAACACACAAAGAGGGAAAGAAAACAGGGCAACAAATAAGAAAAAAGAGAAAAAAATACTTCTCGTGCCCCCGGAGATGATGGATGTAAAAGCGATCTGCCGTAGATCGTCCTAGACCGTGTACAGCCTGTTTTTTTTTCTCTCGGTGGCGCCCATGCGGCCAACCGACACGCCCACCCACATCACACTGATCACGATCTGCATAGAAGATTATATGCTGTAGACCCTATTTACAGAGATTATCTGGACTCAGTAAAACCCTGTTTCTTTAAGAAGCGACGTTTTCTTTATCCGAGGGGTGCACGAATATCGGACAGACCTCGAGATGCTGTCGTAGATTCGTCTGCCGTATGGTCGACCCTATAGACCATCTATTACGGGGGACCGTAGTAAATAGGACCTACGGTACCGACAAAAACCTCTATATTTTCCTATTTTTACTAACAATATTTCGTCCTATTTACTACGGTCCCCCGTAGATACTATACACTTCGTATAAAGCCGGTTTCTTGGGCGACGCCGACACCGCTTTCCGATTGGTGCACAACATTGACCAGATCACGCTCTACTTGGTGCGTTCGCGATAGGGGGGCTAGTGGAATCCTCCCCCCCCCCCCCCCTGTATATTATATACTTATATAAGTTGGGTTGGCGTCGGTTGGCAACGACGCTGGAAGACATGCCGCTCACCACGTGAGCTAGACAGCCAGGGTACAGTGTTTTTTTTGTTTTTTTGTGCCGGGGTGAACCTTTTATCCACAGAAGGGAAATGATCGTATCACGTGGTGTGTACGGTAAGGCACCAGAGGGGCAGTTACATCGTGCTCCCACTGCTGTCTCTGAGATTGGCCAGCCACACCGGAAAATGAATTGGCTCATTGAAGCTGTCGCCCATATGCAAGTCCATCTCTGTTCCGCCTCACGGGCGGCTCTTGGTAGGATGCAGCTCACCCTTCATGCGACTCGCCGAACACTTCACGGCGCCTCGCGCTTGGTGCAAGCAAGCAATGTCTGCCTGGTCGGTGAAAACCAGACGTGCTCCGTCCCGGCATTGTGGGGATGCGAGGGTCAATTATGGTCGTGCCACTACGGCCATGCATGATATCGAGTACACCCCCCCCCCCCAGCCCCCGCTTATCACCTCACGTTCCGCTTCGCGCTTGGTGAAAGCAACAGCTGTCTGGTCGATGAAAATCCGACGTGCTCCGTCCCGACATCGAAGGATGCAAGGGTCTGTGATCATACGACTACGACAGTGCAAGACAATGAGTACACCCCCCCCCCCCCTGCTGACGGCTGCCAGCTCCCAGGCGTATGTTGGATATACCTATGTCTGTCCGGCGGTACGGCGATACCTTGGACGAAGGGTGGTGCTTGCGTTTTGCTTGTTCGGCGTGTTTTTGTTTTGTGCGTTGGTCAGGTGTCCCTTTCTCATTTATTTTTTTTCGTGTTTTTTTTTTTGTTTTGTAGCCTGCTTTTAGGACCACGGGCGAGATTTTAAGGGAAATGAGTTATTTAATAGTGTGAAAACATAGTGATTATCTCTCTCCGTGCCCCCCCGTACACCCCCCCCCCCCCCCGCTCCATCCTTCACCCCTTCCCCCCCCCCTGTCTCTCTCTCTCTCTGCATCCATGTGGTTTTATCTCTCTCTCTGCATCTATGTGGCTTTATCTCTCTCTCTGCATCTAGGTGGTTTTATCTCTCTCTCTGCATCTAGGTGGTTTTATCTCTCTCTCTGCATCTAGGTGGTTTTATCTCTCTCTCTGCATCTAGGTGGTTTTATCTCTCTCTCTGCATCTAGGTGGTTTTATCTCTCTCTGCATCTAGGTGGTTTTATCTCTCTCTCTGCATCTAGGTGGTTTTATCTCTCTCTCTTCTCTCTCTCCCGCTGTATGTCTCTGTTTCGCTCGTTGTTTTCCACCACTCTTTTTCTCTCTCTCTTTGTGTTCACCCCTCACCCCCCCCCCCCCCATCCCCCCCCCCCCTATTTCTCCTTTGTACTTCCTGATGAAGCTCTTCCATTTCCGCGAGTCCGGCCAGCGCGAGATTTCTACGTTCTCCTCCGGCGCGCTCTTTTTCTTTTTCGTTCCCTACACCGTTATGGCGTGTATCACCTACGGCATCGCCGTCCCCAGCGGCCTGTTCGTACCTTCTCTCCTCTCTGGGGCCGCTTTTGGTAAGGCCAACACCTTCGTGAGAGCAGCAGTAGGCGCTGTTGCGTGATCCAGTAGGGTGTTGTATACGTGGCCCTTTTTGCGAACAGTAGGTGAAGTTGTGTGACCCAGTGGAGGTGCTCGAAGCAGACCATTGCTAGACGGTACTGTTGCTGTCGCCGCTGTTTTTTGCTTTTGTGTAAATCATGTATTACGGGGGACCATAGTTAATAGGACCTGTGGTATACATAAAAACCTATATATTTAACAATTTCTGCTAACAATATTTGGTCCTATTAACTATGGTCCCCCGTAATAGCGGACCGGTTTGTTCGTGCCTCTTCTCCTGTCTCCGATCGGGTCGCCTTTGGTGAGGCCCAACACTTTTTGGGAACAGTAGGTGGTGTTGTGTGATGCAGTAGGTTGCTTGAAGGAGACTGCTGTAGTGGGCAGTACCTGGTGCTGCTGTTTGTGGCCGCTGTCGAGTGATTTGGAAGTCTGCGAGCACCGTTCCGTGCGGTATCCGTTTGTTATTCTCACAAGCGCGATGCACCCAACAATGCCAGTTGCTGCTGCTAAGAGTGAGCTACGTACTACGCGCCCAATCCAAGAACGTGGAACACATAACGCCGAATTATCTCTACGACCAAACAAGGTGCGCATTGTTCTCCCGTCGGTTCCCCGATCCCTAGTAATGTTTTTCTTTCGTGTTTTTTGTTTGCTTGTTTTGTTGGGATCGATTTCGCAAAAGGGCGACTGTGTGGTCACCTCTTGCACAAGCTGGACGATACGTCGGGGACGTTCGCCGACAGCGGCACTTACGCGCTCATCGGGGCTGCCGCCTGCCTGGGAGGAATGGCGCGCATGACCATTTCACTCACGGTGAGTCGTGGAGGGAGGGGAAAAGAGGGGGGCGGTACTCACGTCATGCATGGCCGTAATCGTATGACCGTAGACCCTCGCATCCCTACAATGCCGGGGGGGGGAGGGGGGCATGGAGGGGGGAAGGTTGAGAAAGGGACACCTTTACTGGGGAGGGGGGGGGGGGGAGGGCGACCGAGGAGTGACAAAGAGGAAGGAAGGGGGAAGGGGGGGGGGGGGGGGGGGAGGGGGCAGCACAGTCTTTTCGGTAAAGGGTGAAGTGATGCAGAGGAGAAGTGGGAGGGAGGGGGGATTGAGGCAAGTTGGAAAGGAGGGAGGGGAGGAGGGACCACGGTTGGGCTGGGAGAAGGAGAGTAAGTGAGAATGTCAGGGGGGACGGGACGGGTTTACTCGTGTCATGCAGGGCCGTAGTCCTGTGACCGTAGACCCTCGCATCCCTACAATGCCAGGACGGAGCACGTCGGGTTTCCACCGACCAGGGAGACATTTGCTTGCAGGGGGGGGGGGGGGGGGGGGGGTAGCGGAGTGATCGCAGCATATCGCTACATGTGATCGATGTGTTTGGGAGGGCCCCCTGTGTGTACGACGGATTTCTTTATTCCTTCCTCCCTCCCTCCCTGGTGCTTGTTCGATCGCCGACTGATCTGTGTGTATAGTCGCCAATTGATCATAGCGGAGGTAACTTACCCTCTCTCTTTCGTTGGCGCACTCCGCTCGCTGACGTCTGCGTATTTTTCCGAGTCAGGTTATAATTTTGGAGGCTACCGGAGACATGCAGTACGTGTTGCCCCTCATGCTGACCCTCATGGCCGCGCGGTGGGTGGGTAACGTGTTTAACGAAGGGCTGTACGACATGCACATACACGCCAACAAGGTAAGGGAAACGGGCTTTCTATTGCACCTGGTAACCTACAGCCGTTGTGCTCGCTGCTGCTTTTGTGCTGTGAGTTCTTTGTTTGTTTTTTTCCTCGTTATTTGAAACATTTGCTGTCTGTCTGCCTGCCTGCCTGCCTGCCTGCCTGCTCGGTAATAATACCTACAGTAGTTTGCTCCCTATCGTAGTGCCAGTACCCGAAGGTCTCCCACCACAGCCGGGGCCCTACCACGCGGCAGTCTCGGACGACCGAGAGCCCCAATGACACGCAACCATTGGGATACCCCAGGCTATTATTAATAGTAGTGACCGGTCAATCGCTGCCGGTCAATCGCAAACAGTAATAATAATGATGATTATGATAATGACAACAACAACAGCAACAACAACAATAATAATAATGTACAAGATTTTCCCTTGGGAGTGGTGTTGCAAATGATTTTTGAGAGTTTGGCCGAAATCCTAGTAGATCTCACGGCTGGAGTGTTTTTTTTTTCTTGTGTAAATAAAAAAGATGAACAAAACCCCTTAACAAAATAGGGTAGTAATGGAGGTGAACAATGGTTGACAAAATGTGTTGATAACGGGGGTTACGCAAGGTTGCACGCTGCTATTACGGGGGCCATAGTTAATAGGACCCAATATTGCTAGTAAAAATGGTTAAATATAGTTTTTTATGTATACCATTTTTGTTTTTTTTTTCAACATCACTTTTACTTTCCAGCCTTACTCGTGGGAGGTTTTTACCCTCAACGAGCTTCTGGACAAGCCGTGGTCACAGGTGTCTCTACCCCTCTCCCCCCCGGTGCGTGCCTTTATTTCTTGTCGCGCATTGGGTTCAGCATTCCCACTGCTCGTCGATTTTCATCGAATGTAGCTAACTCGCGCTCTCGCGCTTTCCGCTGATCACTTTCTTTTTTGCAAGAAAAAGCCACGAGCATGCACTCGGTGAGACTTGAACCCACGAAATTGATCTTGATAGGCGCGCGGACCACCTACCAAGCCACCGAGGACACCGGCTGCACCATAGGTCCTATTAACTGTGCTTCCCCGTAGTACAAACTTCTTGGTGTCTTGAATAGTGGAATGTACGTAAACGTTTATGATGCTGTCACGGATTTTTTCAGTTTGATCTGGGCCTCCCAGGCAATATGATGCTGTCACGAATTTCTTTGCTGTGATTTGGACCTTCCCGGCGTTTATTGCCTGAAAGGCCCAAATCAAAAGCAAAGAAATGGAGGGCACAAATCAAAAACAAAGAAATACGACTTTGTTTATTTTGATTTGGACCTTCCTGGCAATACGATGCTGTTACGACTTTGTTGATTTCGATTTGGGCCTTCCAGGCTTCCCATTGCCTGGAAGGCCCAAATCAAGATAAACACAAGTCGTGACAGCATCATGAACGTTTACGTACATGTGCCGAGAGAGGTTACCATTTCGTGCGAACGATGAGGACAAGAGAAGTAAACGAAGAAGCTTAGTTTGTTGCTCGCGCGTACGAAGTTAGGGCGAGGGTGGAACAATGCACGGAATGAGGGTGGGTGGTATAAAACATGCATGTGGTTGTTGAGAGGAGGATCTGGGGTGTACTCGATAGTAGAGATGTACTCGATCTCATGCATGGCCGTAGTCGTATGACCATAGACCCTCGCATCCCTACAGAGAGGATCTGGGGGGGGGGGAGGGGAAGGTAGCGGAACCGGCAAAGACAAGTGTAAATGGTTAAACCGCATAATTGCTTAGCAGCGGCGATTTCGATGTAGCCAGCATAGGAATTGTTTTGGGTGTGACATTCTGTTTAAATGCTCTTGGTAACGAGGTGGTTGGATTAGATTTTTTATCCGTTCTTCGTGGCAGCCGTTCGAGATATGCAACATGAAGAGCTCATAGCTTTGAGGGACAGGGGGAGACAATCCGATGCCTGGCTTGGGAATGCTGTTGCGGGTCGTTAAGTACTCGTCTGGAGATACCTGGTAGCACGTGAGAGGCAGGCACCGGCGCCAACCTCGTCGACAATGGTCCAGGAAGGTTGAGATCCATTCGGAAAACCCGGAGGTAACTGACGGCCAGGCAAGTTGTTTGTGGGAGGGAGGTAGAAAAGGGGGGCCAAAAGAAGGAATGCTGTCACCCGTCTCTGCGTGGATGAACAGGTCGTAAAACATTATTTTGCGACATGAGAGACACCGTTATTTTTATCCGTTCAGGCGGAACGAGAGACAGAGGATGTTGGAGCTAATGCGGGGGACCGTAGTAAATAGGACCAAATGTTGTCAGTAAAACTAGGTAAATAGATGGAGTTTTTGTGTGTACCATAGGCCCTATTTACTATGGCCCCCCGTAATAGAGGTTATCCCGCTTAATGCAGCGTAGAGTTGGCCAAAGACGTCATCGCGAGGATCGAGTCCAACTTTCGTGGGCGTTCGTCCTTGGGATTGGTTGATGGTAACCGCGTAACAGACGCGAAGAGGAAATTGTTGTCGATTGGAAAGTAATGGTTTTTGAGCCCACCCTAACCTCGAAGGTTATGCCAGAAGCTTTGACGAGCGGGTCACCGGGATCGATAACTTGGACGTTAACGATTCGGGGCGAACTGTCTCTTAAGAATGCCTTTTTGGGGAGTTGACAATGCCAGCATCAAAATTCACGTCTCGAATAAACATAAGAGCAGATGCCATCTTGAGGTCGAGCATGTGTCGTGGGACACCGGGGACGTACAAGGCCTCGAAATATTCAGAGGGGGTGACCTCCGCAATGTCCTTAGGGTTATTGTTTACTAGGCGGTTGGAGCTAAGCTGGCCGTGCAATGAATTCGGGATTCGGCCGGGAACGTGGTTGTTATTTTGATCGATGCTGATTATTTGTAGGGGACCCCGGTGCGCGTACCTGGGTAGGACCGGCAGTAAGAAGGTCCGGATATACGAGAATCGATGAGGTGCTCGAAATGAGTAACACCTTTGATGCGACAGGTAGATGAAGTCGTTGTATCCGTTTCCGTGTCATTTTCGGTGCCACCTTCCGTGTTAAGAATATTCGCAGTGGTATGGCTTGTGATTGGTCTCGAAGAGAAGTAGGCGGAGCTTTGCCGTCACCACCAACGGCACGGAGTGTTATTGAGTACGGTTTTATCCAGGCGGTCACGCATAGGCTGCGACTAATAATATTACGGGGGGGGCATGTTTAACAGGGCCTACGGTACCCACAATAACCGACATGTTTCTTTATTTTTACGAATCATATTTGGGCCTATTTACTATGCCCCCCCCCCCCCCCCCCCCCGTGATAGGCGGAATCGTTTATTACGGGGGGCCATAGTTAACAGGACCAAATATTGTTGGTGAAAATGGTTAAAAATATACTGGTAGGTTTTTATGTGTACCGTAGGTCCTGTTAACTATGGTCCCCCGTAATAACATGTTTCCAGAGACGAGAACAAATGAAAGGCTGCATCGACAACATCGGTTTGGTTTGCCAAATGGGATGGCAGGACCAGCTTGACCCCAGTCGCCTGAGGAGAGTACGGTGGCACCCCCGAAGGGTGTGTTTTGTATGGCGTGAACCCCGGAGGGTGAGAGCTCAAGCGCCTTCGGGCCGGCAAATTTGTTGCTTATGAGAATTTCGTCCGATGTTATGAGGTCTGCACGGCGAAAGACTTCAGCGCGCCCACTTTCGGCCTTGACATCGCATAGAGAGCCTTCAAGTGGGTTGTCGCCGAAAGGGAAATTTGAAGGTTGAAGGGACAGTGAGACCACCTGGGAGAAGTAGAGCAGCTGTGCCAGTCAGTTGAAGCAAGCAGCGCGGGGGGACCACCAAGTCTGCTCCGGGGCCGTCTCCACCCAAACCCAGCGAGCTCTCCCGCGTCCTGCTCCGAGGCCGTCTCCACCCAAACCCAGCGAGCTCTCCCGCGTCTGCTCCGAGACCGTTTCACCCAAACCCAGCGAGCTCTCCCGCATCTTCTCCGAGACCGTCTCCACCCAAACCCAGCGAGCTCTCCCGCATCTTCTCCGAGACCGTCTCCACCCAAACCCAGCGAGCTCTCCCGCATCTTCTCCGAGGCCATCTCCACCCAAACCCAGCGAGCTCTCCCGCATCTTCTCCGAGGCCATCTCCACCCAAACCCAGCGAGCTCTCCCGCATCTTTTCTCGACCCCGACGAAGGCCCCAGCGGGGAGGGTCCCATCACCGCTGTCGTCGACGTGCACCCGTACCAGCTTTGTAAGGAAGCGAGGGTCTCCGGGCATGGAATGACACTACGGCCATGCATCGTGTCGAGTGCTACACCCCCGACCTTAACCCCCCCCACCCCCCCCCCCCACCCGCACCCCCTCTCCGTTTCCCACCACAGCTCCCCTTCTTGGAGGACGAATGCCCTTCGGTGGCGAAGCAGAACGACATGACGGCCTCCCAGGCCATGTCGAGGAGGGTTCGCTGTCTCCGCCCTCTTGAGAGGGCCGGGGCTATCTTCGACACCCTGAACGCCTGCGAGCACGACTGCTTCCCAGTCGTCGACGAGCAGGGGGGCAACGTGTTGGTGGGCACCGTGTTGCGGTGAGGAACGGGGTGGGGTTTGTGGGTTTTGGTGGCGGCGTTTACGCGTAGGGGGGGGGGGGGGGGGGGGGGGGGTTGCTTGCCTCAGTCATTTGACCATCAGCCACGCATCGCTTTCGAGACGGAGAAGGAGCACCGTTCCTACTCCGAAGGGCGGGGGGGGGTACGGTCATGTCGCTCATGTCATGCATGGCCGTGGTCGTATGCCCATAGACCCTCGCATCCCTACAATGCCGAGACGTAGCGTGTCGGGTTTTTTCCGACCAGGCAGACATTCGCTTGCACCGAGCGCGAAGCCCCGCGAGGTGTCCGGCGAGTCGCATGGAGGGTGAGCTGCATCCTACTATTAAGGAGCGCTCATGAGGCGGACTTGCGTATGTATGACAGCTTCAATTTGTTTATTTGTTTTCCGGTGTGGCCACTTCCAGAGGCAGCAACGGGATTACTATGTAAGTGCCTGTGTGGACGCCTTACCATAAACACTGCGTGATACGATTATTCCCCTTGTGCGGAGTTTTAAGGTTATTCCCCCCACACAAATGATCTAAGTCGACCACCAGCTGTGACCGACCGCCAAAGAAGAAAAAAAGCGATACTCTGGTTGTCTAGCTCAAGTAGTGAGCGGCATGTTTTACAGCGTCGTTGCCAATCGACGCCAACCCAACCTATATACAATATATAGGGGCGCGGGGTGTCGTTGCTGTTGTTCTCGGGTTACTATTACGGAGGACCGTAGTAAATAGAGCCTACCGTACACACGAAAACCTTTATAATTCCCTGTTTTTACCAACATTATTTGGTCCTATTTACTATGGCCCCCCGCAACAAACTCGTCGCCAATAATGTAGTCCGTGGTCGCACGACAGGCTAGAAAAAACTCTCTGAAGTGGAAGAATACCTCAGGTAAATCCAATGGCTACGTCGTGTTGGAGCTTACACGAGCTACCACGTGTGTCGAGGTGGGGTGTCTTGAGCGTGCGTCCTCTCCCTCCCGTCAACCTTCCCCCCCCCCCTCCCCCCTCTCTTTCCCCGCGTCCTACTTTTGTGAAACCCTTGCGGGAAGTGCTTGAGCCCCCCCCCCCCCCCCCCCTTCCGCTCTTACCGCCTTCTGTTGTCATGCAACCCTTGCAGCAAGTGGGTAATGCTCTTGCTACACCGAAAGGCAAGAACCACCCCCCCCCCCCCCCCTGTCCTCTCGGCGCTTCGCGCTTGGCCTAAGCAATGTCTGCCTGGTCGGTGAAAACCCGACATGCTCCGTCCCGGCATTGTAGGGATGCGAGGGTCTATGGTCATACGACTACGGCCATGCATGGGATCGAGTACATATCTCCCATCGAGTACACCCCCCCCCCCCCCCCCCCCTCCCCTCCCCTCTTCCCGCCTCCTATTTTCGTGAAACCCTTGCAGCAAGTGCTTGATGCTGTTGCTACACCAGAAGGCGTTCGGGCCGGATGGCACAGCTCGGCCGGGGCAGCAAGACCGTCGTCACCCGCCGGCGCCTGGTGGAGGCGGCGGCAACGGCATCTCACCTCTGATCTCGTGGGGGGCAATGGAGCGCATCTACCCCCGCTACCCCACCATCGAATCGATCAGCCTCTCGAACGAGGAGAGGAGGATGTGGATAGACCTCAGACCGTACGTCAACACGGCGCCTTACGTCATTAACGGTGAGAGTTGGTGTTTTTTGTTTGTTTTTTGTTTTTTTGTTTTTTTGTTTTCGTTTTTTCGCTTTCATGTTTTTTGTTTTTGTTTTTGTTTTTTTGTTTTGCACGACGTTTTTCGCCTGTACAAAGGCCGAAAAAGTATCCGCGTGCCGGGGTGAGTACACCGCTTTTTATTTATTCAATTGGGTGTGGTACGTCTGTGCATGTCTGTCGGCGGTCCGTGTCTCGGACTGCGAGAGTTGGACGTGGCCGATTCCCAAAAAACCCGGGGATTTATTTAGAAGCGGGCTAGCCGGAGCTAACTTGTGGGGCTTGTCTCGTCCACCGCCTTTCTCGAAGTTATCGCGCCGTTGCCGGGCTGCTGTGGTGTTTGGCGGTGGGTTTTAATCCCTTTAAAACCGCAGTCCCGTTTTGGGGACAAACTACTTGAAGTTTGAGTGGTTTGTCCCCAAAACGGGACGGCGGTTCTAGAAGGGTTAAGCGCGACGACGAATTTTCAGTGGGCTTTTGTTTGTTGTTTTTTTCCGTCGGACACACCCGGCCTGCTTGAAGTGCGAGGCCACCTTGCATCATTTTATCTCTCCACTAGTATAATAGTGAGTCCGTTTTTTTTCCTACACGGGAAAAATGCCTCTTCCTATGTTTACCTAGGTTCGTACAGGCTTGCATTGTTTTTTTAGTCTTGTCTGTTGCTGTTGTGTACGTGTCTGTCTGCGGCTTTTGGCGTTGTCGTTGATTGCGACAGCTTTGCGAGGGGGATTTCCACAATCGCGGGGTCCATGGAAGCGGGCGAGTACAGGCTTAACTAACGCGTGGGACGTGTCTCGCCTCACTCCGTCGTCGAGGTGGTCGTGGTTGCCCGGCCTATGCGGTTTTCGGTGGTGTGTTTCGAGTGCGGCGGGATTGCGTGTTTTTTTTCTGTTTTTCTCCTTCTCTTCGAGGGCACACGGGCTGCTGCAAGCATGAGGCCGTCTTGCCTCGATTACATCTCTACTATTTCGGGGGGCCATAGTAAGTAGGACCAAAATGTTGCTGATAAAAATAGCGAAACATGTTGGTTTTTGTCGGTAGTACCGTAGGTCCTTTTTAATATTAATATGGTCCCCCGTAGTACGAGCTGAATCCAGAAATAAACGTAATATTCTGCCTCCGATTCTTTTTTTTTTTTGCACCCTGGTTTTTGGTAATTTCAAGCCAAAAAACTGGCAGGGTAGCTCTTCACGAGATGATTGAAACAATGTTTTCGGTGTGGCCTTTTTTTCAGTGTAGTTCTTGTTCCTTCTGTAGTTTTTTTTTTTTTTTTTTTTTTTGAAGCAAGTTTGAAGCTACATCAAGGCACCAGCAATAGCCATTTGTTTTTTTAAATGTCTCCAATGCGTTTGTGCTTCCGGTCACGACGAACAACCGTGCCAGACTTTGATTTCACAACTGTCAAAAAACAGACTTTGATTTCACAACTGTGGAAAACTGATTCGCGTGAAGAATATTTTTTCCCCGTATGATAAACAGCTAAAAATTCCGCGTCCAACAGAAAAACATCAAATGAGCACACGACTCTATGAGTACATCTCTCCTATCGAGTACACCCCCCCCCCCCCCCCCCGCCTGCCCTCCTCCATTCTCCATCCCCACTCTCCCCCCCGTTTCCTTCCCCACCTGCCCGCTCCCCTCCTCTTTCCTCCGCCCCCCCCGTGCACCCCCCCCCCCTCTCCCTTCCCAATTCCCCGCGTGGAATGGAAAACCCCAATGAAAACAGAGTCGGCGTCGTTGAATCGGACGTACCGCTTGTTCCGCACGTTGGGCCTTCGACATCTCTGCGTCGTCAACCATCACAACCAGGTGCAGCATTTTTCCCTCTATAGTGCCGGTTGCACGCTATAGTGCCTGTGGAATCGCTCGGCACTGATGGGATTAGCTATTAATAGTGTGGAAGCGTGCGGAATAATGCCGGTTGCCGCCACATATAGTGCCGGTATTTGTATGGGATTAGGTATTAATAGTGTGGTAGTGTGCGGAATAATGCCGGTTGCCGCCACATATAGTGCCGGTATTTGTATGGGATTAGGTATTAATAGTGTGGTAGTGTGCGGAATAATGCCGGTTGCCGCCACATATAGTGCCGGTATTTGTATGGGATTAGGTATTAATAGTGTGGTAGTGTGCGGAATATTGCCGGTTGCCGCCACATATAGTGCCGGTATTGTTAGCTGACGCATATGTACCGGCACTGTTAGAGAAACCCTCTGCGGTACCGGTATGTTTTTCGTAGCTTTCGGCGCGTACCGGCAGTGTAGAGGAACCCTCTACAGTAGGTTTTTCGTTGGTTTCCGTCAAGGCTGGGGGCGTTACGGTGCGGGGGGGCGGGGGGGAGCGGGGGGGTCTATGGTAGTGACTCTGGTAGCAATAGTGACTCTGATAGTGGTAGGGGTAGCTTTTTCCTGAGGCTACTCGCATGAGGAGCTGTATATCTCAACGAACGACCGACTTGGAAGAAACAAGATATGGTTACTCGTACTCGTGGAGCAGAGCATGGTTTGACCCTTTTAGAACTCCAGTCCCGTTTTGGGAACAAGCCACTCAAATTCCAAGTAATTTGTCTCCAATTGTCCCCGAAACGAGACTGCAGTCCTAAAAGTGATGACCCCGTTTAGAGCTGCGCTCCCGTTCTGTGTTCAAACCCACTCGGAATTAAAAAAGGTAGGCACACGGACAGTGCAGTAAGTGCTGTTAATAACAAGGTTAAGAGAATAAATAGAATATGCCGATAAGGACGATACATGAGTGTCACGGGCTACTTTACACTAGGATACATACAGCATGGCCCCCCCAACGAAACAAAACGCTCGACCTGAAGTACAGCAGCAGCCTTGAAACCTTGTCGTGATCCACCATTCTTGAAATAGCCTTGAGCCTCCCGTTTAACACTATCACCCGGGTGGTAAGATAACAACCCCCCCCCCTCGGACGGATTTCGAAGCTGGCTTTCTCGCCGCCAGAAAAGGTGCCGACGCCGAGCAATGCCTTGATGGAAACGAAAGTTTTCGTCGAGATTTTTCTGAAGTCACCATTTTTGTTGTGTGTGACCCAGATTCAGAGAAAACTCGTCTCAGAAAATCGTCCCAGAGGGGTGTGTTATGTTATCACCCAGTGTGATAGTGATTATACGGCAGGTTAATGTATACTGGTAGGATTTAGTGTACTGTTGTAGTCCGACTTTAATTCCAAGTAAATTTGTGGTCGTAATCGTTGAGGGGGTCAGGTTTAATTCGGGTGGCATACCGCTGTGAGCAAGAGCTGACTTGCATGTGATTGGATGGGAGTTGGCTGGCTCGGCGAGGCGCTTTCCTTTTTTTTGTCTCCTGACTGACTGACCCTTTTCCCTGGCCCGTTTGTTTCGGACCCCGCTTCCTTCCCTCGTTCGGGGTGGGTTGCAGGTGGTGGGCATCGTGACGAGGAAGGACCTTCTGCCAGAGCACCTGGCGCAGCGATTGGCCGAGGTACCAAGGACACGCGTGTGGGACCCGCCAATGGTGCGCCACCCCTCCCCGACCCGTGGTTTCACGGACAATGACCTGTAATTGGACGAGTGGAGTTATCCGATTGGACGAGCGAGTGGTCCGATTCGACGGGGGCTCTGGCTGGACGAGCGGTCCGATTGGACGAGTGGTCTGAGTAAATTAGGGATCCGATTGGATGAGTGGCCCGATCGGACGAAGTGCCCGGTTGGACGAAGGGTCCGATTGGACGAGCGGCCCGATCAGGACGAGCGGTCTCATCGGATGGATTATCCGATTGGATGAGTGGTCCGATTGGACGAGCGATCCGACTGGACGAGTGATCTCCGACAGGACGAGTGATCCGATTCGACGAGTGATGTCGGATAGGACGAGCGGCGCGACACTACGGTTGGTCATATTTCGGAGAGTGGTCAAATGATCCCATCAGCTTCGTCACACACATATATATATATATATAATATATATATATATATAATATCCCTTTCCTCCCACCACTTCCGCGTGGCCGCTCCGCTGCGATCAAGGGTGTAGCAATTTCGTGCGGTGATATGGTTGATGCGGGGAGCGTGGGTGGGGCTCAGGGGGTCGGTCGGGCGCTGGCATCCTGTGATCGAAAATAATCATCCGTAAATCTGTTCGTCTTGTCTCGCCCGCTCTTGGCGGTTACGTGATGTGGTTGGTTTTAGCTAAACCCTTTTTTTTCTTGGCGGAATGGGAGAGCGAGAAAATGGAGGAGGGGGAGGAGGAGGAGGTGAGGAGGAATACGGATGCTGGAGGTCGACGTATGTACCGTGTCGAGCAAATGTGAATACTGCTTGCTACTACGGCAAATATGGAAGTTGGCTGTGTGGCGGTGTGGTGTAAGGGCACTGCTGTTGTTGTGGCTGCTGCTGCTGCTGCTGCTGGTACTGCAGTAGAGGTTGGGGTTGGGGTTTGTTAGGGTCTCGGAGGGCAGGGTGGGGGGGGGGGGGGGCTGGGCTGTCCCTGTTGTGCGACCTCCCGGGAGCCGAGCCCAGATGTAAACGAGGGGTGGAAGGCGGTGGCCGTGGGCGATGTGGGAACACGCAAAGCGTGCATACCCAGATCGGACAGATATATCACGAGCTAAACATATATCTACAGTACGTAGATCCTCCCCTGCCGTTATGCGATGGTGTGCAGGATCTGTATAGTACAGATCCGAACCAGAAAACCTGTCCAACCGCAGATCATGCAGGTTGTAACGGCTGCTGTAGCATGGGCTAGGTCAAACAGATCAGGCATATATCTGCCCTCGGAAAGATCTAGATGTCTGTGGTCTGTGTGATGTGTAAGGTGTGTAATATTTCCCGGTGCACCTCCTCGTCTTGTTTTTGTCGGCGGTGTGGCGTTGCCGCTCCCTGCTCTGTCCCGGGCGAACGAACACCGCCCTCGTTTCCGTACGAGTAGTGGTCATTGACTGCTGTTGGTGCTGTCTATCAATAGCGTGTACAAAGCGTTTTTCTCGGGCTTCTAATAATAATCATCGACGTTTGCATGTGATTATTAACCCTTTTAGAACCGCAGTCCCGTTTTGGGGACAAACTACTTGAAATTTGAGTGTATTGTCCCCAAAACGGGATAGCGGTTCTAAAAGGGTTGAGGTGCATATGATGACTACTGTATGTAGGAAAAGGGTCATTCCTAGCGAACAAATAGTTACCACGGAGTAATCGTGACAACAACAAAAAAACGTTTTTTTCCCGAATCTTGCTACTGCGAATCGCGTTCCAGGTGCTTTTCAGGGCTTTTCGCGGGTCAGGTCAAACCTCACGGGTCGCATCCGACCCGACCCGCGATTTGTTTTAGGTGTGTTGACTTGACCCGACCCGACCCGACCCGCAAGATTTTGAAAGCCTCTTGACCCGACCCAACCCGACCCGCGAGATTTGAAACACTGTTGACCCGACCCGACCCGTGAGATTTGAAAATCTACTGACCCGACCCGACCCGACCAGCGAAATTTCAAAACCTCCTGACCCAACCGGACCCGACCCGCCACTTTCCGAGTGACCAGTGAGACACGGTTATCATGCGGATCGGATCACCTGGACCCGTGAGACCGTTTGTCTTCACCCGCAGATCCGACCCGCGAATCCGGCCCGTGGGTCGACACTTCAGAAACAAAATTCTTGTTCATTTTTGTGCACTGCGGCAATATGTGGCTTGGCTGTAATGGGTATGGATGGATGCGGGCACGCGTAGATGGATTTGGCGGCGTTTTGATGTCTGAATATGATACGTGAGAGCTAATATTGAGTATTGGTACGAGAGAAGCCTTTGAATAAAAGAGCGGGAAGAGTTTTGAGTGTCGGATCCGCGAGCCGGATGCGCGGGTCCGACCCGCGGATCAGCAGAAACCAACTCGCGGGTCATGCTGGCCCGACCCGCGAATGACCCGTTTTCATCATGACCCGACCCGACCCGTGAGCTTCTCATCACCTCTTGACCCAACTTGAGCCGACCCGTGAGATTTGAAAAACTCTTGATCCGACCCGACCCGTGAGTTTTGAAAAACTCTTGACCCGACCTGACCCGACCCATGAGATTTTGAACACTTACTTCCTGACCCGACCCGACCCGATCCGTGATATTTTGAACACCCCGTGACCCGGCCCGCGGGCCGGGTTATGACCCGCGAAAAGCCCTGGTACTTTTCAACGGAAATAAACACAAATTGAAGCTATAGTTACACTTCGTGACAAAAACCCGTGGTTCGTTTTTTGTAACAACGTGGCTTGATTACCCCCATGTTCCTGGTGAGAAAAAAGCACATCACACAAAACGTTCTATAGCGGGTCGACAGGGAGGGGCTCACAAAATCCTTCGAAGTATGTTATTAAGTGTGTGCAAAAATTCAGGATATATCGGCGAAAAAAAAAAGCGTGATAATTCTGAGGCTTCTGTGTGAAAAACACGTGTACACTGTGTGTGTAATTCGCGTACGGTAGGAGGAGTAGTTGCCTTGTGTAATAGCGTCCCCGGTGGCTTGGTAGGTGGTCCGCGAGCCTATCAAAATCAATTTCGTGGGTTCAAGTCTCACCGAGAATATAGTGCACGATCGTAGGGGCTTTTTCTTGCGTTCAAAATTGATTAGCGGAAAGCGCGAGAGCGTGAGGGTTATAGCTACTTTCGATGAAAATCGACGAGCAGTGGGAATGCTGAACCCTATGCGCGACAAAAAATAAGAGGCACGTACCGGGGGGGCAGGGTAGACACCTAACCTGTGACCACGGCTTGTCCACAGAACTTTGTTGAGGGTAAAAAACCTCCTACGAGTTAGGCTGGAAAGTAAAAGTGATGAAAAAAATAAAATAAAAATAAAAATGATTGAGTTTTTTCGCGTGTAGTATCGATCTTCGGCGTTATACTCTACCCTGCTCTTCTACCAGATACGTACTTGACATTGACCCAAGGCAGTCAATTATTTTTCGAAAGCGAAACGTTTTTTAGGCATGCCTTGGACGTACTGTTTGTGACTTGAATCGGCTCGTGCATGAAAAAATTGGGAAACAAACAAGTGGTTTCTTCCATGTACTGAACTATTAATACTGAAGAAGCGCCAGAACTAAACTGTGATACTTTTTGGTAGCTGGAGAGGGAGAAGATGCTCCGTATATGCGTAAAAGCGACACGGAAAAGCGAGCAAAATTATTGCCCACCCCACCCACCCCCTCCCCACCCACCCCACCCACGCTAACCCGCTACTCTATTTCCGTTGAACCATGCATCTATATAGTAGTATTGTATTATGTTCTCGAACGACCGCGCTTTGGCAGGGCACAAACACACAAAGGCTCACGGCTCAGGGGTTCGACGCCAAACTCATCGTCAACGCTATACGAAGACCATTTTATTTACTTTGTTTTTTTCGTCGTTCATCAGTCGTCGGATCGTTTGTACAAGCTTCAACACGAAAACATACAGCAAGCAGTATTTTGTGGTCCGAGTGCGCATCATCCCCGGTTCGGAAGAAAGCCGTCTGCGCTGATACGAAACACCAGCTGAGGCCGTGTTATTATTGTGCCTTAAGCTTTCAGCTGTCCCTTCAAGTGCACCCATGACCAAGAAGAGGAGACGAACCGTTTGGTTCCCTGCACGAGTACTTGGTCGGGCAAAGATCGGACGGTCGGGCGAAAACGCGAAAACCTAAAATTGAACATGTCGTTTCATATTTACGACCGTTTCACCTAATAGTCACGCCTCTGAAAGACCGGGAACTCCCAAAAGCGCAAAATTCTCTCTCGATTTCCCCAAGCCAGAGGGACTAACACGCAGCCTTCTAGGGACTTCAGGGGCATCGGATAAGGAAGAGACGCGGACATACTCTGAAGCACAAAGGTGGACTACGCTGCACGGAATTTCCGGAAGCCAGGAAGCTCTGATTCTCCGGGAAAGGAGTGCTGCTCTCAAGCAAGAAAATACGCAATCGGCTCGAGTTTTTGCAAAGCTCAGAGTAGAGACAGGCCACCATGCCTCTCGAGTCGACGATGATATGGTGAGATGGGAACGCTGTGCCGTGCTGTTTTTTGCGTGTTTGCGCTAGCTGTACTTCGACCGTGAACCGTTCTTGTGTGCTTGGTGTTGGTTGGCCTGTCTATCTGGGTGTAGACTCCCACGTCATCCCCCGGGCAAGACTGATGGGCAAACGAGCAGGTTCCGCTCGAAGGACCAACTCCTGTTCTGCCCTGTTTTCCACTATGATCTATGATAGTGTTGTGCACTAGAGCACAGGCACCTACCGGTACCCCTGCCGAGATATACTCGAGCACCTGATGAGATGGACCGACCCACAGCGGTCGGCCTGACCTTGGCCTTGAGAGTAAGCAATATGGCACGGCCTTGCCTTTGCTGGCAAGGCTGTTTGTTTGCACGAGCGGTGTCAGGTTTGCGAGACCCTCCTCGTCCAGGTCAAAATGCCCAGCCCTCAGGGTAGCGAATGGAACCGGATTCGTACGTACCACGTACGCTAAGAAGCGGCCCAAAACACGAGAGGGGTAATCTTCTCCTCCGGAAGTGCGTGCAGCAGCAGCAGCAGCACCAGCACCAGCATCAACAGCATTACTGCTGTAGGACGTAGTATTGACGAGTACCACCATGATGCGCGAGGCTCGTGCAGGTCCTTACATTGCAGTTCGGACACGTCCCTGTGTAGTACCAGGTATCTCAGTAGCCTGGGCTGCTCCTGATGACCTGCTGATTGATGTTGCACGCACGACTACGCATTGTATACCTGGTACCTGGTACCGTGGTAGTACATACTGCTGTACAGACTACAGATAGCAGCACGAGGTAGTGCAGAATACAGAACAGCGTCATACTATTATAGCTGTTTTGTAATACCATGAATAAACAGCAAGCAACACGAGGGAAGGAGGCTGAGATTTCCAGGACATTATTGTTAACAATTGATAAAATCAAGAAATTCAGGAGCCGTTACGTGTTGTATTCAAATTTAGTGCAGAACCCACCCCTCGTCCAATGAAAGAAACCCACCCTGGACCTGCATTCCTTTTTCCTTGTTGTCATTATTATTTAATTGTTCTGAGGATTCTAGGCCCTGTTCCCGTTGCTGTAGATCGTACCGCCTCGTTATGTCTACAACCCTCCTGCAGTAGGCCCTCCTGGCCTCCTCGAGGGCACCATCAGATGATACACCTCTAGTTGCTGACCCCCGGGGTGTGTGGTCACGCCACACACAACCCACCTCGGTGCGTCTCCACGCCCAAACATGAAGAAGTCTGTCTGCGTGCTCCGGGACTAGCTCCCGGCATTTGGCGTTGACGGTCCTGCTGCGGGACCACGTATATACCGTCCCGCAAGCAGCTTGGGTATTTATGAATAGTGTATACGCAGGTGTCCTGTGTCCTGTGTTGTTTGTCGTGTGTAGTCGTCGTTTCGGTTCGTATGTTTTGCCCTCGGAAGCCCCGCCAGCAGAGCCGGTACGACTCGAGTCACCAACTATTACGGGGGACCATAGTTAATAGGGCCTATGGTATACATAAACACCTATATGTTTAACGATTTTTATTAACAATTTTTGGTCCTATTAACTATGGTCCCCCGTAATGGGGAATAGTCAGGCAAATAGTTTTTGGTCGTTTCCCGGAAGTGCCGATTAATTGAGGCGTGGACACCTACCTCCCCCTGATAGTTAAAACTCAAGGAGGTTTTTGTGCTTGGCGCCTAAAAGCCGACCATCCGACCTGAAGCCTTACCCAAACCCTGAGCCGGTGATCAGTGCTGAAATGCTGTGCTTGGTGAGACTCTATGTTTATTCGGCCGGCGTGGATGCTATGCTTGGAAACACTCTATTATTAGGTTGATTCGGCCCGGTCGGGATGCTGTGGCTCGGAAAGTCTCCATAGGTTGGTTGAGCCGTGTACCAGGTACAACATACCCCTTAGCCAACCGAATGCGCAAATAGCTACCGTAGGAGGTTGATTCACTATCAGCGCGCGTGCACTGCTGCGATTGTCGGACTTACGGGGGGTTTTGTACTTTTAGGAAGGATTGTTGAATATAGGTGGGATACATTTTTTTTTTTTCGGAGCGCGCGCCCCTCCCCCCTTCGGGCGAGGCGGACTGATTTTGACTTTTGCTCCGCTTGCCTGGCTTGAGTGGGCACGTCAGCTGACCGTCAGCTGGCTGATCCCAACCGACTTGGCGGCTAAGGTCAGTTAATTGGCTGACGGCACCTACCGACTACAAGTAGTTATAAGTGGTGATTTCCTGGCAACTCACAATTTTCCCGTGCATACAAGGGTTGACAGGCTACACTAGTCTACAGCAGTACAGGCCCTCTCGTACGCACTCGACATTAGAAGCCGGGATACTGCTAAGGCATGTTGCCTTTCTTTTTTCGAGAAAGTAAGTGTTCCACGCTTACTTCAGTATAGTAACCACTCCATAATTTATGTTTTCCCCGTAAATGTGATAGCTGAGTTTCTTGTGGGCGCTCGTTCTTATGAGAGAGGGCCGGCAGTGTCCGGTGTCGTCTTGTAGTACCGAAACGACTATTATATTGGGAGGGCAGACTGGTACTGCGGTGTGTTTTCCAGCACCTGGGGGTTTCGTTTTGATAAGGAAGCCTTCACGGCTGCACTGCACAATATTCTACATAGGAGACCGCGGGTTGACCCCTGCACTGACCGCCCCAATTACTAAACCTAGGATATTAAGGCCGTAAGAGGCCTTGACGCGCAAAAATACCAGCTTTCCTACTTAGTACCACTCTGTCCGGTATTATAGTGATCATTTGGACTCCGATAAGAGCACTAAACGATGATAATATTCACGGCCATAGTGGTAGCATTTTGCTTCCTATTAATACTATTAATACTGTTTTTGCTCATGTTAAACCCACACACGGTGGGTCATACTCTGTTCTTCGGTCGCTGGGGTTTCCTATTGATCTCGAAGCCTCGCTGCCTGCTGTCAAATACCGTTCATAACCCTGGTGCTTTACCGACCGCTCGTATTGTGCTGTTGTTTCCGGTCGCTGGGGTGGGTTTTCTTGTGGTAACGAAGCCTGGATAACTCAGAGTGGATGAGAAACGGGGACTACATCCCCACGCGGATGGAGGCCCAGCACGACGCGGCGAACCTGCTCTGCGGGGCTAAAACACAGTCCAACCCGGAGAGCACGGTGGGTGTGGTGTGTGAGGGGCTACGTGGTCGATGCCGGTGTCGGTGTAGGGTTGGTTTCATACGGAGGAAGAGCGCATCTGTTGGCATGCCTTTTAGTGTGGGGCTGTGGAATAGGGCATTTGCCCCGGCTGGACTTCTTGATTGAGCGGGGAAATATCTGTATCACACCATATCACACTTTATATATATATTATACCATATCATACCATGCCAATCCGTGCTATTACATACCATACCATACAACCCCATACCATATCATACCGTACAATACCATACCATATCATACCATACCATACCATACCGTGTCATACCATACCATACCATATTTGGGGGGGGGGTAGTCGATGTCAGCGTCGGTGTAGGATTCGTTTCATACGAAGGATGAGCAGTTGTGTTGTAGCGAAGACATGCCTTTTAATAGGGCTGTGTAGTAAGGCATGCCTTGGCTGGCCCTCTTCCTTGGGTGGCGAAATACCTGTATCATGTCATTTCACACCACCATACCATACCGTACCATACCTTATAATATCGCACCCCATCTCAGGTTGGCGTTCTGACCATGGCCGGAAGGGGACCCGAGCTGCTGGTGAGCCCAACGGACGACATGGGCAAGATCCTGTCCTCCCTTCACGGAGTTTCGATTCACGGGAAGACGAACTTCTCCGCTGCTATCAAAATCGCTCAGGTGTGTATGTATTTGTCCATTCACACGCACGCGACCGACTTGGACTAGCCCCAATGAGCGGGCGGCGTCAGCCGCAGAACCCTTGTAGACGTGAAAAATAAAATTAAAACAATCAGCTGTGAGGAGACCGAAGATTTGGTCGGAACTCATCATCGCAAGCTGAGTGTGATACTTCGATATGTCATAGGTGTACCGGTAGTTGTGTCTGTGAAAAATTCAGTCCGCTTTCGAGCACAAAACTCTTCGCGTATACGCCGTACTCCTCGGGCAAAAAAAAGCCAGGGGGGTCGACATGGGGAGGCCGTCCGGCCGCAGTCGTCGAGGTCTGGACGCGATCCGTGCAGTGTAGAGCGCGGGGCAACACTTCCATCAGGGCTGTGAATTTGCTCCCTGAAAGTCGCCAACTAGTTATTACTTGGTACCTGGTACCTGGTAGGTCTTACTCTTATCAACAATCCCTAGCGTTAACCCTTTTAGCACCGCAGTCCCCGTTTTGGGGACAAACAACTCAATTTTCAAGTTGTTTGTCCCCAAAACGGGACTGCGGTTCTAAATGGGTTAAGTTGTCCGGCCAAGTACCTGAGCTAAACCTGTGCTCTCTCATCTCTATCCCTGTCTTCACTCTGTGCTCTGCAAAAATTGACCTTTTGCGGAGCTTGGTGTTTTTTTTTGTTACCTGGCGTTTGTTTGTGGCTCGTACTAACTGTGTTCATTTGGAGAATACGTACAACCAGCTAGTTGGATTGCTTGTTCGCCACCGAACTACTGTAATTAAGTGTGTTGGATCGCTTCGCCACCCAAGTAAATAAATTATAGTGGCGTCCCCGGTGGCGTGGTAGGTGCTCCGCGTGCCTATCAAGATCAATTTCGTGGGTTCAAGTCTCACCGAGTGCATGCTCGTAGGGACTTTTTCTTGCATAAAAAAAATGATTAGCGGAAAGCGCGAGAGCGTGAGTTAGCTACATTCGATGAAAGTCGACGAGCAGTGGGAATGCTGAACCCTATGGGCGACAACAAAATAAAGGAGCGTACCGGGGGGGAGAAGGGACGACACCTGTGACCACGGCTTGCCCAGAAGATCGCCGAGGGTAAAACCTCCTACGTGTTAGGCTGGGAATTAGAAGTGATGATAAAAAAAAAAGAAAAAAAGTGAGGTACTCGCTTTAAGACCACCCTTTTTTTCCCAAGACTTTTCGGAAGATTCAAGACCAGGTAAAAATGGGATTTTCTCAAGAAAAAAAATACATGGAATTAGTATGGTCAGTAGTCAAAGATAAACCATATTAGCGATACTAGCGATAGGATCACGTGTATTGGCCTGTCCCGAAGTGCTCTTAAATCGGGTACCCCCATGTGGTTGTATTGCTTCGCCGCCCAACTAATAACCAGCCAAGGCATACGCCTTAGTCACAGCCCTATTGTACATATGGTGCTGCTCTGGACGGAAATATAACGACCGTTCTGTCTTCATGTTAGTGTTTGAACGGGCCTTATATTGCCGTCTAGAGTGGTACCGGGTATATATCTATCTATTACTACTCTGAAGTTAGAGCGATCGAAAAGATGGGTAGGAATGTGGTGAAATGCTGTACCTGGTATTAATAGTAGACCATCCATGTTACAATGCCATTCAGAATATAGATGCCTGTTCCGGGTGGGCATGTGTAGTAAGAACCCACTCTGGACCCAAAAAAACGTGGATTTCCCCATTTTTCAACACACCATATTTGGTTCTGATTACCACTGGGCTGTATGTTCCTACTGGACCCTTCTGTGTAGATTATCGTGAATTGTGTATATAGCCGTACCCATGAAAAATATTGGATCATACAAAGTATTTACATTGTTCGGCACGCGGAAAGGTATGCCTTATTAGTCCGACCAAGCATCGCTGAGGTGTATAGCCAGACCTCATTTTTTTTACGCGTTGCCGGTACGTGGCAAGGAGACGATGTCTATGGAGGCGCTCTAGAATGTTAGGGAGGCTTCGTCAAGCTCCGGTCGTTTTTTTTTAGTTGTGTCTCGCTCAATAGACCCGAGCCCCCGCCCGCCCCCCCCCTCACCCCTCGCTCTACAGCAGCAACGGGGAGAGAAGTTTACATTAATATTGCCTTGACTGCTTTAATTTTCATGGTTTGTCTCTCCTTCCGTCATCGTTGGTGGACGTGTTATGTTACGCTCGCGACCGGGTCGTATCGGTAAACGTCACACCTGGCTGGTACCCTACCCTGCCCTACCCGACCATAGAACCCTACTCTTCCCTACCCTGCCCTACCCTACTCCTCCCCACCGTACCCTACCCTACCCGGCCCTACCCTACCCTACCCTACCCTACCCTGCCCTACCCTACCCTACCCTACCCTACCCTACCCTACCCTACCCTACGCTAATCTACCCTACCCTCGCCCACCCCCCGCTCTACTCTACTACCCAAACTTTACTATACGCTACGCTACCCTGCCTTACCTTACCCTACGCTACCCTCCCCCACCCCCCTCCCCCGTTTTTCTCCGTTGCCCTGACTTGCATCGTTTTTTTGCCGGCCGGCTCGCGTGTGTGCGACCTACCGCAGCTCGCCCTCAAGCACCGCAGAAACAAGCACGGCGGGCAGAGGATCATCATCTTCGTTTCCTCCCCTATTGGTGACGAGGTGCGCCCCCCCCCCGACCTGCCATGATTCCCTTGCAGCTTGCCATGGCGTGCGGAACGGACCGCGTTTTCTTTTTCCTTGATTAGTTCGCCCCACAGGCACTGTTTTTCGTCGTTTGTGGTCGTTTTTTCTCATGTGGTTTTTGCTAAAAATGGCATTACGGGGGACCCTAGTACATAGGGGACCTACGGAACACACAAAAACCGATGTATTTCTCTATTTTTACCAACAGTATGTGGTCCTATTTTCTACTGTATGGTCCCCCGTACAACAGTGATCCATCCCAAGAAAGGGGATGGTAGTGATCCATCCCCTGGTTTTGATATTCGACGAGGCTTCCAGACTTTGACGAGTGCCGTCGCTCGTGGGTGAGCGGTCTGGGCATTCTGGTGTCGCATTTTTTTCGTTCGCCGGTACACGCATCTTGCATTCGCCCTATCTTGATCGCGTGCTGGATGTCCTGGGGGGGGGGGTAGAAATGATGGTGCATCTGAATAACAATGCGTGCAGTGGTGGTCTCTCCATACTGCCGGCATCCAATAATATAGTGCCTGTGAAGTAAATCGCTAGGTTTCAGATTGGATCAACCAGTGTGGCAGTGTGCGGAGCATATAGTGCCGGTTTCCGGTACGTATAATGCCGGTTGCCGGTACGTATAGTGCCGGTATTGTTATTGGCTGGCACGTGCCGGCACTATAGAGGGACCGCCACTGCTGCACGTACGTACCAGGTACCAGGTAGCACTTTTTTGGCCGAGACGTTTCTGCGTGATTGGGGGAGCTTTTCGACCGCAGGGACTACGTTCCCAGATTCGTTTTTGTGTTTTTTGCGAAAAACCAGAATCCATGTTGCATCCTTAGACCATGGATGGGGGTATATATATTGATCATGTGGTCAAGCGTGCACTTTTTGTTGAAAGTTTTTTTTTTTGGGTGACTTGCCCTCAGCATGCAACTCTTCAAGCGAGGAAGGGGCCTTGGGAGAAATTGCAGATGCACCCCTCTCTACTACCGGTAAATATGTCAAGAGATATGTCAAGCAAGGCAAGAGGTGTGCCGTCAGAGGTGTGGGTCCGATGGTTCCACACTATAATCTACTGCTGTAGTAGTTTGGCGTCAGTCAAGGCATGTCAAGGAGACGTTCAGGTCTTGTCAAGGGATAAAAGCGCTGTCTCTTTTGACGTCTCCGACTACCGGTACGCAGCACGCGTTTTTTTTTTTTTCGTCTTTTTGTCTTTGGTTTGGTTATTGTTTCTTCTTGTTTTTTCTCTGTTGCCTTCCTAGCGAATTTTTTTTTTCTTCTGTTTTTTACTGTAATTTCACGGGAGGAACCATCCTTGATTTGCCAATACGGTTGCCTCTATTTTCACAGCAGTACACGAAGGCGTGTGTGTGTTGGGCCCGAAGGGGACACGGTACTTTATTGACGAGGTTCATGCTGCGATACCGTAGATTTTGAGGTCTAAATTCAACGTGTGATTTAGTTTCTCGTGCACATCACATACACGTTCTATTAATAGTTTGCTCTTTTCGGGCTCCCCGATGTTTTATGGTACCCCCCCCCCCGGAATATTCCGAAGTTTTGCGGAAACCCCTCTCTCACTAGCTTCCTCTCACCCACACCGAAATTCCCGATGCTTCCACCCCTACATGTATACACCCACTCCGATATTCCCAATGTTTTGAGGAAAGCCCTCTCACCCTCGCCGAGAATCCCGATAGTTTGTGGAAATCCTTATCCCGCCCCCCCTATACACATACCCACCCCGAATGTTTCGGCGTGCAGACGAAGGCGCTGGTGACGGTGGGCAAGATGTTGAAAAAGAACAACGTGGCGGCTGATGTGGTCTCCATGGGGGAAACGGACGACAACCAGGTGCGGGACGTCTTCCCTCGTCCTGATGTTTTCGGGCGAGCCTTACGTACCTTGTAATAATAGTATTCGGGATCCGCGGCGACCCTAAAACCATGTACAATATGTATGCACTGGTTCCTCTATAGTGCCGGTATGTTGCCAGGCCCATACACCCGGCATTATTTATAGCGAGCACCGGCATTATGTATTGCGGGCACCGGCATTATATAGCGGGTACCGGCATTATATATAGCGGGGACCGGCAATATATATAGCGGGTACCGGCATTATACATAGCGGGGACCGGCTTTGTATATAGCGAGCACCGGCATTATTTGTAGCGGGCACTGTGGAGGACAGGTTTTGGGAAAGATTCTCAGATGTGATACCACTCCTGATGTATGTTCCATGGGTACATGTGCAATGACCGCTCTACGAACCTTTCTCAAAACCTGTCCTCCACAGCACCGGCATTATATATAGTGGGTATCGGCAGTATATATAGCGGGTCCCGTTTTTTTTTATAGCGGGCACCGGCAATATATTACAGCGGGCACCGGCATTATATATAGCGGGCACCGGCTTTATATATAGCGAGCACCGGCAGTATATATAGCGGGTTCCGTTTTTTATAGCGGGCACCGGCATTATAATACAGCGGGCACCGGCATTTTATATAGCGGTCACCGGCATTATATAAAGCGGGTACCGGCATTATATATAGCGGGCACCGGCATTATATATAGTGGGCATCGGCATTATATATAATAGCGAGTTCCGGCAATATTTATAGCGGGCACCGGCATTATTTAAAGCGGGCACCGGCATTATATATAGCGGGCACCGGCATTATATATAGCGGGCACCGGCATTATATTTAGCGGACACCGACATTATATAGCGGGCACCGGTATGATATACAGCAGGCACCGGCATTATATTTAGCGGTCACCGGCATTATATACAGCGGGTACCGGTATTATATGTAGCGGGTTCCGGCATTCTATAGCGGGCACCGGCATCATATAGCGGGTTCTGGCAGTATTTGTAGCAGGCACCGGCATTATCTATAGCGAGCACCTGCATTATTATACCGACACTATAGCGGGACCCCTGCTGTACTGGGCGGCCGTAGTCATCAGATTCCTCGATGGACCCGCAAAAACTGTATCGGGGAGCGGTAGAATATTACGGGGGACCCTAGCAAATAGGACCTTCGATACACCCGAAAACCTATGTATTCATCTAATTTTACTATTACTAACAATATCTGGTCCTATTTATTATGGTCCCACGATAAACCGAAAAGCCATGTACCCCCCCTAATGCGTCCACACATCTATTTGGTGATTTGATTCTTGCACGTGCTGGGTTCTTCTTGACATTGTTGTGCCTGTTTCTTGCTTCGGTACAAGTGTTGGCCATGGACACATTACAGCACTATTACGGGGGACCACATTGAATACCGGACCTACGGTACGCACAAAAACCTTTACATTTCGCTATTTTTACGAACAATAGTCAATAATATTAATAGTCCTATTCACTATGGTCCCCCGTAAATATCACACGCGGGACGAGAGAACATACCCCCTCTAACCAGATTCCCGAGACGATTTTCTCGGCAAGGGAGAGAGAGAGAGAGTGCAAACGCCCGCCCTCCCTCCCTCCCTCCCTCCATCCCTCTCTCCCTCTCTTTGCCCCCCCCCCTGTTCCTCCAAACGATGTCGCCCACGCGGTATCCGTCTCCGTCCCCGCTTTGCCACGAACGCCAACTCTGAAACCCTACCTACCCCCACCATCCCTTCCCATAGGAAAAGCTGGAGGAATTTATTGGCGCGGCTAACTCGGGCGACAACTGCCATCTAGTCACTATCCCTGCGGGGGTCCTGCCCTCCGATGTGCTCATATCCTCGCCCATCGTGAGCGGCGAGGGGGGTGGTGGTGGCGGCGGGGGCGGAGGGGGGCTTGCGGCCGCGGGGGGGGGAGAATTTGGCGGGGTTGCGGACTTCGGAGGTGAGGGGATTTTGAGGGATGTTGGATGGCGTTTTCTTTTACAATTGAGTTTGCGGAAAGGGGCAAGGGGCGCAAGGGGGCGGGGGGGGGTGTATTCATGCATTGGGAGGGGGGGGGGGGGGGGTACTCGATAGGAGGTATGCACTCGATATTTGCATGGCCGTAGTCGTATGAGCATAGACGCTCGCATCCATGCAGTGCCGGGATGGAGCATGTCGGGTTTTCACCGACCAGGCAGATATTGCTTGCACCAAGCGCGAAGCGCGGTGATGTGTCCGGCGAGTCGCATGAAGGGTGAGCTGCATCCTACTAAAAAGCGCTATTGAGGCGGACTTGCATATAGATGGCAGCTTCAATGAGTTAGTCTAATTTCCGGGTGCAGGCACTTCCAGAGACAGCAATGGGAGTACTATGTGACGGGCCTCTTGGGTGCCTTACCATAAACACCACGTGATACGATCATTCCCTCTTGTGCGGGGGGAAGGCTGCTCACTTCGCACAAACGATCTAACTCGACAACCAGCTATGACCGACCGCCAAAAAAAAACAAAAACAAAAAACGGTAGCCTGGTTGTCTAGCTCACGTAGTGAGCGGCATGTTTTACGGTGTCCGTGCCAACCGACGCCAACCCAACGTATGGGGGGGGGGGGGGGGGGGAGGGATTAGTACGGTACTTGTATTGCGTGAAAGCGGCAATACTGAAAACGAAAGTATCGTTGGGGATCGTACTACTCGGTAACAACGCTTTGCGTTTGTTGCTGTCTCATGCTCACGCGGCTTTAGTTTGTCTAGCTTTTTTTCAAGTATTTTTTCGCCCTGAGGCATGCGTCATCAAATTCGACGCTTTATCCTCTCCTGTATGTACTACGGCGTCGAAAAACGGTTAAAGCGTTGATTATAGTTATGGACAAAAGTGGCATAGGGCTTCCACCCGAACATGAGGCATAGATCACGGGTCATCAGACAAATATCTGCCCTGCAAGGTCTGAATGATGAAGTTGGGACTATTTACGAGGGGCCATAGTAAATGGGACTAAATATTGTTGGTAAAAAATGGATAAATTTATAGGTTTTTATCTGTACCATAGGTCCTGTTTACTATTACGGGGCACCATATTAAAAATAATACCAAATGTTGTTATTAATAGTAAAAATACCATGGTAGGTAAATACATACCTGGTACCGGTAGGTTTTTGTGTGTACCGTAGGTCCTATTTACTAAGTATGGTCCCCCGTAGTATGGTCCCCCGTAAAAAGATAATCATGTCTGAGATGTGAAGTATTGTCGGATGTCTGTCGTGTGGTCACGGAAGATCACGGGGGGGAGCCAGAACCCCACGATGGACCAACAATGCCAAGTATCAAGTACCCCCTTCTATACTTGGGCACACCAGATTCGGTTCGGGTTGTGATTGTTGGCAGGTGCTCGTGTGTTCCGCCCGCCTCGGAAATAGCGCTTTGATGATGGCGAGAATAATTGAATGTGAAAACAACGACAAGGGTGCACTCGAGAAAAAAATATATATATACTCGTATATATACATGTGTAATATATCCCGATGAACCACTCCCTATTTGCGAGATCCAGACAGGCGGGGGGGGGGGAGGGGGGGGGGGGGGTACAATACACTAAACCACGTAGAAAATGAAACTGAAGGAAAGAAAAAAAAACATGCTTTCAGAAATTTCGTCCAGAAATCCCACCGCACTCGTGTTGTTTCTTTTCATTTTTTTTCACATTTTTACGAGTGTAGTGGGTTTTTTTTTTTTTTTTGTCGACCGCCCCTGGGTACCCTACGCACCGTGCTTTTTTCTGATTACTGTGAGAGCAACAACAGCAGCAACAACAACAACAGCAACAACAACAACAACAACAACAACAACAACAACAACAACAACAACAACAACAAATCTAAACCTACACCCCTCATTCTAACCCTGACCTTAAGCCGCTTTCTTTTCTTTTCGTTTCGTTTCGTTTTTTTTTTTTTTCTTTCAATATCTCCGAAAGTACGGACCGCCACGATTTTTTCCCGCCTCCTTTTTGACACTATCGTGGAACGTGATGAAGAAGAAAAAAAAGCGAGCGAGCGAAAAGAAAAAAAAAAATCCTCGGAAGAAGAAAAATGCTGCCGAATGATCTGTTGATCGTACTGGTGTTGTGCCTATGGCCTATGTAATACGTGTGTGTGACAGGCGTGGACCCCAGCATGGACCCCGAGCTGGCCATGGCCTTGAGGGTGTCTATGGAAGAGGAGCGGGCGAGGCAGGAGGCGGCTTCCAAGGCAACGGCCGACCAAGAAGGAGCGGCGGCGGCGGCGGGGGGGGCTGACCCCGCAGCGGCAGCGGCGGAGGCGGTGGCTGGTGGTGGGGAGGAGGGGAAGAGTGCGGTGGAGGCGGCGGCGGCGGCGGCAGGGGTGGGGGGGGCGGCGGGGTTGGAGGAGAGCAAGGGTGGGGATGCTGGCGACGCTGGAGGGGTGGAGGACCGGGACGCTATGCAAGTGAGAGCAATGCCCTTGTAGGGGTGGTGGCTTATTCTATTGAGGAGCTCGGTTGTCTCGCCCGAAACGTAACTTAGTATACGTGTAACGTTTCTTCCCGACCCGACCTGCGTTTCTACGCGCTATACTTCCTAAAAAACAAAATACCAGGTGTACGAGTAAAACTTATCAGGTCCCAGGTGTTCGAGAAAAAAATACCAGTTACCAGGTATCGCATACACTGACCGGTCAGAAACTATTGAGCCAAAAAGTGGTATAATAAGCGTGTCGCTGGGCGTTTAGACATCAACGTGAATACCATGCGGTCCTTAAATTTAGGCCCAGTGTGGTAGCGGTGGTGGCACCGATGGTGTTAGTGGGAGTTGTGGTGGTATAAAGGCGGTGGTTGTGTTGGTTGTGGGGAGGGTACGGTGTTGTTGAGGAAAATGTAGTGGTAACGTTGACGGATATTGTGATGGTAGCGGTGGTTGTAGGTGGTGGTAAAATGGCTGTGATGATGGCATTGGTATCGGTATATAGGTGATATGGTTAAATTACCGGCGACGGAAATTGTGGTTGCAGCGGGAATTGGATTGGTGGTACGTGGTATTCATTGTAAGTAAGTATCAGTATCGTAGTATTGATCGTTGTGTACGATAAGCGAAGGGTAACCGCGCTCGACCCCAGAGTGCCTTCCGCGCGCGTACAGCTCCGCACTTGGGTTTGGCTCTCACCGTCGTAACCCCCTCACCAGGGGACTGATTTTATCACGTACCAGGTAGTGTTTATGGTGAGGCACCCAAGAGGTAGTCCCATAGTTGTAGCCCCATTGCTGTCTCTGGAAGTGCCTACACCGGAAATTAGATTGACTCATTGAAGCTGTCATCCTTAAGCAAGTCCGCCTCAAAAGCGGTTCTTAGCAGGATGCAGCTCACCCTTCATGCGACTCGCCGGACACCCCACGGCGCTTCGCGCTTGCTGCAAGCGATGTCTGCCTGGTCGGTGAAGACCCGACATGCTCCGTCTCGGCATTGTAGGGATGCGAGGGTCTATGGTCATACGGCTACGGCCATGCGTGAGATCGAGTACATCTCTCCTATCGAGCACCCCCCCCCCCCGATAGTCATGGTAATGATATTGGTAGAGGTAACGGTAGCGGTAATTGAATTGTGATGGTAGCGGTAATGGTAGTGGCAGTTGTAGAGGTAACGGTAGCGGTAACTATGATGGTAGCGGCGGTAATGGCAGTGGTAGCGGTAACGATGGCGGTAATGGTGGTAATTGTGATCGTAGCGGTAATAGTGGTGGTAGCTGTGGTGGTCAAGGTAAGGGTATTGGTAACGGCAATTTCTAAGGCATAGCGGTGGTGCTAAGTGCCAGCGGTTACGGTAGCAGTGACGGTAATGATAACGGTAATTGTGATCGCAGCGATAACGTATCGGTAATTGTGATCAACAGCGGCAACGGTAGTAGTAGCGGTGACGATAGCGACCCCTGTGTTGCTTAACGATATCGACCCCTGTGTTGCTTACCAGGAATTATTGTTTGATTTCCTTGCCCCACCGAGTGCAGTATGCCTTGGGGGGCGGGGGGGAGGGGGCAAATAATACCAGGTGCAAATGAGGGTTTGAAGCTGTTGTCACGTTATCACAATCGGAAATCCTTTCCTGTTGTTGTTCTTATCCTTACGAGCGTCACAAGGCGCGAAGTTTTGTACCCCGATTTTCTGTGACATGGACGAGGAATAGTTCTGGTCCCGGCGTCCCTTCCCCCCCCGCCCGCCTGCCCCTCCATACTTCTATTTTATCTTTATCTCTGTCTGTCCCTCTCCCTCTCCATTTTCAACGTTTTCCATCGGATGACGTCGTGACGCCTGCAGGTGGACGATGGCGACGAGAGCGACCTCCTCAAACAGGCTCTGGCCATGTCCATGACAGATGGGGAGGAATTCGAGAACATGCGGGTGAGCCAAGCACCCATCGCCCTTAACCTCCGCTTCTACCCCCACCCCCATCCCTCTACACACCTCTAGACTCCCAACCCCAGCCCGACCCTGACCCCAACTCCAACCTAACTCCTCCTCAACCGTAGCCCTAACCCCAACCCCAACCCTGACCCCATCCCCAACTCCACCCTTTCTCCACCCTCACCCTCCCTATCCACCCAACGAAGTCTCCGGTGTATGTGATTTTCTTTCTAGTTTGTAGCAGGTACCTGGCACATGATTGTCATGTTTATTGGTATATATGAAGTTTATACTCGGAAGTATATTGTGCCCTGTATGCTACGGGCACGAGATCGTAGGTGCATAGCTGGCGAGTCCTTGTCGCGACATGGAAGTGCTCACCGACCCCGGAAGCAGGGAGTCGTGCTGGATCGGCGAGGGGGGGGAGGGAGGCTTGAGAGACGGTGGAACGACAACAAGCAAGCAGGCGAATCACTCGAGGCGTCCTTCAATCATACCACAGGGGCGCGTAAGATGAAGTCACGTGTCTTCACCCCTAAGACCCTCTTCCCTCCCCCCCCTCCCTGCTCCGCGCATGACGACCGCCCATTCGTCCATCCATCCATCTATCCATCCATCTGTCCATCCATCCATCCATCCATCTATCCATCTGTCCATCCATCCATCCATCCATCAACCCATCCACCCACACATTCATCCATCCATCAACCCATCCACCCACCGACCTATCCACCCACTCACCCACCCATCCTTTATCATGCCCCCAGATCGCTTTGGAGATGAGCATGGCACAAGACACTCCGGCGCCATCAGCAGCAGCGGCAGCAGCGCAACCCCCCGCCCCGTCACCCCCTCCCGCCACCGCCGACACGGCTGCGAACCCCCCTCCAGCCCCGGCCGCCGCGGGAGCCGCTGCAGCCGCGGGGGGGGACGGAGGGGCGGGAGAATTCTTCGATCCCTCGTTTGTACAGTCCCTGTTGGGTCAGGTGAGTTAGACGTGGTTGGTGGGGGTGGGAGGGGGGGGTAGGGGGGGTACTCGTGTGTTGCTTGTCACCATTGACCACGCATCCCTCTCGAGACGGAGCTTACATTAATTTTAGTCATTCGACCACTGCTTGCGGTGGTTAGGGGGGGGGGGGGGGAGGGGGGGGTTTAGCGTTTGCGGTTGTAATAGTGGTGGTGTTGTTTTATGCTGTTGGTTTTGTTGTCATTACTGTCGTCGTTGGAAGCGGTGGGAACGGGGGGGGGGGGGGGGGGGGGGGGCGGGGGCTCGCGCGATGTGCGCGCGCGTAACATTTCTTCTTTTCATTTACGTGATATGTTTGATGCGTTTTGTTTTGTTGTTCCTCGAGTTGACGCGTCCTTCCATCCTGCCTTCCCCCCCCCCCCCCCCCCCCCCCCCTTCCCCCCCCACTAATCGATCACTTCATACATGGTACAACAACCCATCCGGAGAACCATAAATCCGGGCGCAATTTCCATAGATTGATATTAGTTACGCAAATCATATAATCAGGGTATGGTCTGAGCAAACCCCCCCCCTCCTTGTTATCGTTTTTTCTTTGACAGATCCCTCACTTAGACCCTAACGACCCCCGCATTCAAGAGGCGGTGGATCAAGTGGGGGCGGTCAAAAAGGACGAGGATGACGAGAAAGACGGGGAGGACCAGTCCAAGAAATAGGCGCGATCTGTGTCTCGGCCCCTTCCGAAGGATAGACGTACAACATAACGCTGCTCTGTTGACCCCCTCTTGTTTTTTTTTTTTGTTTCTGTTTCTGTTTTTGTTTTGTTTTTTTTGTTGTTGCGAGCTCGATCGAAAATGGAACCGAAATTATGGCGTGGGTTGTCGGCGGGTGGAGGACGGGGCGGTTGTCCGCCGCCTGTGTTTTCGGGCGTAGAGTAGTAGTGGTCCTTCGTATAGTTCCGTCTGAGTACTATTAGTGCCGGCCGCCCCGCTATAGTGCCTGTGAAATAAATCGCTTGGCACAGATGGGGTTCGCCAGCGTGGTACTATTAGTGTTTTGAGCATATATTGCCGGTTGCCGGTACATATAGTCCCGGTTGCCGGTACATATAGTGCCGGTTGCCGGTACATATAGTGCCAGTATTGTGCGTTGGCGCATATGTACCTGCACTACATGAGGGGACCACTACGTAGTGCTGTATTACGGAGGCTGTCGAAAGGGACTTGACTGCTTTTCGCACGGCCTGAAAAATCAAAAAGGATGTTTCACTTATTTCTGTCGCTTGTTCCGGCTGGTCTGCTCGGCGTGTGAACTTGAACGTGAGCGAGAGCGCGGCCACTTATTGGCGCTGATGGAGGGAGAACACGAGAAAAGTGCGCAAGTGAAATCGACTTGAGTGAAGAGCTCAAGCGAGGGGCTCAAGCAAGTCACACCGAAACAAGCAAGAGCTTGAGCGTTCACACCTGCTGGTGTCAGCCTGTGAGACCCGATGGTATACCTACGCTCACGACTGTCGTCCGGGACGGCACCGTCCGGTCCGGGACGGCACGCAATATTATCCGGCTTTTGTCCTGAGATTGACGGACGATGTCTACGGGTACATAATGAGGGACGAAGGGGGTGTACTCATATCATGCATGGCCGTATTGTTATGACCATAGACTCCCGCACCCCTACAATGCCGAGACGGGGCACGTCGTGTTTTCGATGGGATCGGGTTCCGGGGGCGGGGGGGTGGGGGGCAGGGTGGCTAACTTCCACTTTGTTGTGTCCTGAAAACGATTTACTAAAATTCCGCGCGGACGAAAACCACCAAGCTGTGACGGCGCCGAAAAACAAGGGCATCCCATTGAAACAACATAAAAATCATTATGGCATTGGCAAAAAAGGAAACAAGCACCCCACTTTTTTATGTTTGGAGTCCCAGACAGGTGGGGAAGGGGGGGGGGGGGGGGGGGGGGGGTGATGTACCACAATAAACCCTGGTAAAAACAAATTGGAGACGAGGAAAAAAAACATTTTTGTTTTTTTTTTCTGACAAGAATCCCCAACCCGCCCGCTCCGTACCTACCAGGTATAATAGTTTTTTTGTGATTCAATTCCGACATGGTGGCGAGGGTTGTCCCGTTTTCTCTCTTTTTTCGTCTTTGCCCGTGGCATTGGATGGAAGAGACACACACGGTAGAGCTGTGGGGAAAGGAGGGGGGCGGGGGCTCCTCTCCAAAATCTGGTCAAAATCTTCCGCATGAGGCCCGCCTCGTACCTTCACCCATCGCCCAGATCACGATCTACTAAGATAAACTGGACAGGTAGATAATCTATCTACTAATATATATACTGTAGATATCATCTGGATCCTTATGTTTAGCCGTTATCGTAGATCCTGTACTCAGGCGTTACTGCTGTAGATCCTTCTATATTTAGCCGTTACTGTAGATCCTACATTCAGCCGTCGAGACATGTTACGCAGTGAGCTGGATCTTCTACGCAGTTGCCGTTCTGTAGATCATGTACTCCAAGGTAGATAACGTGTCAACCGTTGAGATATGTTACGCAGTGAGCTGGATCTTTTCTACGTAGTTGCCGTTATGTAGATCAGATGTACTCCAAGGTAAATCCTGTGTGTAAACCGTTAAGATATGCTATGCAGGAAGCGTGCGACTGTAGGAGTCCTGAAGAGCCATCCTACAGTAGGGGTGCACCAGAAGTCCCTGAGCCCCTAGCATTAGGAGCTCAATATCTCACTCGAAAAAATACTTGGAAGAACTTCGTGTATGCCACCCGACCGGCAGCACTTGACATTGTATGCACCAGTCCTAAGAGGCGTTCTACGATAGAGGTTCACCCTAATATTTCCGAGGCCTCACTTAAGGGGCTCCATACCTCACCCGAAACCTGACTTGAGCAAAAATCAAACTGCATCGCGGCGGATAATTCCATGGCCCGAGTCTAGAAAACGTTTTTTTGCGAAATTAAGATTGACATTCCGACGACTTATTGGGGTCCAGGAACCCCGTCTTTCAGAAACAAAATAGCGGAAATGTGCTACCTCTATCGTAGAACGGTCTCCAAAACGAATATACTGTTAATATTACGGGGGACCATAGTTAATAGGACCTAGGGTATACATAAAAACCTATATACTTGAGCATTTTTATTAACAATATTTGGTCCTGTTAACTATGGTCCCCCCCGTAACAGTAATTTTTTTCGTCCCCACTGGTAGTTCCTCGCTTAAGGAACTCAATTGGTCAGAAACCTTAGTCCCACAAAGTGCAACCCCTACGGTGGGGTGATTGTGAACCCAAAATCGTTGGAACACCACTATTCACGGGGGACTCTAGTAAATAGGACCTAGGGTGCACACTAAAACCTAAATATCTCCCCATTTTTACTTTCAATATTTGGTCCTATTTACTATGCCCCCCCGCGTAGCAGTAGCGTTTTACAATAAGATGATGTTCGCACAAGAGCTCACTTCTTCCCTGAAATCCTGCCTGTCGTCACGAAAACAGGCTGTAAACAAAAATGCATCTCGACGGGAGAAAACAAACTAGTCACGAAACAGTGCTCAGGGCAGCATCACACCAGCTCGTAAGGGAAACGATGCTAACGAGCTGTGGCCTACCATCCCGTATCATTTTTTTCAAGATAACACGAGGAACATATCCATGATGGTATGATATGTACACTCGAAGAAAAAAAGGGGGGGGGGAATGCGATTCGGGGTACGCCTGCTATATTATAATAGGCTTCGGGATCGTTTCATCGTCGTTTGTTTGTACTTTTTGCTTTATGCTCAAAATATGTTTTTTCAGTTGAGGTTACGGGGCACCTTAAGGCCAGGCGCCTCAGAAAATGCAGGCGCTACTCGTACGTCTACCGAAGCACCAGTCGCGCAAGCAAAAGCTGCGGTAGATTTTCTATTTTTTTGCCGTTATCTGTACAATAATCTACGCGGTAGATCCTGTGCTTGTAGCCCTCTCATGTTATTATCCTATGTATGTGGGTTGTCTCCACTAAGGATCATGTTATGCTACGTGTGTTGTCTTCACTAGCCCTCAGGGTAAGCAAGAAGCTGGATCTCATATTCACGGTTCTCTCGATCTTATATTAACCGGTGCCTGGTATGATATGCCAGGGTTGCAGTAAAATTGGGCTAAAAACAAATCCTCGTTAAACCTATACCTACACATTTTCAAAGTTTTACAAAAAATTACAACTACTAGTGTAAAGACATTTATTTTGGAACAAAGAAGCAAATTTCATGCGAAAATTTCACGCGAGAAATTGGTCATTTTTGTTTGTTTGTTTGTGTGCATGTTATGCAAGAAGCTACTGCCGTCTATACTGTATTCGCCCGATAAGATATGTTGCGCAAGAAGCGACGTATCGTGCACATTCCGCTCGGTAGTCCGCGTGCAAGAGCCGGACCATGCAGATCCCACCCCGCGGCGAACACTCTCAACTACCCCGTACATCGCTCAGACCACACAGGTGAGGACGTTCGTGTATTCACGTCTGTGCGTTAACCCTTTTAGGACCGCAGTCCCGTTTTGGGGGCGAACTACTTGGAATTTGTGTGGTTTGTCCCCTAAACGGGACTGCAGTTCTAAATAAAGGGGTTAATTATTTTCCAAAAGTGTATATATACTCTCAGGTTTTCCGCCGCGGCTAAAACTCAAAACAAGCGACGCAGAAAATTGGAGCCGATTCTTGACCCTCGATCGTCGCGATTGCTTGACCCCAACACATGTGCAGTGCAGTAGTGCTATTACGGGGGACCATAGTTAATAGGACCAAATATTGTTAGTAAAAATGGTTAAATATATAGGTTTCTATGTATACCATAGGTCCTATTAACTATGGTCTCCCGTAATATCTGTCCCCACCGTTTGGTATGACGGGGGGCCATAGTAAATAGGACCAAATGCTGTTAGTAAAAATAGGGAAGTATATAGGTTTTGGTTTGTATCGTGGGTCCTATTTTACTATGTACGGAGGACCAAATATTGTTCGTAAAAATAGGGAATTATATAGGTTTTGGTGTGTATCGTGGGTCCTATTTCCGGGGGACGACCGTACGTAGTAAACAGGACCTACGGCACAGACACAAACCTATATACTTCCCTATTTTTACTAACAACATTTGGTCCTATTAACTGTTAGGCCCCCCGTAGTACTAACCGGTGGGGACAGATAGCACTGCACTGTACACGTGTACCTGTTTCTTGCTCTGGTTCTAAGCGTTTGCCCCCACAACGAAGGATGATTTTTTTCTTCCCCAACAATTTACGGACTTGATTGCCAGCACATAATTACAGCAGATATCCCCACGAAGCGTGGTGCTGTACCTCCTTCAACCGCTGCTCGTCGGTAAGGAAGGAGAAGCCGTGTGGTTGGGGCTCAGATTTGTTTTTTTTTCTTTATTCCCCCCGCAAATAAATGTGATACCCTCTGTCGTCGTAGGACGCCTCAAACGTACACATCGAATCTCTCGTCGTGCTCCGCTCCGTTTGTAGGCCCGAGGCACCAATCCGCCTCGCGCGTGTGTGTGTCCTCCTCACCACACTACAATATACCACACGATAAGGGAAGAGAAACCTGCCAGGGCTACCCCCCCCCCCCCCCCCCCCCCCCCCCGACGTGCTCGTCAGCTTCACTCAGAAGAAATGTATGATGTTCCAGGGAAGGAAGGCTCTCCCTGGGCCAGGAAGAAGTAAAAGATCAGACAGAGCTGAAAAACATTGGTTGTGTGCTGTGCTTGGTGGTAGGCGCAACCAGCCTCGATACCCTCGGCTCTACCGCCGGATCGTTCTGACTGACCGATCCGCAGCAATTATTTATTGGCGTCCGCGGGTCCATCTTTTGCATGGTACGTATTTTTCGAGTTTTTTTTTTCCCCCCCTTCGCAGTACGCACTCACTCGTTCCGGTCCCGACTTGGAACCGAACATCCTCTACATACATACACAGACTAATGCCACCACAGCAGTCGTACTGTAGTCTATATCTACATACATACCTGGTACGGTGTATATAGGCTGCAATCTTTTTTTTGGGTTCGCACTAAGGGTGCGATCACTTTTCCGGCGCTCGATTTTCTCGACGCCGACACAATATTAACTCAAAAAGTCGAACCTTAAATATTTTCGAATCGCGCTCTCTCTACCAAAATATTTCCGGAGACACCGATGTTGTTGTTCGGTTGGCGACGCAACCTTTATAACCTGGTCTGAAAAAAAAAACTCGAGCCCTGAAGAACGATCGCACCCCCCGGCCCTCTCTGTGCGAAAACCACAACGCGCTCTTACCTCTTTACGGTATGATACTACCCTGGTTCCCGTAAGTATAGGGCTTCGTCGCGTGCTCGAATCACAAGGCGGGAGATCATGTTTTGGTCGTGAGACACGTGTGCAGCAACAAAGCTTCATGTATGTTTATGCTTCGAGGTATATATACGCGCTATATATACGCTCTCGTCCTGCTTCGTGCTTGCTCGTGCTTAGACGAGTCGGTGCGACCGCAATGACGCGTCAACAGAGTGTAGAGTGTTGCCGTATCTCAGGTGCTCAAAAAGGGATAGCAACAACAGAAAAAAAAAAAACGCGCGCTCTCGTTTCTTCGTGTTTGCACAGAGCCCCAACTGACTACCTGGTATTACGGTCTTGCATCAGATCACAGCAATCAGAACCCATCGATTGTCTAAAAAAAAAAACATGTAAGCCCCTTCTCTCTCACGTTTCACGCGCCATTTTTCGTTTGTTTTTTATTTCTCGGCTTTTTCCTTTTTTTTCTATTCTTCTCTACTTTTTTTGTATATCTTCGTTTTTTCATTTTTTTTCTTTTCCTTCGCCCCTTCCTGTCTCTGCACCATTTTCTTCTTCTTTTGCATTTTTTCATTTTTTCACAATTTTTTCATTTTTTCATGTTTTTTGTATCCTTCATCATCTCCGCCCCTTCTCTTCTCTCTCCCTGCTATTTACGGGGGACCATAGTAAACAGGACCAAATATAGTTGGTAAAAATGGGGAAATATATAGGTATGATAGGTTGTAGTGCTTGCCGTAGGTCCTACCAGTATTTACTATGGCCCCCCGTAACACTAATAGTCGTAACTCAGAACAGGACCAAATATAGTTGGTAAAAATAGGGAAATATATAGGTTGCAGTGCTTGCCGTAGGTCCTACTAGTATTTACTATGGTCCCCCGTAACACTAATAGTCGTAACTCAGATCCGGGCTCTTCTCCTTCCTCCCCACCAAGAATTATTGCCCTTGCATTTTTTATCTGCGAGAAAATTTCAGCTCCATTCTTCCCAACTAATAGGACCAAATATTGTGAGTAAAAACGTTCAAATATATAGGTTTTTATGTATACCACAGGTCCTATTAACTATGGCCCCCCGTAATAGTATGATGGTGCAAAAACTACAGTAAGTCCAGCTGCTAATGTGTGCCAAGGGTACATGATACAGAAAATAAATGCGGGATTTTTTTTTTTTCGTTTCGCCCCATTCGTCGGGGGGGGTACTATTTACAAGTACACAGCAGGATTCCTGGAATTGTGAACAAAAAAAAAAACAGAGCAAAAAGTATTGCCTCGGGGAGAACGGACTCCGCACACCCTTCCTCGCGTGCAGATGCATGGCATCTATTGGTCTTACGACTATGGCCATCATGCATGACAATGAGTATCCCCCCCCCCCCCCCCCCGCACTCCCTGGTGCAAGCAATACTGTCTGCCTGGTCGGTGAAAACCCGACATGCTCCGTCCTGGCATTGTAGGGATGCAAGGGTCAAATGGTCATACGACTACGGCCATGCATGAAATCGAGTACATCTCTCCTATCGAGTACACCCTCCGCCCCTCCCCCCCCCCCCCCCCCCCGTACCGCCTTTCACCGTCTACAACTTTTTCTTCATGCAGTCCAAAGCCCTGGCGAAACAAACTCGTCCTCCCCCCGCCCCCGCCCCCGCCCCCGCTCCTCCTCCTCGTTACTATTTTCCTCCTCCTCCTCCCCTCTCTCCAGCATTTTTTCGTATTTCGTTCGCCCATCTACGCCATCGAAAACTTGAATCCGACAGCCATTTTCCCGCCATTTTTCCGGACCTTAAGCGCTGCTGATCGAGCCTACCCCCCCCCCCAGCAATGGCTGCCTGGTCGGTGAAAACCCGACATGCTCCGTCCCGGCTTTGTATGGATGCGAGGATCTATGGTCATACGACTACAGCCATGGATATGGTCGAGTACATATTTCCTATCGACCCCCCCCTCCCCCCCCCCCCCCACATCTCGAAAGGAATGCGAGGTCAATGGTCAAATGACTAAGGCAATCAGCAAATGAGTACGCCCCCTTCCCTCCCCCCCCCCCCCACACACACTCCTCCCCCCCCCCCCCCTCCCCTCGCCATACCGACAAACTCGTCCGTCCCCGCGGGTTTCCTAGAGGAGTGTATCGCATTATGGCGCACAACAAACGCTCGATAAGCCAACGCAGGTCCGGGATGGCCGCAACCATGCGTGAAAAAATGGGGCGGGGGGGGGGGGGGGGGGGGGGGGGGGATAGTTTAGAAACACCAGGTGCCGGTAATTTTTTAAAAAAATCAGAACGGGGAGGGTACTCATGTCATGCATGGCATCAGTCGGATGACCATAGACCCTCGCATCTCTACAATGCCGGGACGGAATATACCGCATCGGGTTTTCACGAACCAGGCAGGCATTTGCCTGCACCATAGGGCGAAGCGCCGTGAGGTGTTTGGCGAGTAGCACAAAGGGCGAGCTGCATCCTACTAGGAACCGCTTGTGAGGCGGACTTTCTTGCATGTATGGATGACTTGCGTCGAATGACATTAGTCAATAGCTTTCTGATGTGGCCACCTTCAGAGACAGCAACGGGTGTACTACTTACGTGACTGCCTCGTGGGCGCCTTACTATAAAACCTGGTTCACACTTTGTGGTGCGATCATTCCCATTGTGCGGAGTTAAAGTTCTCCACCCCGCAAAAATTATCCAACTCGACCGCCAGCCAAGCCATGGCGACCGCCTCACGCAAAAAGGGGCGGGGGGGGGGGAGGGGAGGGGTAAAAATAGAGGAAAAAAAAGGCCAGCCGAGAAAAAAAAAGCAGTACCAAATTTTCGCTGCGAAACACACCGTAATATTGCCGAGACCGACACTGCTCCCAGCCGCCAGAACCTTACATATCCCCGCCCCCGCCCCCCCCCCTTCCCTCCTGTCTCTACCCACACCAACTCGCTCGCCTCTCCCCCTCCCCTTTCGTACGTATGTACCAGAGGCGCGCACGTGGGGGGGGGGGGGCATGGATAGTACATCAAACGCAGCAACACAAACAAGATACGCCGACTTCACCGGTTCAAAACAAAAACACACATATAATATATATATATATATATATATTTATTTGTATACCTGGTATAATATGATGCAGCAGGAAATACGTACAGGCAGCAAAACCGTACACGCGGAAGAAGCCCGAGCGGAAATCCGCCAAACAAAGCCCACCTGCAACCCATAGCTGCAGCACGAAGCAAACCAAATACGATCGTATTACAAATGCATTTTACGGACACGAACATAACCGAATACAACCGAGATAATTGGACCTTAACGGAAAAAAAACGCACCATTTTCAGAACAGCACCCTCATGTTTTTGGGGACAACGCTAACATAAAACTAGTGTAAAGCAACTTGTTTTCCAGAGTCGTAAACAGGGTAAATTAAAAATTGCACAAAAACCAAAAGCGCCCCCGCCCCCCCCCCCCCCCCCCCCCCCCCCCCCCCCCCCCAAAAAAACAAAAACGAACAAAACAAACGATCAAATCGTAACGCACTTACTTGGATCGACAAGAGGGTGAAGGCGAAAAAAAAATGGGGGAAACGAAAACAAAAAAACGGGCAGCGGTGTGGTCCCTCTGTTTCCATCGCGTTGGTCCATGGGACAAACAAAAATACGAAAAAACGACAACGAAACTACAAAATGAGCCCCAGGACCAAAAATAACAAGCAATTGTCGACCACAGCAAGGCAGTGGAGCGGGGGAAAGGGGGGGGGGGGGGAACGAGCAATCCTTGTCCCTATCTTCCCATCGCGTCGACCCAAGCGACGCCCGCCACACAAAAAACATGTACAAACAAAGACTTTTCGAGCAACAAAACAAAACTACAAAAAACCAATGAAACCCCCCCCCCCCCAAAAAAAAAAACACACACACACACACAAATGAACTAAAAAAAAAAGAATACCGGTAACAAACAAGCAAAAATAGAAAAATCGACCAGGGCAGGAACAAGAATCGAAAAAAAAATACCGGCATCAGCAAAATCACCACCGAAGAACTAAAGAAAACACGGTGATGCCCACGAAGACGAGACGCGGCAGCAACAAGAACCATTACGGGGGACCATAGTAAATAGGACCAAATATTGTCAGTAAAAATGGTTACACATATAGGTTTTTATGTATACCATAGGTCCTATTAACTATGGCCCCCCGTAATAGCGGTCCAAGGCAGATCCCGCTCTTCCACTCGCGAAAATCCCGTCGCAAGACAAGAAAGTCTCAGTCCCGAGACAATCCCGTAGCGGGCTGGCGCGAGAGCTCCACCGTCCGACAATCCCGTTTGCAGCAGAAGAGTCACATTGCGCGAGATAATCTACCGAGGCACAACAGTCCCGTCTTACGACGACAATCCCGTTGCAGGAGAATCCCGTCGCGCGGGAGAAAATTCCCCGAGGCCCGTGGGACAATATTATCCCGTGATTGGCGAACGAGTCCCCGTGGCACAAGAAAGTCTCGTGGAGCGCAAGAATCTCGCCGGTCGTGCTACAAAGCAGACCCTGTTCTCTCTCTCTCTCGCGCGCGAGATAACCACGTCGTGCGAGCGATAACCTCGTCACGCAAGCGTCCCGCGACGCAAGAATCCCGTCGAACGACATTCCAGCGGCGCGATAATCCCGTCGTGCGGTACTCTCCTCGCAGGAAAAATCCCACGAAAAATCCCATGGTCGCACGACAGAATCCCATATGCGCACGAGTCCTACGAGACAATCCCGTGGCGGAAGAGTCCCGTGACACAACATAAATCCCGCCCCGGAATAACCCAGCGGCGCGGTAGAATCCAGTCGCGCACGAGTCCCGTGGTGCACCAGTGTCGCGACGCAACATAACCCCAATAAATCCCGTGACACAATAAATCCCGCGACGCAAGCGAATGCCATCGTGAACGAGTCCCGTGGCGCAAGAGCCCCGTGGCACGAGAGTCCTGCGGATCGTACCGCAAACGCTGGATTTGCAAGGGCGACGATGTCTCCCACTTCCCTCGGTCTCTCTCCCTCCCCCCTTCCCTCCCTCCCCGCGGCAATCTCCCCCGCCCCGCCGCCCCCACCGCCCCCCATCCCCCCCCCGCCTCCGTCGGTTTTCCGTCTGGCATGAGCGAGGGGGTGAGGGAGAGAACATCTACAGTCTTCGCGTGACTGCCTTGCGTTTTACCCCTCGCGCCGTCGCAGGCAACCATCCCTCGCAAACTCCAAGCACAGCGAGTGTTCGAACTATGGGTGCATTTTTCAAGGGATCACTATTGTATTTCAAGCACGACTTGAGTTGTGCCGCAAGGAGCGACATCAAAACAACAACAAAAAAGACAAAAAAAAAAAAAAAAACGAAAACGTTTCCGCTTGGCTGGCTGATCGCCTTTGGTTGGCCTGCAAATAAGTTGTAAGTCCCTCGTCCTCTCGTCTCGTCGCCGTCATCATTTCCGGATGTTCCGACACATGTCACGCCGCTGGCGGCCCCTCTTTACCCTCTACATGCACACCTATTTTTTCCCCTCCCCCACCCTCACGCACCCCCCACGTTCAATACCCCATCCCCACCCCCACTTACACCCCCCCCCCGCCTCCACATCTATATGTCCACCCCTAACCCCCCTCTTCTTTCTCTCCATCGCCCTCTCCGACTACGCTATGCCGCCTTCGATTCCTGCGTTCCCTCTCCTTGCTCCTCTCCCCCCTACCCCCACCCCCTCCCCTCCCACCCATCCCCTCCCTCCACCCCTCCCCCCCCCCTCCCTCCCCCTCCCCCGCCTCCCCTCCCCCCTCCGGGCGCAGCAACCGCCGCTCTCGCCGTCGCCCCGGGAGCAGCCTCCGTGTTTCCGCCGGCGGCGGTGTTTGTCGACAAAACTCATCGCGACCCGATATATCGGACCCCTGCTTGCCGACCCTCTGTCGCGCCCTGTCTATGCGCCGGGCAGAAGCCGCGTCGCCTCCATCGTGCAAGCCGCGCTTCAGCGCCGCGTAAGCCCAGTAGCTGGCCACGTAGTCGAACTTTCGCGCAAAGAGCGCACCGCTGGCCTGCGTTTTCAGGCAGGCGGGGCGGGGGGCGGGGGGCGGGGGGGATGTACTCATTATCATGCATGGCCGTAGCCGTATGGCCATAGACCCTCGCATCCATACGGTGCCGGGACGGAGCACGTCGGGCTTTTCACCAACCAGGCAGATAAAAAAAAAACACAAGAAACAAAAAAAGGAATGTGAACGGGACGGAACGGAAGGAAGTTTGTTTTTTTTCAAATTTAGTGTTTTGGTGTCGTTATTTTACGTAGGCATGTTAATCTGTCCGTGTGTGGCGAGCGAGAAGGCAACCTAGATATCAAAATTTCAGTTTGGGGAAAAAAGGGGGGGGGGGCGGGAGGGGGAGGTCTACTTACGGAGCACGTCGAGTTTTCACCGACCAGGCAGACATTGCTTTGCACCACGCGCGAAGCGCCGTGAGGTGCTGGGCGAGTCGCATTAAGGGCGAGCTTGCATCCTACTAATAACTGCTTGTGAGGAACACACATACATATTTTTTCCGATCTTCCTTCCTCCCTCCCTCCCTCCCTCCCTCCCTCCCCTCCCTCCCTCCCCCCCTCCCTCCCTCCCTCCCTCCCTCCCTCCCTCCCTCCCTCCCTCCCTCCCTCCCTCCCTCCCTCCCTCCCTCCCTCCCTCCCTCCCTCCCTCCCTCCCTCCCTCCCTCCCTCCCTCCCTCCCTCCCTCCCCCCCTCCCTCCCCCCCTCCCTCCCTCCCTCCCTCTCCCTCCCACCCCCCTGCCCTTCACCCCCACCTCTATGGTTGGGACACTTTCCACAGACAGCGGCTCCGGGTGTATCAGAATATTTCCGTTAGCGTCGACCTTTCTCCCTTGCTCGTCTTTGTGGTGTTCGTTCCAGCTGGCGAAGCGTAGATTATCTCCGTGAACAGGAAATTCCAACCCCTAGCGTGGCGTGGCGTGGCGTGGCGTGGCGTGGTGGTGTACAAAAACGAGAGACGACCGCAAAAAACAGCGCAATGACAAGCCGCGCGAACGCAGCACACATAATTACAAAATAGCGGGGGAGGGGGGGAGGGGGGGAGTTAAGGCTCGCGCGCGCGAGGGGGGGGGGGGGGGGTGTGTGCTCATGTCATGCATGGCCGTAACGAGGAGGGGGGGGGGGGGGGGGGCGTACTCATTCTTGTTGCTTGCCTCAAGTCATTCGACCGTTGATCGCGCATCCCTTTCGAGACGGAGACGTTTGTTGCTTGCCTTCGCCATTTGACCGTTGACCAAGCACCCCTTTCGAGACGGTGCAGCGTTCCTACTCCCAATAGAGACGCCTCCAACATTCGGGCGCTTACTACGTCGTTTTCCATATATTACATCGAAACTTTTTTCTTTGCTAGTCTCCTCCCCGTCCTGTTTCTCAGCATGTGGCCACCATCTTATCTCCTGTAGGATAGCGACCGTTTTCTCGTTGCTATCTAGTGTGCCAAAACTCCCCCATGTCACACTCGCATATTTCCCTCATCTCCTCTTTTCACACACCCTGTTCCTCCCTGTACTTGATAGGCGGGGGGGGGGGGGAAAGGGGACATTTTTCTTCTTTAATTATGTTGTTCTCATCACCTCGGGGTGGCAGGCGAGGGTCTGAAAATAGCTCTCGTCCGAGATCCGGTAGCCTGTAAAATAGGCGGACAGAGACCGCGCCACGTTGTCCGGCGACCGGATCGCGTACTCGCAGAACGACCGGTGCAGCACATGCCAGAACTCCCCCTTGTAAAGATGGAACCTCTGGGGATGAGGCCGGTGTATATCCCCAAGCATGGTCATCGCCACCTTCGTGTGCCCAGCTGCTTTGCGGTGCAGACCCTCGTCTTCCACGTAGCCCTAAAATGAGGGAGGGGAGGGGGGGGGGGGGGGGGCACTCATGTCATGCATGGCCGTAGTCGTATGGCCATAGACCCTCGCATCCCTACAATGCCGGGACGGGGCAAGTCGGGTTATCACCGGCCAGAGGCAGACATCGCTTGCACCAAGCAAGCGCTAAGCGCCGTCAGGTTTATTGCAGGAGTCGCATCAAAAGCCTGAGCCGAACCCGACCATAAGCCGCCGTGTGAGGATGACGGCGTTGAGGGGGCGGGGAGAGGGGAGGATTACCGGCGGGGCAAACACAGCAACCATTGCAGCAGAGATGGTTGATCTCGAGTCACAACAACGTCCTCTCCTATGGTTCAAACGCCCCCCCCCCCCCCCCCCCCCCTCAATAGAGACGAAGGGTGCTTCATCTCGAAAGGGATGCGTGGTCACTGGTCAAATGCCTAAGACAAGCAACAAAAGCGAACCCCCAGCCCCCCCCCCCCCCCCCGCCCCCCCCTCCCATCCTTTCCCGCTTCCTTCCCTCGCACCCCCCTCCCCTCCCCAAAACAACCAAAACATTCCCGCCGGAGATACTCGTACGGACAATTGACACTAACCTGCCATCGCTTCTCAAAGCCCGTCATGAACGCTCCATCCATGAAGTTCGTTCGAGATTGCGCATATTCGCCCAACAATATCTGCATTTCGTCCTGCAGTAGCATGTTCAGGACGGGCGGGGGGGGGGGGGGTTGGGGTGTACTCATTATCATGCATGGCCGTAGTCGTATGACCATAGACCCTCGCATCCCTACAATGACCGGACGGAGCACGTCGGGTTTTCACCGACCAGGCAGACATTGCCTGCAGCAGGCACAAAAACGCCGCGAGGTGTTCGGCGAGTCGCATGAAGGGTGAGGTGCTCCCTACTAAGAACCGCTTGTGAGGTGGACTTGCATATGGATGACAGCTTCAACGAGTTAGTTTATTTTCCGGTGTGGCCACTTCCAGAGACAGCAGCGGGAGTACTGTGAAACTGCCTCTTGGGTGCCTTACCACAAACACAACGTGATGCGATCATTCCCCTTATGCGGAGTCAAGGTTTTCCACCCCACGCGAATGATCAAACTCGACCACCAGCCGTGACCGACCGCCGAAAAAAAGACAAAAACGGTACCTTGGTTGTCTATTAATAGCTCAAGCAGTGAGTAGCATGCTTGACAGTGTCGTTGCTAATCGACGCCACCCCAATCAATATATACTACCAGGTACGATATTGGGGGGGTGAGGGGGGGGGGGGGTGCTCGATTTCATGCATTGCCATCTGTGCCGGGCGGAACCATGGGGGGACCACTTCTCTCTTCGATAAAATGGTTGGCCACACCCTGTTCACAAGAAGAAGGGGGATCTCTATAGCGCCAACCATTGTTTGCTCGCGTTTTTTTTATTGGCTTAGGGTTAGGGTTAGGGGCCCCCATACCGTCTCGTAGACAACGGTGCTACGGCATCAACCGCTGGGGCAGCGTTCGGAGTAGCGCCAGTTGCCGCTACAGCGCCTGCGGTGTCGGCTGGCGCTTCATACCGGCACCATAGAGGGGCCATTGCTGAGCTGCAAAACAAAACCTAATCGACGGCTAGAACGCCGGGAGGGCTAAAGGTTGACCAAGCATTAATCGTCCCAAAAAAAGCTCCACCATGTCAAAGCAACAAAAAATAACTCCTCAAAGACCTGACGCATGCCTGTGGAGTGTCGGACTCGTGCTATCCTAGAGGTTGACAACTCAGCCAGACCCCCGGAAACAACACCAGGCAAAAATGTCTGCTACTCCATGGCTTTCCAGATATACCTTATATACTCCAAAAATGAAAGCAATTCCCGAGTGATTTCTCCGCCCCTTCTCCCTCCCCTCCCCCCAGAGCATGGGTGCCGGCGATGCGCAGCCTCGCACATACAAACACACCTGATTCATGGCGGGAAAATCGGACGTGCTGAGGTTGATGAAGTAGTCCCACCCGTCGTCCCACCGCAGCGCCGTCGATATGCCGAACAGACACGCCAGCGTCAACGAGAAACCCCCCCACGACACGATCCCCGCAGGTTCCAGGAGGCGCCCGTTCGAAGCCCGCCCGTTTTTCGCTGGGAAGTTCAAAGCCACCACCTCCCGAATTTTTTCCACCTGTGTTGTCGGGGTTCGGTTTCGCAGGGTTTGTGTTTTCTTTTCTGGGTTTGTTGTTTGCTTTACGGTTTTGGTTGTTGGTTTTTGGTTTTGAGGTTTGTGGTGGTTTCATGGTTTACTATCGGGTTATTGGTTTTACGCTGTCTGGTTTTCGGTTCTTCAGTTTTTGTACTCCCAAGCATTTTTTCAATTTTTTTTTTTTCCCCTCTAGTTTAGCATCAGCCTCAAAGAAAACCCCCTGCCCCCCCCCCCCAACCCCCTCCACCCAAGAAACGGCCTCCGCCGCCCAAGAGGGGCGCCCGTTCGAAGGGAGCCCATGCCCTTGCTGGAAATCTTGACGCCACCACCTCTCGAAAAGTTCTCCACCTGTTGCGTTTGGGCGTGTCGGATACTGCATACTAAAGTGTCCACCCCGACTTAAGAGGGCTGGGGTACAGGCCGAAAAAACACCCCTCTTAGCTCACGTTCTCCTTTATCCACGCTGGGAAATGCCTATCGCTCCGGCCGTAAATATAAGGAACTTTTGTACATTAATATGAAGATAAATCGGTCCTTCTATTTGCGCCCACAGTGGCAGGCACCAGTTTTTTCTTGGGAGGGGTGTATATAGAGATACCAGTACATACACCAGTATTTACACTGGGACTTATACACCGCCCTGGGCGAATATATAAGGACCTTTTACACATTAATATGATGACCAAGCGGTCCTTTATTTACGCCCCAAGAGTGGTAAGCACCAGTTTTTCGTTGTGAGGGCAGTGACCAGTAAATATAGACCCCAGGTTACACGTACCAGCCAGTATATGTAGCAGTATTTACACTGGAACATATAAACCAGGTAAGGCACCAGTTTTTCTTGTGAGGGGAGTGGCCAGTATATGTAGATACCAGCTTACAGGTACCAGTATATATACCAGTATTTACACTGGAACATATATACCACTGTGGGCGGAAATACAAGGAACGTTTATACATTACTATGAAGACCAAGCGGTCCTTATATTGACAGACACCCCGAGTGGTAGCTGTCCGTGTAGCGGGCCCAGCCGATTTGGCTTCTCTCTCACCTGTACTCTTCGGCTAGCGTGCCCCTCTCTCAGCCCCTTTTAGGACTGCAGTCCCGTTTTGGAGACAAACTACTGGGAAAATGAGTGGATTGACCCGAAAATGGGACTGCAGTTCTAACAGGGTTGAGTCAGGGTACCCACTGCTATACGTACTACTAGCTGTGTGTGTGACCGAAGGTCATGTATACGCATGAATATCAGTACCGCGGCAGCCGCCTTCATTCTCCGTGGGCGGTACGTACGTACGTACGTACGTACAGTATGGTGGACAGAAACTCTCGGCACAACGTCTGGCCTCCATATTTCACCACAACGCTACTCTACCAACATTTCGGGCATTACGCGAGTCCGCGATCAGATCACCGGTCGTCAAGGCACAGCAGTAAGACGCCAGTTGACGAGGGAAGAAAGCCTCCAACCCTTCCCGCGATAAATAAAAAAAAAAAAAAACGCTACGCAAGCATACCGCAGCGGGGGGCGGGGGATGGAGAAGGCCCTGATAGAAATGTATACCAGGTACGTGACCCCCGATCTGATAGAAATGTATACCAGGGAGAGAGCAGGAGAAAGAAGGGAGGAAACAAAATAGGGGACGAAAAAAATACGTTATTGATGAAAAACGGTGATTTCGTTATTGCAATACCTGCCCTCTAACAACAAGAAACCGGACTAATTAGAGATTTCTTGTTTTGAGGAAGGGGGCGTCCCACACTAAGTTCAGTATAATAAATGCTCCCGTCTTTCTTACGTCCCTCCTGAAACGCGAGGTTGAGTTTCCGCAAGGTTGAGCCGCTGCTACTTTACAGGGGGCGATATGGACCCGAAAAAGTTACATATCCCTCTGTTTTTCGTGACCATATTTTGGTCCTAAAAACTACTACGGGGGAACCATAGTAAATAGGACCTACCGTACATACAAAAACCTATATGCTTCCCTATTTTTACTATTAATAAACAACATCTGATCCTATTGACTATGGTCTCCCGCAACATTGACGCCTGTCATTCCTTATACCAAGGTACATGATACGAAAACAACTGGACTCGGGTATTCCGGAGGGGAAAAATGTGCGAAAAAAAAAAACAACACAGGTAAAAAACAGCATCGGTCGAGCGAAGCAGCCAGCCGGGGGCCAATGAGCATGGAATACTCTCTGTCTCAAAACATAAGGACCGTTTCTATATCAACATTCAGTCAAAACGGTCGTTAACGGTGGTCACATTCGGGATATGAGTGGTACCCTACCAAGAGGAAAAGTTAAGGCTTTCACTTTTCGAGGGACGTTCAACCCTTTTATTGCACCGCAGTCCCATATGTGGAGACAAACCGCTCGCATTGTAAGTAGTTTGTCCACAAAACGGGACTGCGGTCTTAAAGGGGTTACTAAGGGAAATTGGGGTTGACCCTTTTAGGGCAAAGTTGCAGCCCCATTTTGGGGACAAAACCACTCAGATTCTCCAAGTACTTTGCCCCCGAAAAGGGACTGCAGTCCTATCAATAGAAGGAGCGTCCTTAGGGGCGAGGGCTGCACTAAATCGTATGGCACGTAGTAGGCTATCCATGCTCAAGGCTATTGAACAGTCACACTCGAGGGCTTGCTCGGATTAGGAGTTTTTCGTTGGCAAGCCACTCTGTGTCCCAAAATATTAGGATCAATTGTGTACTAATTTTCAACCCAAACGGTCCCCTATATTTAGGGTCAGCGTGCAACCCCTATTTTGTATTTTGTATTTTTTCAAGCATCACGTGTACGTTCCAGCCTCGTATAACTCGTAGGAGGTTTTACCCTCAGCGATCTTCTGGACAAGCCGTGGTCACAGGTGTCGCGCCCTTCTCCCCCCCGGTCCGTGCCTTTATTTTTTGTCGCGCATAGCGTCCAAGCATTCCCACTGCTCCTCGTACGAGCATGCATGAGAAAGTCCCTCGTACGAGCATGCACTCGGTGGGACTCGAACCCACGAAATTGATCTTGATAGGCACGCGGCACGCGCGGCACGCGGACCACCTACCTACCAAGCCACCGGGGATGCGTATTACTATTAATAGTATTAATACATGCCTGGTACTTACTTTAGTATCGCATGTATGCACACATGCACACCCTCTCTTTTATCTATGGACACACGCGCACCCTGAGTTCCACAGAGCTACCACACTGCTGCTGCGTTCTCAACAAGGTCGCTCGGCGTGCTCAGTGCGCCCTCCCTGCTGTCGAGAAAAGAAGCTTGGGAAATCGTCAGAGGGGGTGTGTTATCTTATCACCCTAGTGTGATAAAGTACATTCAACTGCTGTACTCGTACGAACGAAAAACTACGGCAGTACCAGGTAGATTCTATTATTATTATTTCTCTTGCCATCCGACAATGTGCAGCATGATCTTCAACAGGGATCACTCATAACTTTCGATTCTATTCATGCTCTACTTCGTACGAGTATTAACAACTGTACGTACCACGTACCAGGCAGGAAGCAGGTGCTGTGCATCGTACACTTACCTGCTTGTACGTCTGTGCGCGCGGTCTTTCCTTTCCCCCGATCGACATTCCACAGCACACACCCAGCCAGTGCCCGTACGTTGACTACGACTCATCCTAGCCTACGCTGTAGAGAGATAAGAGCCTTTTAGAACCGCAGTCCCGTTTTGGGGACAAAGTACTTGAAGTTTGACTGGTTTGTCCCCAAACCGGGACTGCGGTTCTAAAAGGGTTAGTAACTAAAGCAGTGTGGTAACGAAACCACCCTGGGGTACAGCACCAGTAGACAAGACAGCAGTATCCTATTCTTTCATAAATATCGAATAACTGCTCTGCCAGATATCGTATTTTTATGTTCCAATTGGGACACGTTCGAGCAAAAACAAAGACGCGAAGTCGTGAACGAACACACACCGCATGAGTCGGAGTCTTCGCGTCCACGTGCACCAGGTAGATGTTGTCTGGGTGGTAGATCTCCGGCAGCAGGAGCTGCAACCTGCCGACGTCCTTGCCTGAGCACAGGACAAGGAACGCCAGACGCGCCCTCCTCCCGTCATCCGCCTGGCTGCTGATGAGCTCGCGGCTGATTCCGGTCCTAGATGAAGACGTTGTTACGGTAACGTTGCGCCAGAAGCTATCGCCGGACAGCCCACCTCCAACGCCATTGCTGCCGCCGAAGATGCATAAGGAAAGGGCGAGCAAGATCCCTGCAAAAACCGACACCCATCTGAGAGAGTTGCGAAGGGGTGCCATCGGAGGGCAGTCTCCGAAACACCCACTCGCTTGCTGCTTGCTGTGTGCGAGATAAGAAATCGAGGAAAGCGCTCCTATCTCCGGGATATCTCCTATCGGTTGAAGAGGAGTTCCACCACAACTGCGCTGAAAATTATGGCGTTTTTCCATAGGGGACTTTACGATTGGGATGATATGCAACTTTTGCATAGTATTCGCAAGTGTGAACGGTCCAGATCTGCTTTGTATTCTCTAAAATCATATCGCTCCATTTGGCGCGTGCTATGTGCAGGCGCATCCTGCAAAAATATTTGTGCAGGCGCCGAACGCCTCGAGAACCGATCCACTACAAACCCATTTTCAAATACGAAACACCGGCCTCAAAACAGCAGTTCACAACAATTCACAGCAGCAGTAGACCAGCACCAGGCACAGCAGCAGTAGACCAGCACCAGGTCTCGACGTAAGGCACAGGGCACGCGCAGTGACTGCGATGACCTCTCTGTTCGATATAGTAGGGAACTCTTCCGCAGGCGACGATGCGGAAGACGCGGGTAGCGCAGGTAGTGACGGAGGAGGTATGATCGAAGTGGACGCTACCAGCGAGGACGGTGCGTTTTCCTTTTTCTGCGCGAGAGCTGCAGGAGCTGCAGGCGATGACGACGACGGCGCGGCGTCGACTCCTGCGAGGGCGAGTGGCCCGACGTGTGACGGGGGCGTACCGGTAATCGAAGTGGATGACACCAGCGAGGAGGGTGCCTTTTCGTTTTTTTGCGCAAGAGCAGACCCTGCGTCGCCGACTCGGAGAGCGCGTGGCATCGGTGTCGACAGCAGTGCAGCGACTGCAGGCAGCGGCGCTACAGACGGCGGCGATGCGCCGGCGACTCCGAGGAGTGACGGTGACCCGGCGCAGAACGTGGATGCCGAGAGCGACACAAATACGGTGAGTTGGTCGGAGTTTGTTTTGTGACGCGAACAGTGTTGTTGGTACAGAGTACCGGACACCTAATAAGAAACAGAAACTATGGTCCAGGCTGGATTTCTTATTTGAGAGAGGGTGCTTTCTAGACTAATTTCAAGATAACGCCTCATGAATTTAATATTTTCCTTTAAATATCAGCCTGGCTTTCGTATTAGCCTGTTTCTTATTAGCTGTCCTGTACTGACTGTATAATACTTGCACACCTCGGACAGATCATGATCTACTACTGCTGTGGATAATCTGATAATGATCTACTGGTACTGCTGTAGATGATCTAGATAATCTACTATTAATAACATAATGTAATGATCTAGATCACCCATTAGTACAACTAGTAGTTCCATACCTGCGGTTGCGAGAGGTTGTGCAGGATCTGCATGCTGTAGTACAGATCCAACCCAGACCTCTGGGAGATCATGCAGATTATACCGCTCCGATCGGGCAACGTGAGCTAGATGGCATAAGATCGGAAATGCATCTGGCTTGAAAAATCTAGACCATCCAACGGGAGTCGATGATCTGCCGCGAGCTGTGTAAAACTGTTCTTCGTATGATACGATATTGACAGCAGTGCCCTTGTGTACGGGTACTACAGTAGCTGTAATAGTGAGACACAATGTAAGCCGTAGGCCATAGGTCCACGTTGTACCACGTTGTACCTGGTAGGTTGTAGGCCGATGTTGCAGGTTGTTGGTGTTGTTGTTGGTGTTGTATGTCGCAAACGGGCGCGCCACCCTGGGGCATTTCGGCCGCGGATTTCGCCGTGGGTAGGGGGGAAGGGTGCAGACAAGGGGAAACCGGCCGTCTCGCGCCGCGCCGGCCCGCGCTCGTCGTGGTGCGGGGGGGCAAGGTCAGGGGGCCGGATGCGGCGAGATCACGCATTACTTGGAAATAGAGGGGCGGGCTGCGGTGGTGGCACAAGCAGGGAGCAGCACTCATACGAAGTATTGTATACTCTTGCTGTAACCGCGCGCAGAAAAGCACGCTGATCCTGGTGACATACGTAGTAAATACGGGCTTTTGCTGAACAGCAGCAGTTCCCCCCTCCCCCAGCCTAACAAATTGCACAGCAGCAGTATTGCAGCAGCATACTGTATCATAGTAGCAGCAGCATGGGTACAGAGAAACACCGTTGTTTTCGACCGTGTACGATATACAACACAAAAAGTAGTACATTCCCAGCAGGTGCAATTGTGTTGTCCTCCTTTTCTACGGCCCTTCTCCGCCAACACGATTGTCTGTTGAATATGGTACATATGATGGATAGTATGATACGTATACTTAACGGTGAAAATGTCCAAGGTAGCCAACGGTAAACCAGCTTCATCCTCTGTTTCAGCAGTACTCGTAGTGGTGGTGGATAACACGCACCTGCCAACGTTGACACCATTCATAACGCTGTATAATCACCGCTCTTTGCGTTCGGCGTCCGCAGTTCTCGTACTCCGCGGAAGCGTTGCGTGTTGCGCTGAACAACATTCGTATGGAGCATTCGTATGGAGGGAACAAACTTGGAGGACCTGGAATCGGTGGTGAAGCAGACTTGCGCGAAACATGGTGTGAAGCTTGCACGTGAGTCTTCAAGAAGGGAGAAAGGAAGTGGAAGCCGCCTTGTCATGGTCGCATGGAAATGCGTGCATGGCATGCGGAACCGGCAGACCGACCTGCAGGCCGAACGCAGGAGGAGTGCCCCTGGTGAGTCTTCGATGAGGAATGAGTAGAAGGACTGGATAGAAGGGTAGGATATGAACCTGCGGTTTCTAATAAAGATACAGTAGAATATGCTGTCGCTAGAAACTTGCTCAGCAGGATCTTTATTAACTGTCGTCAACTTGTTTGCGTTGCTACGTATTTTGTGTTGGTACTGCTGTCTACACTTATCGGCTTCCAGCTTCTAGCATGCTAGCCCCGACCGGGGCCGTGCTGTTTTGACCTCTTTTTTTTATGTCCAGGGTCCATAGACTGTTTTCTTGTATCATACCAGTACCAGGTTCTTCGTACGGATACCGTTCGTACTCGAAGGGAGACAAAAGGGCTCCTTCATATTTGGCGCGGTGCTAATCACAAACTCGCTTTTGCTCGTAGTATAATAGTGGCAGTCGTGTTTGCCCTAGGCAGTCGTGTTTGCCCTAGGCACTCGTGTTTACCGTAGGGAGCATCATGGGCATGGCGTCTAACAGCGGTGAATAATCTATCGGCTTACATGCCCTGCCTTGCGTCTGCACCAGGTTGTCACAGGGTGCCACGGCAAGCCTCGAGCCAGAGGACTGGCTGCGGCTTTAAGGTAGGGTGCAGCTTCGTATGTACAGTAGTACGTTCATATTGTACACGTGTCTCGTTCTTAGCTGAAGACCGGGATACTTTCAATTGTTGCTTGGTAGTCTACGAATGTACCTGGTGCTGCTAAACACAAACCCGGTTTATCGCGTTGGAACTCAATCAGTTGTGCTTGCACACGCTGATGAATCATGCGAGAACTACATTTTGCTCGTCACCTTGGTTGCATGAGGGTTACGTTGGATTGATGCAGGCGCATTAATTGCCGGCGAAACGATGATGACGCGGCATTCTATATATTATTAGTAGACACCATTAAATCAATATGGCCACCGATTTCCCCTGCAGATAACCGGACGATGGCCTCTTAAATGCCTGGTGAACAAGCACCCCCGACTGACGACGATGGTGCTGGAGCACGGGCATGAGGTAGACAAAGCGGCGATGGACGTTCAGGACCAGATGAGGGCGCCTCTGTCATCGCCAATGAAGGCTGAGGCGGCGAAACTCACAGGCAGGTGGCGTGTAGAGAGTTTTGTCAAGCTGTAGCAAAGCTTACGATAGTGGCTTGGCATTTGGCTTTTCTTTGCCCTTGCCGACGCTGTTAGGGCTCGTCCCAACGGAGCATTTTGAGGCTAAAAATCAAAGCTATGTAGAAACAAAAAGCTAAACACAAAAAAAAGCGACGATGAGATATGAAGATGCACTCGTTCTGGTTCGCCAAATTAAAAAAAATGAGGGCCCAAGAGACCGGCGGATTTTATTGTAGCTTCTCCATTAAATTAATAATTTTGGAATTAAAATTTTATCTAGAAAGCAAAAGCTAAAACGAACTACTCAGTCACAGGTTATACATGTTGAGGTACTCAGTCAGTGACTGTGTAGCTCAACAGGTATAACCTCGTAACAAACAGCGAGGAGCGAGGCCGTAGCGACACCCACAGCTACGAACGCCCCGTAGACTAGACTAGACAGCCAGAAGACAGAGAGCAGACAATACACAAGTAACATACCCCTGGTGCCGTCATTGCTGTTCTGAATAAAATCGTATGTTCTAGCAAGTGATGCTGCTGTTTGAACAGCACCCGTACTTTATCGAGCGCAGATCTCGCGCTTCAGGATGCCGGCGCCCTTGCAGCAGCTAATAGTAATATATCGTGGACTAGCCGTGTGGGCACACTCCCCTATTTTTTTCAGGGCTGTGCGCCGCCTCTACCGCAGCTGGATTGTGAATCCGTGCTGGTGCTCCACCACGACCGTCGTCTCTATTGCGTTTTTTATTTTAGCTTTTGTTTTTCACGCGTGTCCTGCGTTTGTACTCCATTCTCTTGTGTCCCAAAACGAGCAAATTTCGTTTGTCTCTTCAGCTTTTGTTTTTAGCTTTCGTTTTTCTTCGTTTGGATGGGCCCTTAGTTTCATGGTGCGGCTGACGCCGGTAGACTAGAAAGAGCTACGTATTTTCTCGTAGATATCATTCATGTTGTGAGGCTCTATATCCCGTCAGCTAACGAGTAGAAATCACGAGTTATTCGACAATTCCCTGCCATTGGTCAACTACTGATGTTTCGGGGTGTGTCATTGGTCCGAAAACACACACACTTTCACAGAAACACGCATGTTTGCACCCCTCTCCCGTTTGGCCCCCTGATTCCATGCTACCTGGCACCGTGATCCCACGCCGACGAAATCGAGCGTCTGCGACAGCGAATCGAGCGTCGGCCACTAGCAGCAAACTACCAAATCTGTCGAATAAGTGGTAAGCAACCATCGGCTTAACACCACCATTCTCGTATTGCACCCCTCTTGCAGATGCGGGACTTGCACCAGCCGTCCAGGCCAAGGTGTTGGAAGCCTTGCACGATCGTAGAGTCAACACTAAGGCAGTCCAGAACGCTGCATCCCAGCGTAGTGGCGGGGAAAACCTGTATGATGCACAGGAGCGTAGTGGCGAGACCATTAATTCTACCCTGGTGCGAATGAAGGAGCACGGGCCTACGGTACAAGACCGTCGCAAGTTGTACGTAGATCTCCTGAAGAAAAGCACAGCAATCGTGGCGAAGGGGGTAGACACTGTGGACCCTGAAACACTGCGTCACATGTTCGCGACATTTGAGGCCCAAGTAGAGCAGGCAGCAAGGATCGGGTCGGGGACGGGAGTTGTCGTGGGCAACCCGGACACTGTACGTTTGCCCGCGGGGAAGAGACTTGGCAGCAAAAGGCATAAGTCGAGCGTGGAGGCGCGGTATTCAGCTGCCGGGACCAGGAAGGCCAGTCAATCGTACAACTAGTAGTCTCCTACCCCCCCTGCTAGTATTACTGTAGTACTACGGTTTTTGTTGCGGCCGGCGAGATCCTTCGGTATCAGTACTCCATTTTATTTATTTGTGTGGCCGGAGACCCGTTGTACTCTGTCCCACCTTACTACTAAGGGCACGACTAGGGATGCGACGACCTCTCATGCTGGCGAGTACATGATCATGAGTGCATTCCTACGATTTTGTCGTAAGGTTTATCGTGACCGCGTTTGGTGTGCGGTACCTGGTACTTGCTTTGGCGGTTTCGTGTTTAGTTGATATTTACGAGGTAGTACTGTAGTCCATGCCCGAAGGCACGCGACAAGAAGAGGAAACAACACACGACAGAATGGAAAACAAAGTGTTGTCATCGATAACTGGACGAAACACAAAATGAAATATTGGGATGTTAATTTTCATTTGCTTTTAGACTATTCCCTGTTAATAGCCCCGGGGGGACTTCTGAGTGAAGAAATAATGTCGAAAAACGTTGATTATTGCAGCAGCATCGACCAACTGTCCGGGCTGTTGGGGTAAGGGGTGTGTCGGAACTTCAATACTAGGAGCTGTGCGACCGCGTGCAGCATTATTACATTATACTCGTACGAGCGTCTGCTGTACGCTCGTACTGCTGTACGCTCGTACTGCTGCACGCTCTTCCTATCATTAGTCGCTTGATAACATGGCAATCGTCGATGCCTTATTTTTTGCTTGGTAGATTCGTACACATAAACCATAATAACCCCCGAAAAAAAGCAATGTCATTGAGGACAAACTTGTAGTAGTAAAAAAGTTTTTCACCTTTTGTTTTGGTCCACCCTCGGTACAAGTAGCACAGGGCACCTATTAATTAATAATAAGAAACAGGAATTATGGTCCAGGCTGGATTTCTTATTCGAGATAGGGTGCTTTTGCCCCCCTATAATTTCAAGATGACGACTCCATAATTTCTCATTTTCCTCAAAATCTCAGCCTGGCTTTCTTATTAGCCTGTTTCTTATTAGGCGTCTTGTACCTGTATATATACATGTTTGCTCTTTTGCTGTGCCCTTGTATGTCGCTTGGCGGCCTGCCCGAAATGCATCATGGCCCCGGGATGGCCTCGCACAACGGATGGCCCACTTGTTTTGCGTGCAGCACTACGACAGCAGCAGTACTACTGCTGCTGTACAGCAGCACTACGAGTACTCTTCGCAACCTATCACAATCGCACAAGATAAATAAATATGGAACAGAGTTTGTATCATCAGCGCCAGGCACCTCAGCACCGCCGTACCCGCTAACCAGTATCTGCGGCGGATCTCCTGCTGTGCGTGCCTTGTGCCTTACGTCGAGACCTGGTGCTGGTCTACTGCTGCTGTGAACTGTTGTGGTCTAACTGCTGTTTTGAGGGCTTCTTTGTGTGCGGTGTTTCGTATTTAAAAATGGGTTTATAGTGGATTGGTTCTCGAGGCGTTCGGCGCCTGCACAAATATTTTTGCAGGATGCGCCTGCACATAGCGCGCGCCGCTCCATTTGCTCTGCATCGCAACGCACCCAGCGTGTGGAAACCCTTTTTTGCTTAGTATTGGCCAATCAGGAGACCCAGTTTTAGTTGGCATCGCGCCGCACTTGCGTGGCATCGTGCCGCAAGGCCCGCGCTCATACCTGTAGCACACACCCGGCATTTCGCACACCTGTATCTCACTGTGGACACAACCCTGGACTCTCTGAGTTGGGGTCTATTCTTCGCTCATCCTTGGGATCCCATTTGCCACTTGTTGTGTTGAGGAAGACCCCGTGCTTCGACAACCAACACGCCGGAAGCACGCACATACCGGCCTTGACCTGATTAGCCAAGTCCATTTTCCTTGCGGCACGCGCAGTCGCAAAGCGCCCAGCATGTGTTGCAACAACGTGAGTCACGCTGTTGCAACACATGCTGGGGGCTTTGAACGTGAGTTGGGGGTATGAGGCCTATGTGGGCGCTTTCAATGCTTGAGGGGTTAGGTGCCGCTGTCTCGTACTCTTCGTTTCACGTGGTTCTTCTTATGAAGTTTGTAGGCAGTGGGAGTATCTTGTGAGCACGCGTTTGTTTAGACGATGACACCATTAATTACCAGTCGTGTTGCAGCCACGGCATTAGCTGCAACACCGCTAGTCTGAGGCAGGAGCAGCAACAGCAGCAGCAGCAGCAGCAGCAGCAGCTAGAGCAGCAGAAAACACTGCGATTGCTGCTGAAGATGGCAGAAGATATGTTCGTTGCTTTGGCTCCATAGGCTGCGCGGCTGTGGTTTGTTGGACAGATCACGTCATCTAAAAAAGGACAGCGGCGGAAAAAGCGAAAGCAATAATAGCGTACGTACCAGTACGTACCTATTCGGTGACATCAGTGCGCACAATGATGATGGTAAATTGTCCTGTTGACCCGGGCAGCATCCAGGGGAGTCACTGGCCTATATCCTGGATCCTGGACAAGGAAATACATACGAGTACCATCATAATTTTTGGGAATTCAGTAGAAATGGGATATATATATAGACGAGACATATTACGCAGCTTGCAAAGTTGAATATCAACTACGATATAATCAGTCGAACTCACACAGCTGACGTACGTATTTCATAATTTTATAAAATAGGGTTGCTGCTTTTTTTTTAAATCATCACTTTTACTTCCCGTCCTATCTCGTAGGAGGTCTGCTGTACAGCAGTGATGAGTGATTGGTTCAAACCCCTGCTGCTGCTGTTGCTGCTGCTGCCGCCCCTGTGCTGTCTGCGCCTTTCTGCTGCACGTACTGCTGGACAGCGGTCACACCACGTCACCCCGTACATATGTAGATATGTAGGCGGTACTTTCTTGACAGCACGGTGATAAGTATGGCGATGCTAACTTGAAGCACTACTAGTAGCAGCTGCAATGGCTGGGGTTTTGCTGCTGAGCCGGGGTTGCTGCTGCACATTGTAGTAGTACCGGTAGCTGTGTCAGTTGCGTTAGCTGCGGGGGCTGTTGTTGCTGCTGTAAACGGTGTTCTACTGTTCGTATTCCCGGACAACAGTCATCATGTCATGTACAGGTCCTGCTTGTAGGCGTCATCTAAGATAACAGGTATTATCGGAGTTGTTGCTGTTGTTGTTGTTCTTGTTGTTGTTGTTGCTCTCACATTAACTCATCGCCACAACACAATGCAGTCCGTGGTCGCAGGACAGGGTCCGAAAACTCTGGAGTGGAATAATTCCCGTGGGTAAAAATAAAAACAAGCAAATAGTTGGACACATGATACATGATAACTGAAGCACATTCACACCTCAGACAAGAATAAAACGTGAGGTCCGCCATGTGTGCAGGTACATACATGCGGTACACGCTGTACAAGTCGTCGCAGAAACCGAGGAGACCGCATACTACCCTGAAGAAATAGACAGGATGAAAAAAACAACTCGACGTCGAAAAATCGAAATGAAAATAAAGAAAATCGAAAATCAAAAAGGGAAGAGAGGGGAAAAAGTTCAATTCGAGCAAGAAAGCAAGAAAAGGAACACCCAAGAGAATGCGCAGATGTTCACAGATTACAGGCTCGCGAGCTACGCGAGGGGTGTAGAACAGAAATAAGACCGATGCCAATGGGAGCGCGAAGTCAAGAGGTTTCCTTTCAAAAATATTGCTTTCAAAGAACAGGCGAAAATATTATCGTACCGCCGCTGCGGGGAAAAAAAGGAAAATGTTTGATTCTTCTTTTTTTTATAAAACTATGAAATACGTCAGCTGTGAGTTCGACTGATTACATAGTTGATACTCAACTTTGGAAGCTGCGTAATATGTCTCGTCTATATCCCATTTTTACTGAATTTCTAAATTTTATAATCAGCCGTTCGCGCGTATTCTATACCAGGTACCAGGTATGTATTTCCTTGTCAAGGATATAGGCCAGTGACTCCCCTGGATGCTGCCCGGGTCAACAGGACAACATACCTAATCATTCTGCGCACTGATACTTATTACTATTAATATATAACCCAGATAAGGGAGGGTAGTATGACTTCTTTTTCTAGCGGCTGCATGTGGCGCAATTTGTTTTTTCTCGTTGCACATCATTGTCAACACGCTGATAAAAATCAGCTCGTACGACGATACACGCTCGATCTCGACATAGACTCAACCCACGGCCAACCCGCTTGGTGTCGGGCAAGGCCAACGAGTATAGATGACGGTCTCGAAGATATCAGGCGGATCCATGGTGTAGGGGGCGAGAGCTTGCCGGCGGCATCCTACGGTACCCTCCCAAACCTGGAAAAAATACCTATTTTTTGTCATTCGGGACGGATCGAGATTTTTTATCATTTGTTTTGCGCACACCAGCGGCCAATTGTATTTTTATCACACGCCTGACCAGCTCCTGCCACATTTCACCGGCCATGGTGTGAACGCGGTGACCCTAGGGTGGGTCGGAGCCCCTAACGAGCGCACTAAGTTCAGAATTCATGATGCAGTCGTTGTTTTTGTCGATTGATGTCTGTCGAGGACTCGGAATCTTGCCGCTTCGTTCTAAGCATTCGCCTGAGTTGTTTTGAAGCCGATCTTGGCCCAACATCGGCTCCAGTTTTTTTTTTGTTTTTCAAGTTTGAAACTTTCCGTGTGTAGAATCGTGCCCATAGCGAGCTGTGCCTGAAAAAATCTGACGCGCATGTTTGGAATTCAATTTTTTATTTAAAATTTGCGTTTCCATTGGCATAGTAGGTCTAAAACAAAAAAAACAACATACTTACTCCGCTGCTACAAACACCAGGGAAGCCAAAAATAAACCAATAGGCGAAAAGCGAAAAGGAAGACGACGAAGCAAAACAAAACAAGAAGAAGCAAATAAATAGCAAAAAGAAAAAGGAAGATACTGACAGAGGCACAAAGAGGGGCAAACGGGAAAAAAGGAAGGAGGAAGAAAAAGGAAGGAGGAGAAAAAAGGAAAGATGAAAGAAAAGAAAGAGGGAAAACAAGGAAAGAGGATAAAAAGGGACAAAAAATATACACTAAGGGGGGGAGGGGGGGGGGATATATTACCAAAGGTAGGCACTGGTGCATACAGACACGCAAAGTTGCCCGGGTGGCACCATGCTAAAGTTACTTGGGTCCCATTCCAAGAAAAAGGAGCGCGCATCATGACGATGATGGCCATACCCAGGCGTGAGTCTGTTGGGCAGACCGCCTCCCCTTTACACGACGCCCTTTCCTCTCTCCGCTCGTGCTTCATGCTAAAAACAAAGGTGGCCCGCCTGGGTCAGCGATGGATGGGATCTGCAACGCCGTAGTGCCCGCCGGGAGCTTTTCAGCTCCAAACCACTAACTTTTCAACAAAAGCGCGCTTCTTACCGAGACACGCAGATCATCGGAAAGAATGCCCGCACGTCGAGGTGATGGTGATGGAAGGCTGGGCAGATGGCGCGAAGGGATGGCTAGTTGATGGCTCGTTGGTTTTTTGAACGGTGTAGCTCTCCGCGACAGGTGCGGTGCGTGTCAAATTAGGCTCGTAAGTCAGCTCTCGAAGTTGTCTCTATCCCACATCGTATATCCCTTCACCCCTCCGGTGGCCCGTAGCTACAAGTTGGCGCAATGGCACCCACGAGCTCTACACCCGCTTCCGTGCGATCTGTCGCTGCTCTTCCTTGCCATAACTCTGCGGTGCTGTGCAGCAGACAGAAATACCGCCACGCGCATCGAGCAGGCTCTCGGGCGCATCGCGGGGGTCAAGGCCGTGGCGGACGACATCGGCGAAGGCCATCTGCTGTACTTCCAGGGGAGAGCGATGCGGTAAGTGGTACTTGAAATAGTCCACGCGCCCTGCCCGTGTGATGGCCGTCTACCTGGCACGTGAGTTGGTTGGACCCAGAATCGGCCCTAGAGTACAAAGCGCATAAATGAGCAGACCGCCTTGGCGCGTTGATGAATTCATGCTCTTGAAGGTAGGTATGGCGAGGAAGTGGGCCAAAGAGTAGGCATCCGATGGGCCGATGGATAACGAGAAATAGCGCAAGTGTGCTGTGCTCGCAAGCACGGCGATCCATTGCGTTGTACTAGCGTGTCTTCAGGCAAAAAGGGTTATCTCCAGCGTGTGGCACATCGTGCTGAGGATGAGTTTCACAAGGTGAAATAACCTACCAGAATTAGAGGCGACACGATTTCCATGGAGTGCACATCGTGTGCGAGTGCAATCAACTCGTGCTCAGGCGCGCTTTTTACTTAGAGCTCGAGCCCGAAATTTTGTTCCTTGCCGACGATTGCGGACCTTCTACGCTATGGCCGGTTGTCAACCAAACCAACTTGGTGCTTATCGCCTACCCCGTTAATTTCGTTTACCATCTCTATTCCCAGCACCCGCAGCGATATATCTCAGATGGAGTCAAGGACGAGGTCAAACCGGACGCGGAAGGGCTTGGCCAGCTGCGTCCGGCCTTGGATGTGATCTTATCAAGGTGAGGCTGAGCGCAACCTTGCCAGGAGGGGGGAGCTATGGAGCTATCGTTAGCCAGCACGAGGAAACATCGTAGACGGGATGGCTCGATTGTCTCGCAGATAGTGGCTATGTGTGTATGCGGCACTACACAAGGCTCGACCAAGGTTGCTATTATTTTTTTCCTCTGACGACCGTAGTACGCAAACATCCCTTGGTAAAAGCACACGCCAATATATAAACTTGACTTGGATATATTGGTTTTGTTCCCTGGAGATCAACAATGAGGTACACCCCTTGAAACCCGCCTTGCGCGCATTTATCGGTGTCGAAATGATTTGTGTGCACGGGTTATTGGGTGTTTTGTCATTGCAGCTTGTAAGCCGCACTCCTACTGCCGAAAGGAGGGGATGCTAAACACAGGGTGTGCGTTGCAAAATACCTACAGTAAGTACACGCCACCATCGGTATAGGATGCTTTCGCTCGTACTTCATTTGCAGCCTTTCCCTCTTCACCCCTATTACGGGGGACCATATTAAATAGGACCTGACGACGGTATAGACAAAAACCTATGTATTTCGCTATTTTTTACGTACAATATATGGTCCTATTTACTATGGTCCCCCATAATAGCAGGTGGTAAGCTCTGGTTCGAGCGAGACCTCACACAGGTCGTGGCCGATCCTAATGTTACCCTTGATATCTCGGGGAAAGCACTAGGGCATACGCCCCGAGTTACTGTTTAAAAAGCTCTACGCGCAATGACCAAATAGACGATATGCAGGAAGGTACACCTGGGTGGTTTTTCCACCCTATTTTTATACGTTGGGTTTTAGACGAAACTAGATACCGTGTTCATGTCATGGCTGGTTACCGCGCGGAATGCCAGCTAGACAAGCATCGGGTTGGTTACTGTAAAACGTGTATGGTATCGTGAGAGCGAGGTGGCAGGGACGAGCACGCGGACGCCGTGAATGGTGAATAGGGCGCAGCGCCGAATATGGGAACTGACAGTGGACGGTCAAGCACCAACGTCTCGATAATGTGCTGCGTTCATTCGTGTCTGCAACACAGGCACAAACACCATTAATTAACTGGGTATGATTTATTGACGCTACGTCTGTAACAGTTTTGCGATTCTCTATAAAAGGCGTGCCCGTATGTACTCTGACTCTGTGCCAATTTCATCTGCGGCGATCGTGTTGAGTTCAGAGCGAGAACGGACAGCCTGGTATCATAACCCCATGCGTCCTTGCTGTCGTTGGATTTGTCCACCCCGTTTGCAGGTGGTCACGTCCCTTCACAACCGTCCAGCCAAAGGGGAGGTCCAGACTTGATCACTTGCCCAGCCGAGACGGCAAAGCGCGTGGAACCGATGCTGCAATAGAAGCTGACTACACGAATGAAGACGGCTGACCGGCTAGTTGCGGGTTGACTTTCAGTGAGGGTACCATATTTTTGAGAGTCCCCGGGTCGCAAGCTGCTCAAGCTGGTCCATTGCAGTGTATATTTGTTCGTGCTGGGCACAGCGCAGAGGCAGAGGATGCTCACAAGCATGATGAGGGATGTTGATGTTAGGGGGGGGGTGGGGGTGATGTGGCGGGCGCGGGGGGGTGGAGAAGGCGGTGATGTTGGCAGCATTTATTTGTCGGGGGGGGGGGGGGGGGGGGCTGTTGGCAGGGCGTTACCAGAGAGGAAAAGCTGCGCACGCCGATTCCGTTCGCGGCTGATCAGCAGCGGACCTAGAACCAGTTTGCCTAATCGCAGTCCGTCTCTTCGGCATCGGTGCCTCGTCGTTGTGGTTGATACATAGTTGAGGCTGTAGACTAGGCCAAGAAGTAGTGTGCCTTTTTGTGGCACATGGTGAGCCTAAGAGCCAGATCATCCGGGCTGCCATATAACCGGTACAAACCTTGCATATGCATGCATATATGTGCGTTGCATTCACCCCCGGTAATAGTTACGGTGGCAAAAGGCTCGTGTGTCATGATTGGTTTGATCAGCAGTGGCAGATACCAGGTATTAGGTGGGTACCTGGTAGCTGATTAAGCATAATAAACTTCAAGGATACGCGTTGCAACTAAAACGAAGCTACCGGTACCATACTATGTGCTACGACTGTGTCTCTCCTCTCAATCACCTTCTTCTGTGTGTATTTATGAACCCGCCACGACGGTGCTGCCTTAACTCCAGGTAAGGTAGAGAGTAGCCGCGCTTACGCATTATTGTACCAGGTGCATGTACAATGCTACTGATGTATGCAATGTACGTACCAACAGTAGGCTCCTTCCCGATTGGAAAATATAAAGCCCTTCGCACATTGACAAGTGCTCCAGAGCGCAATCCCCGGACGGCTTGTTGCCGTGGTTCTTGTTGCTCGCGCAATGAAACTCGTTGTAGAGTACTACTACTGCAGTACTGCTGTACATACGCTCTGGGATGTTTTGAATATATATGTATTCCTCTTCCAAACAACAACAGTAAAGATGTAGCCAGAACTGGACAGGATGGGTTTGTCGAGCAGGCCATCCTCATCGCCAGGGTAAATGTGCATGTCGACCGTGATGTACGGGCGGTCGCACGCCTTGCATCGGTCAGAAAGAAAAAACCGAACAGCAATTCGTATGAACACGTACGAAAAAGAGCGGAAATAAAATAAACCCAAAAAATAGGCCGACCAGTCTGCGACTAAAGAGTTAAACGGGCAACAACCCAAAAGCACGACAAACAACCTACCCTTCTACACCAGGTCGAAACAAGACAACTGTAATACTACTGGCTTCTCCATACCTACAACCCGCGGCACCTTTTTTGCATCCAAGCACAGGTCACCCCATAGCGTTCGGGTTAGGTTTAGGGTTTGGGTCGGGTGGTCAGCGTCTACTACTGTATAAGCATACCTGGTATCTCCTGCTGCTGTCACTTCTTCTGAAAAGCCACGCAAGGAACAATAAATAGCGTCAACAACAGCATCTTCAAACAAGTAAAGCTCTACCTAGCAAAAATCATGTCGCGAGAGAATTTCCATATCTCCGTCCAACCTTGTATTAAATGGTAACAACTAGGGAACAGCAGGGCAACCCTTGCCCTGCTCTACAATATATATATGGCCAGAATAGCCCATTTAAGCAGCACAGACAGCGACGGCTACCGGCAACAGTGAAAACACTCTACAGTCGCAGTCGGCACCGAACGTGATATCGAAGCTCAGAGCGGATGTATCATCGCACCACAGATACCTGACTGTTCTCGTTTACGCGTTCTGCTATAAGTGCTGGGCCTTATCTACACTTAACCTAGCATATATAATACACACCCGATGTAGACTGCCAACTTCTACTGTAAAACCTACCGTACCTCAACCGCACCTTGAAAAAATAACTTCATTATCTGTGAGCAACCAAGCCATTGCACATGCCTTACCTTCCATACCACCCCCAAACCCCACAGAATAAATATGTTTTTCTTACTCTACCCCCTCCTCAGTTAGTCCCCTGTCCTGGCTGAATTCCTCCGGCCGCTGCAAAGTCTCGTGCCTCGCCGGAAAACCCCTGTTTTCCCATCTAAGATACGCCTCCCGCGTACTACAGCAGCTAGCTACGATCCCAATACGTGCATATATATTTGCCCAGGTAATCAACGGCCTTTCGGCATCATCCAAAGCAGTACCATAGCAAATATCAATACGAAGCATCAGTGGGAATGATGAGGAGCCGAAACCCAAGGATACCCTCAAACGTATTTTTCTGATGCTTCTTGTCCTCTGTGCGTGTGTGTCTGCGGTGTGTGCACCAGGTATTCGCATCACCATGTACCAGGGTCGCGTCCTACACTACTAGAGGTAGCACATTTCCGCTATGTTTTGTTCTGAATGACGGGGCTTCTCAACCAAAAATCGTCGGAATAATGCCAATTTTGTTTCGAAAAATGACGCCACTGCATACTTGGGCCATGGGATTGTTCATCGGGTTGAAAAATTGATTTTCGCTGAAGTCAGTTTTCGGGTGAGGTATGGAGCTACTCAAGTGCGGACCTTCAGAAAAAATAGGGTGAACTTCTATCGTAGAACGCCTCCAGGTATCACAATGCCATTGAATACAAATAACGTTTTCATTGAATGTGAATGTACAAATTATCCTTATATTTAGGGGCAGAGTGGTATGCGCTAATAGAGAGGTCTTCGCATGGACGTGTGGTGCGCGCGACTCCTACGAGCTACTTCAGGCAGCCGGCAGGAGAGGCTACAGCACTGTTACGGGTGAAAACGAAGGTTGATTACTGCCGTTTACGGCTATGAGTGTGCTGTTAAGATCAGGGGTCCGAACACTTTGTATCCCTGAACAGGTTTGCCTATTAAGTCGGTACTCGTTGGTACTCACGTATTGTTTGCTTAGAGATAGAAGAACAGCTTTGTTCCTTTCGTGCATGCGGAGACTGAGAGCCAAGCTCGTGCCCGCTGAAAACCCCTGCTTTCTCATTTAAGATACGCCTCCCAAGTACTACAAACACGTTGCCAATACTTGAACCCAGGTGATTACCGGGCTTTTAGCCTCATTCAAGGCAGTGTATCATAACACTAGCCCACTCTGATAAGCCGAACATGCAGAATTATGAAAAAACCATGGAAACCCCGCTTCCACGAACTAGAACATGAGTCGAAGATCCTGCTCCTCAAAACCCACTCCCACACCTCTGAACGGCGAAGCAACGAAGCCGACAAGGTACGCCAAAAGGAAGGAAAGAAAGGAAGGCCCAGCCCGAAGGAGCAGGCATAGATTTTCAACGAAAGCCATCGCCATGACACCCGCAACGGGGGCAAGGGCGAGGAAGGTTCATGAAAAAGCGAAAATGAATACCAAAAACGAGCAAGACAAATAACACGGAATACGCCAAGAACCACCTAAGTCCGAGCCACAACTCTGGAAACGTGTCCTGTGCCACAAATGAGTGGCCCGATTTCCCAGACCAGCCCCGACACTGAGCGGGGGGGTAGGCAGGGCGAAATACGCAAATACCACCCCCAACCCAGTTCAAAAAGAAAAAAAAACAAACAGAAACACACCGTAGCAGAACAGTGTCGCGACGTAAAGTCGAAGTGAAAGTTGATCTTCAGCAAATCAATCCATCAGAAGCAGTGAAGTATCCTGTCATCGATGTCCAAGCGCACGAGAGCTCAGAAGTCAGAAGTGTGAGCTGCTCTCTGTTTGCTTCTCTTCGCGCGAGGTTCGAGAGTCTGTGCCTTGTGCTACTTGCTGTGCTGCCTGCACCTTGTGCGCGTTCTGAGCCAGGACGCTCGACAGCACAGCCCACAGCCGGAATCAGCAGGAAATATCACGCCCGCCTATGTCGCCGATCCCCAGCGTTCGCACATAGTCCCTGACCGCACGCCACAACACAGCAGCAGGCCATGCCTGGCGAAAACTATCGACATCAATCGGCAGCAAGCAGCAGCAACCCCGCCGAGCGACTATCAGCAGTACCATAAAATATGTAAAACAGGATGTTGTTGTTGTTGTTTTTGTTGTTGTTGTTGTGGCGTTGGCGTCGGCGATTGGCGTTGGCGTTGTAGGTCGGTTCCTCATAACTTCGGATAAGTGTGGGACTCGCGGGCGCGCCGCCCTGGGGTGGGTCGACCCCGGATTTCGCCGTGGGTAGGGGGGCATGGGTGCAGGATCAGAAATAAACCCGACCACCCTGAACCCTGGCTGGTCGATTGGGAGTTACGCCGAGGTTGTGTTCCGATTTCCTCACACGAAAACGGCATTTGAATATGTCGCACAACTACGCGATCGGCATATTTTTTACATACCTTGGTACTTTTTTTAAGTCAATTATGTTACCAATCAGCGACTCGGTATAGGCTAATGGCTACGGCTGCGGATGTAGCGTGGTAGCTATCCTTAATACGACCCCTCGATGGAAGTGACGCGGTCGAAGTTGTCACACTCAGCCAGGGATGTACGTTGCCGCAGATGAGAGAAATAACGTACCCGTGACACCGCAAAATGGTCAATTGTGAGAACCGTTCGCAAGAATCGCAGCCTAAAACCCGCTGAGCACCATGATCTTTTGGCAGGGGGTTGGTTTCTATCTTTCCCACCTCCAGGAAAATGGGCAATTGCGCGCCCTACGCAAGCGAAACGTCGAATTCAAGAGCGGCCAGAAAATCGAAAAGTTCATGTGAATTTGATATCCGCGCAACAGCTGGAACTGGTCACAACGTTCTATAAATAGGTTGAGCTATACTCTTGCTTGATGAATAATGCAAGTGACATAACCTACTCCGGAACATCTCCTCGAAAATCTCAACTCTCGTTACTTGACCAGTGTATGTGTTTTCTGGACTATTTGCCTGCAGATTTTACGTGTGCATCCGTTGCTATATCGCAATTGTGTCCCCGTTCTCCTCACGGCGTCGCAACAACATCAACCGTTCCTGCTTCGCGTGCGATGGGTGATCAACCCCTGTAGAGCTAACGCAACAATATCTTCCCTGAAGTATCGAGATCATACAATGGGAAATCGATGATCTGTCCCATCATGTGCGAAATGTTTCGACTGCAACGGATCCGCGCCATCAGTGTCGCCAGCATTATCGCCAACGCCACAAACGTCTTCAGCAGCTTCTCGTCCGGGGTACCCGATAGCGCCTGGCAGGCTCCATTCTCAGGCTGACGTGCCCGCAATCATCGCGATTAACTCGAGGCAGGGCGGGATCTTCACAACACTTTTAATTGGACGGCACGCAGAGCGATTTGACAGCAATGGCGGGTAAAGCGTGCGAGAGTGTAGGTAGGTGAGGACCGGATGGCGCACCGCATTTATTTGAGCCGTGCCTCTACAGCGCGGTAGGCGCGCGGGGGGAGTGTACTCGATATCATGCATGGTCGTAGTCGTATGACCATAGACCCTCGCATCCTTACAATGCCAGAACGGAGCTCGTCGGGGTTTCACCGATCAGGCAGACATTGCTTGAACCGAGCGCGAAGCCCCGTGAGGTGTTGGGCGAGTCGCATGAAGGGAAAGCGGCATCCTACTAAGAACCGCTTTGCAAGCGGATTTTTTTGCATATGGATGGCAGCGTCAATGAATTTTATTTCCTGGTGTGGCTCCTTCCAGAGACGGCAACGGGTTTACTATGTAACTTCCTCTTGGGTGCCTTACCATATACACACTACGCGATACGAGAATCCCCTGTGTGCGGAGTCAAGGTCCTCCCCGCACAAAAATAATCGAACTTGACCGCCAGCCGTGGTGGCCGCCAAGCAAACAAACATAAAAATGTCATCCTGGTTAACTAGCTCACGCATTGAAAGGCGTGTTTTACAGCATCGTCGCCAACCGACGCCAACACAACCTCTATATCTACCAGGTATATCCAATAGGGGGGACGGGGGGAACAGGACCCGCATTGTGACCCATGATCGGAGCTACGAAATGAAGGGAAGGGGCTGGAGAAGAAGTAGGGCAAACGTAATAGACGGGATGGGGGAGGGGAATAGATTGCATCGTTTACATGTGATGGCAAGCAGTGTGATACCATAGCGGTGACGGCGAAGAAATGGCACCGCGTACGTAGAATGGGCGGAACGGAATGCGGATCGAGTTCGGGGGTGCCACGATCGGGGGTTGAGCCACGCTTCACTACTCATCAGTCAGTGGCGGTTGTGTTTGTGTACTACAGTGCGTACAGTATTTGCAGTGATAACCTTTCAAGAACTTGCAAAGTTATCCCAGGCCAATTCCAACTACTGTAGGTGGTTTCCCAAATGCGGATAGAGAGGTGCAGGGATGTCGGTGCGCACGCCTCTTCTTGGGACGACGGACTAGATTTATGGCGATGCTCTACTGCAACCCTCTCTGGACTTCGGAGGGGGAAATTGACGACAGAACTGACGATTGTAGCATCGGCCACTACTGCGTGATTGGCACGTGATATATGATGATATCCAAACCACAGTACGAATCAAGGAATCACATAGCAGTACGAGACGGGTGCAGGCAGCACGATCCTACCATCCGGTACCACTTGCTGCGCGCTCATGCCACGAGCTCGTCGACGGTTGATCAACTAAACTTGCCCTTCTTTCTTTCACAATCTCGGGGTTCCTCAAGGGTTAGCCTTCTCCTTGGGGGATGCATAGGATATAATTGACGATAAACAAATGACGACAACGACAGCGACGGCCGCGTCGTGGATGAGGGGTGACATTCTACAACATGGTGTCGAAGTTACAAGGGTTGATGCAACGAGTCGTACGGCATGGGCGCAACATGATCCTGCCCGTGACTGCGGGTTCTCACGCTTAGATTGCTGATAACGCTACGTAGAGGTATCATCGTTTTGATCGCTGTCTCGGAGTCCCAAAGTCGAGAAAAAGGAACGATTACAGCATCTGTTGCACGAAGAAACACAGACCACCGGGATGTGTGCGTGTGTCCGATTTGCAAGAGTGGCAAGGGAGGTGTGCGACACGCGCGAAGCATGATGATACTCGTGCTGCTCTTGCGAATACATACTGTAGTTGCACGCTCTTCTTTACACAGGTGGGTTGCCCGCCCCCGCCCCCCCTTGCAAAATGCGGGCATTAATAAATCCTTGGGGAGACTCTGAACTATGTACTATTAGTAGTTGTAGCAAACCCCACAAAGTGCCCACAACCTCTCAAATGCGGTACGGTACGCGTAAAGGTGTGCTACATCGTTCAACGTCCCCACAAGGAAATTTCTACGCCCACATGGTACAGGGGGGGGTTCCGGCCACCTGTGTGAACTACCCCATAAGGTGTGCTACATCGTTCAACGTCCCCACAAGGAAATTTCTACGCCCACATGGTACAGGGGGGGGTTCCGGCCACCTGTGTGAACTACCCCATTATTTGCATTGGTAGTATTATTAGATCGTCATACGTTCAAGTTGAAAGGGTAAAGTGGGAGAATAACCACAATGACTCTGTACGTATACACACTGTATGTAGTCGAAAAGTGCTCACCCGGACGCACTGCATATAGAGCGTTCTCAGCATCAGCTGACAATCCGCCCGGTCGGTGTACCCTAACGGCGGCTGGTCCTCTCGCGCCCGCAACACGGCCGATCGTCCAGCCCGCAGCGTCTGCTTAAGATCCCGCACCAGACCGGCCGCATACGAGTCATCCAAGAGAGCTCGCCGCCAATCCAGGTGGTGGTCGCATACCACTGCACCTTGCCGCTGCTCCTGCGGCGTATTTCCGTCTTCTCCTCCACCAGGCAATTGGACAACAGCAGCAGCAACAGTAGGCCTACTCGTACAACCTCGTGGTGGCTTCCAACGGATCGCGCTCGTAGCGGCATCATCGCCATTTCTCGATGAGGAGAAAGAGGTGGTGTCGCCATCCGCGTCATCGCTCGCCGCTTGGAAAAGTCCGTCGACAACATCATTATTATTATTATCGCCGCTGCTGCACGATGATGATGGAACACATCTGCCGCGTCGCTGTGACCCGCCGATACCCACCGCCGAGCGATGGTCCCCTCCCCAGTGGTTCTCAGCAAGGCGGCCGCGATGATGACCGCATGCCCCCACGCCTACGCCCCCGAACCTTCCTTCCTCGCACGTGCGTGCGGTTGCCCCTGGTTGCTGTTGAATATACTCGGTGTGCGACGAGACTATCCTGGCCTGCCTCTCACACAGGGGGGGGGCACTTAACACTGGTACTCGTAGCGGGATGGTAGTTCCCGGTTGGCTACTGCGTCGCCGCCGCCGCGATCGCCGTACATCTTCTAACGTCGCTCTGTTTTTACCGCCTTCTTGCTGCCGCTGCTGCTGCTGCTCGTTGTGTTGCGTCCGGTAGAGCCTGCGGATGCCCGACACTGATGACAACATGCTCAACTTTCCAACTCCAGTCTTCTCCTTTTCGACGCTACTCATCATTCCTACGCTACAGGTATGCTGATTCTGGGCGCTTATCCTTCCGACGCCATTTGTATATTCGCCAGGTGGACCGAATAATGCTCTGCACGCGGAAGAAGCTCCTCCCAGGTAGTAGGGGATAACCCCCTCCTCATCGTCGCCCCAGCTGCCGCAGCGGTTTTTGCTTCGCGGGGCGACGTTGGCTTTGCTGTGGGCCACGGCGTGTTTGTTGCAAAAGTGGTGGTGGTGGTGGGGGTGGGGGTGGTGCCGCTCATCATCATCATCATGATGAACCGCGGGTTTTCGGGCGTTGCTGCTGCTGCTGCTGCTGCTGCTGCTGCTGTTGTCGCTAGTGCGGGCGCATTGAGGTGGTCTCCTTCGTTTTTTCCGTCGTCGGGCTGGTGCAACAATAGGACTCGACGCGCTTTTCCCTACTTCTTCTTGCTGTCGCTGCTGCTCTGATAGTGACACAACTTTCGGAAGCGATACCTGACAGCAGCTTGTACTCGGTCCTACTACTACTGGTGGTGGCGGCGGCGGTTCTGCTGTCTTTTGCTGCTTCGCCAGCTCTTCTGGTGTGGTTGTTGGGGTTACCGGCGTCGTCGCGTTTGCACTTTTGGGTGTCCTCGAGGAGGTGTGCACGAGACTCCGGCGTTCTCGAAACTCTTTGGCCAAGCGGCGAAAATCTGGACTGGGATCGTCGCCGCCGCTGCTAAGCATAGGGGAGAGCCCTTGCTGGCGCATGCGTAGGGGACGGAGTGGATATCTCGCGATAAGGGTACGTACGGTGCACGAGGTACGAAGGCACCGATATGTAATCGCAAGCACATGTGTACGAATTAATACGTACTGTAATTCAAATTCAAATTGCCGAGTTTGTCCGCAATCCGCCACTACACAACGCAGTAAATAAATGCCGGTTGGGGTGAAGTATACATGAAACCGTCAGCGGTGGAATTAGAAAAAGATAAAAGAGATCGTGGCGCCTCCTCCCTCCTCCCCGTCGCCTCCTCATCTCCTCATACTTGCACCCTGTACCACCACCACCACCACCACCACCACCAACATCAACACCACTACCACACCCCCACCAACATTCAGTATTACTCATTATTCAGACATACGACGGGCGAATCACGCATCACGCAGCTTGCAGAACTGGTGTATCACTCATTCTGTCTCGCGTGAACGTACATACATGTACGTAGCAGGAGGACAGTTCCTGCACTTTACTGCGTTAGATTGCCGTAGATCCGTATCAGGTACACGCACCAGTAACTGGTGCCAGTTCAGGTAGATGGTACTACAAGGGCCTATATCTGTCCTGCTCGTCCAGTTGATATACTACTGATCCGGCGTCACCGGTAGCTTGGTAGGTGGCCCGCGTGCCTATCAAGATCAATTTCGTGTGTTCAAGTCTCACCGAGTGCACATGCTCGCAGGGACTTTTTCTTCCATGAAGAAATTGATCGTAGCGGAAAGCGCGAGAGCGTGAGTTAGCTACATTCGATGAAAATCGACGAGCAGTGGGAATGCTGAACCCTATGCGCGACAAAAAATAAAGGTACGTACCGGGGGGGAGAAGGGACGACACCTGTGGCCACGGCTTGTCCAGAAAATCGCCGAGGGTAAAACCTCCTACGAGCTAGGCTGGAAAGTAAAAAGTGATGTAAAAAAAAAAACGAGAAAAAACTACTGTATGTCAATCGAAACTCGAAACTGCGATATTATGGTCGTTACAAAATTTGGGCACCCGGCCAAGTATCTTACTAACTGCACTTACAACAAAAGCAGTAGTAGAATGTCTACGGTATATATATCAGCGTATCACAGACTCGTTTGCCCCTCCTAAGTTTGCTATGTAACCAAACCGGATACTGTACTCGAAGCGCATACCTATCTATGTGGTACATAGCAATATGGGCGGAAATATAAGGAATGTGTAGAGATTAACACGGACCAAACGGTCCTTATATTGTAGGACATAACCGTTGGTCATAGTCGTCCCCATGTCTGATACCTCCATTATTACTTAGTCTGATTGGCTGATTAGTGTGGCTTATGTAGCTGCAATCGACCTACGGAAATTGCGACGGGTTTGTGTATTTCCTCGTATGGTAGCCTTTATGAGAGGAATCCGCTGATGGAATCCCTTCTCTCACTCCGAATCCGACTGCGATGCAACTATGTATTTGATACCCTTTATATCTCCTTCTCCCTCACCTCATGGCGAGCTCGGGCTGCACATCACCTAGCCGCAACCGGCGCACGACTTAACCCCCTACATATTTCCGTCAAGATTCGTGTGTATCAGCGCGTGTCACAAAGTCGTTTGCGCCTCCTACGTTTACTAAATAAATGCTTGCTACGGCTCCTGGGGTTGTAGCGGCTTTGGCCTTGGCCCGCTCGAACATGGCGTCGCCGTCTTCGCGACTGAACAACCTCGGCATGCGTTGCGGCGGAGGGATAACGTGCGCCATTTTCGAGTAGTAGCCCTGGTCGACCCACGTGCGGGATAGTTGACCGTGCGCTTTGAGCCAGGTGACACGCTCGATCGCCTGGAGGCGAGTGTGGTACGTTTCTCCCTCGTGCTGCAGCAGGAGCTCTACCATTAACGGGAACACCTGACGACGGTTAAAAATGCGGTGCAACCGGAGCCGATGAGCTTCATTAGACGCATGCAGATAGCATGGTGAAGCAATACCAGGTATGTTTTTTATTCTGTTACGGAGCTATCCAACAATATGCAGCGTGTGTTAATCGCAACAAAGGAGGAGGAAATAAAAATAAAGGTAAATCACCCTCAGTACTAAATGCTGATTGTCTGCCTGCATGTCTGTCTGTCTGTCTGTCTGTCTGTCTGTCTGTCTGCATGTCTGTCTGTCTGTCTGTCTGTCCGTCTGTCTGTCTGTCTGTCTGTCTGTCTGTCTGTCTGTCTGTCTGTCCGTCTGTCTGTCTGTCTGCCTGTCTGTCTGTATGTCTGTCTGTCTATCTGTCTGATAGACTGACTGACTGACTGTCAGCAAGGTCTCGCGATCCAGAGCGTCTCAGCCCCCTCCTTGCCCTCCTGGTATAGAGGCTGGGTGCCACGACCAAGTGGACACACTGGGTTTTTTGCCGTGTCGAGTCGTGGCCATTGTATGCTGAGTATTGCCGTCAATCCCAAGGCAGTCTCCGAGCCGTAAAGCCAGTTATGATGTTGGCTCAACATCTCAACAAAACAAATCGGCATCGATTCTACCCTTTGACCGAATCCATGTCAGAGGATGTGCCGGCTTTTGAAAGGGGGGGCATTCAAGTCATAGATCAACATAAGCCAGCGCTACCCAGGGACGATAGAGTCCCATCCCCGGGTCATAAATTCTTCCACACATCTACAAATTCAACAAACCGGAGACGAAAGCGGCGATCCCCCGGGCCGATACCACCCCCGTATCGTGTGGAAACCCCAACCCCACTGGCTGATTGCTGGTTGGCTGGAAGTCGCAGAAAACAGAAAATCGGTGGACGTTCAAAAGTTGCAGACAAAATCCAAGCACCACATCCGCTTTCGTTTCCCGCCCCCCACGCACCGTGAAACGCTCGTAGATAATGCGCTCCTGGGAGTGCTTCGATCGAGCCCGCCGCAGCCACGCAATAATCTCTTCCTTCTTAGCCTCGCCGAAGACGTCCACTACCCGTTCCTCCCCCGGCTCAGACACGCCGCTCGCTTCGCACTCCTCCTCGGTCGCGCTAACCAATCCACTTTCTCCGCCACCTGCTCCCTTTCCTCCAGCTTTCGAACCGGGGGATACCACTCCCTGACGCTTGGGGTCGCTTTTTGTTTTCGTTTTTCCTCCGCCGACTTTTCTCCGAGGTGAGCGCTTACTACTGTTTCGGGTGATACCGCCACTTTCAGACGAAACCCCGGCGGCGGGATTTGGTGCTGTTGCTTTTGTTGTTGCAGCGTCGCTGGACGAAGCGGTGGGCGCCACAACTCGTGAGGATTTGAGCGCCACCAACGCCTTCTTTCTCAGTGTCTGTACGTAGCGCGGGTGGACGGGGTGGAGCGGCAATGCCCCTTTAGAAGTGGTGCCTTATTCACTTGAGCAGTGCCCCTTCTGGGGTGGTTGGTGCCTTATTCACATGAGGAGCTCACTAGCTCGCCCAGAACAAGACTTCCAGGGAAACATTATTCGAGCAACTCGACCAACTTTTCTATGCGCTACGGGAGGGGACAACGCCACGCCAAGGGTGAGGTGGCCAATTTTTGTTGCGTAGCTCTTCGTATTATGAGGGTCCCAATTTTCTCTCACCCCCCCGAAACACGCCTTCGAAGAAAGTTTGTTCCTCGCAACCCGCGACGAACATTTCTATGCTCCCTACACGTACGTAGTTCTGCGAGGAAAAAAAAAACAGACCCAGGAAAATTACTGCTCTGGCAGGTAAAACAAAAATTAAATCGGAAGTCTGCTATGAATATCGAACGTAGCCTTCATTTCCGGTCAGAGTGGTACTACAGTGGCCGGTACCAGGCTGTTACTCTGCGGAGCTCAACCCGGTCAGGAAGTATCAAAGCCCAAAAGCTCAAGACCGTACCGTGGGAACAGTCGGAGGTGGATAAAGGCGGTCCCAGTGCCTGCTCAGGAGGTCGAGGTGGTCGGTCATGCAGGCCACGCGTTGGCGCGCCGCGGCCTGCAGACGATGAGCTCCCCATCTGACCCGCCCGGCGTAGCGCCTGACGACGTTGGACTTCGTGAAGGCGCCGAGAGCCCCGGCGATTATCCGCACCGCGCGCACCCGGCGGCGTTTCACGATAACTCGGCACAGGAATCTCCCCACGACTGCCATGCTCCTGTCTCAAGTGGAAGGCAAAAGGGGTGGGGGTGGGGGTGGGGGTGGCGGTGGGGGGGGGTACTCGATATCATGCATGGCCGGAGTTGTATGATGATAGACCCTCGCACCTCTACAATGCTGGGACCGTCAGTGGTAAGACTATTACGGGGGACCATAGTTAATAGGACCAAATATTGTTAGTAAAAATGGTTAAATATATAGGATTTTATGTACACCATAGGTCCTATTAACTGTGGTCCCCCGTAATAGGACACATGCAACGACGGTATGGCTAGTAGCGCCTGATTTTTCTGAAGGCTCTTCTCACTTGATTATAGTATATGTGCAGCTCTATACCTCAATACTTGCGGTAGCACTCAAAAAACTGTTTTTGAGAAAATGCAAACAAACAAGCGCCAGCCGATGAACCAAACCTACAGCAGCAGGTATACACTTCGAAGCATGTCACAAATAATATCGTGAAAACACGAATTGATGGTGTGCAACCATATGAGGATAACCTTGTGGGACTGACGTCACGTTATGGGGAGAAACTACTTAGACTTTGAGTGGTGTGTCCCCAAAACGGGACCGCAGTTCTAAAAGGGTCAACCCTTTTAGGACCGCAGCCCCCTTTTGGGGACAACTTACTTGGAATTCGAGTGATTTTTCCCCAAAACAAGACGGCAGTGCTAAAATGGTTAAGAAGGCGCACGGCACGCGCGCGACATGATTACACCCGCACCAGCTGGGTGCTCTCCTCCCGCTGCTCGTAGACGATTTTGGTAGCACCAAAGTTGTCGCTGTTTGGTCACTATCTCGGGGCCCCTAAGGGGCTAACCCTTTTAGGACCGCAGTCCCTTTTAGGACCGCAGTCCCGGTGTTGGGGACAAACCACTTAAACCCTGAGTAGCCCGTCCCCAAAACGGGACTGCAGCACTGAAAGCGTTCAGAGAGCCCCCGAATCGAAAACCCCCTACGAGTATCGTAGCGCGTGCCCCCCCACTCTGTTTCCAAGTGATTTGTCGGTGACACACGCCGCGGCAATGGTGCGTCAAAAAACAATCCGGGTGTTTATCCTCACCCGAGGAGCTGCTCTATGCATCAGGCAGCGCTATTTGCAACTCAAGAACCGCAGCAGGAGTAGGTTGCAAGTCGCCCACGACTGGGTACGGTTGTTGCTATTCTGCAGTTCTAGGACTGTAGCAGCAGTAGTTAGCACCCACACCCACACGACTGGCTACGATTCGCGGGGGCAGCGCTACAATAGTTGAAATTTCTAGAACTTCAGCAGTAAATTCCAACCCGCACACGACCACGGCTCGTGGTTCACGCTGTCGAGCTTCGGCGGCACCCTGCGCAGGGCTGACTACATATTTGCCCTACCGCCAAGTGAGAGCAGGGTGCCAAAATGGGATCAGGCTCCTGTGGGATCAGGGTGAGAGGGTGTATGTGTCTATCGGGGTTGGCCCGACAAAGGCGTTTTTCGCCCCAAAAGCACTATTACGGGGGACCATATTAAATAGGACCATAGGTAAACACAAACAGCTATATGTTTCGTTTTATTGCTAACAAGATTTGGTCCTATTAACTATGGTCCCCCATAATAAAAACACTGATGATATATAGCGTGCGCGCTGCAATTACCGCTACCATTGTACAGAGCTGCGGTTCTTAGGCGCGCGACTCCTCTGTGTCCCACCAAAAAACTGGCTTCGGAGAAAACGAAAAAAAGCATACGCTTAGCCCTCTTAGGACTGCTGTCCCGGTTTGGGGGTTAAACTCTCGAATTATTAGTAAGTTGTCCCCAAAACGGGGCTCCTGTCCTAAAAGGGTCAAATTAACCGATTATATGTACATCGAATACTGGTATATTGTGGAACACAAACATGTATGGGGAGCTGTGAGTCAGCTGGATTTCACGACTTTATCGGAAAGCATTTCTTCCCAAATTTTGTGAAACAATTTCCATTTTTTCTAGTTCAACTTTCTTGATGTTTTTCCCTCTGGTTAAAATTTCACATAATTATGGAAAACAGTTAACAAAAATGGAACCGGTTTCACAACTATGGAAATTCTGGTGAAACTAACTCTCCGATGGCAACGACCCTATTAACTATTGGGCTGGTGGTACCGTTAGCCAACTAACTGACTGTAGTCGGCGAGTCGGCAAATAGGAAATTCCAAATACATCGATTGGGTGGTTTCTCACGCAGGTGGCCGGGACCCCCCCCCCCCTCCCAACCGGCTCCGTCTCGGAAGGGATGCGTGTATCAATGGTCAAATGACTAACGCAAGCAATGAAGGAGTTTACCCCACCCCCCTCCCGCCGCTTGCTTGCGTAAATTAAATGTGGGTGTAAAAACAAGAAGAAAAAAAATGTGGAGACATACGCAGAACATCGTAAAACGCACCGTTAGACGTATATGAAACGAACCGAGAGAGAGAGAGAGAGAGGTTATCGACAATCTTTGTGGGGGTGTTTTTGGCATATTGAGGAGCCCGCCCTCTCACTGTCGCCTAAACCGGCGAATATTACAGGCTGCACGTGCGAGTCGTCAGCGCGCTTGTAGCTTTTGGGGTGCTGTAGTCAGTTGTTGGTGTGCTGACTCGGAGCAGAGCCGTCCTCTGTTTAATAGAAGCCAATTTTTTTCTCGCGGGGGCGAGAAGGGCGGCTCCGGTAAAACCGTGTCGTCGCGTCTGGTGTATTTCAATTTTGGTGGTCCGAGTTATTGGTGGTGGTGGTGATGGTGGTGGTGGTGGTGTGCTTGATTATGGCGACGGTGGCGGCGGGGGTGGGGATGGTGGTGGCGGTCGGGGTGGGGATGGTGGTGGCGGTGAGGAAGCTGTAATTGTTGCTGGTGTTGGTGTTGCTGTTGCTGTTCTTTATTACGGGGGACCATAGTTAATACCGGTAGGACCTATGGTATACACAAAAACCTATCTATTTAAACATTTTTACTAACAATATTTGGTCCTAATAACTATGGTCCCCCGTAATAATAATGCCATTTTTCAGTGTGCAGCGTGAACGCCAACGTGTGATACACACGACCAAGCAGGACAGAAAATCTCTAGACCACACGAAAACTAAAAGGCGCGAAACAACGTCTCCAAGGATATCACGCATTGTTGTTTAATTTTGTGGTCGTTCCGGCATTCTGCATGCTGCATGTCTCACTCACCTGGCGATGAGCTCCTCCTCGTGCCGGCGAGCCTCCTTCCCCACGGCTTCGTGCTGAAAAACAAAACACGAACATTCATCGCGTTTCCGGCCCACCGCCGTAAACGTTCAATATTCTACACCATCGAAGAAAGGGTTTCGATGCAACGATTTTCGGGTGAGAGGTGATGGCATTCCGCGTGCCGTTTTGTCGGTTTTCGTTTTTTTTTTACGTACATACGTGCAAATTTTTGAGAATGAAAAAAAACGAACAGCTGTGAGATCGAGAATTTCGTCGAAAATGGAGGCTGCAAGCTGTGTGCCATGTTTCGATTACGCGTAGTACGTACGACCTACGGGCTTTACACGTACCGCAGAAAAGAGTGGCGAACGAGGTTTTGTACTATTACGGGGGGCCATAGTTAACAGGACCAAATATTGTTAGTAAAAATGGTTAAACATATAGGTTTTTATATATACCATAGGTCCTGTTAACTATGGTCCCCCGTAATAGATGATGCAAACGAACGTATGCATTGCTGCAAGTCGTCAGAAGGCAAACAATTATACAAAATAAAAGAGGTAAAAAAATACGATGATCTACGACGACGATAGTCCCATCCTTTTATGACGGCACTGCCCACAAGCCTACATCTCACTCTAATTCCAAGGGATATGTCCCCAAAACGGGACTGTGGTCCTAAAAGGGTAACTCTTTCATGGACTTGAGGGGGGGGAAATGCTGCTTGAAACGAAACGGCGATTACAGCATCAGCCACCACGAGGCAGTCCGGACCACTGGAGTAGGCAGGATGTCTCCGAACTGATTTATAGGGAGCTGTTTAGGTACTCTTTTGTTTTCAATAAAATTATGAAAAATGTCAGCTGTGAGTTCGACTGGTTATTTATATAGTTGATACTTAACTTTGCAAGCTAGCTGCGTAATCTATACCCTGGTATGCCATTTTTACTGAATTTTCAAAATTGTATGATAAGCCGTTCGCGCGTATTCTGTATACATATTTCCTTGTCAAGGATATAGGCCAGTGACTCCCCTGGATGCTGCCCGGGTCAACAGGACAATTTACATAGTCATTCTAAGCACTGATACTATATAACCCGGAAAAGGGAGGGTACTATGACTTTGCAACCTGTTGATATTTATAGCCGGTTGGGCTACAGTAGCTGGCAAAGGTTGACCACTTACCTACGCAACCTAAGTCTTATAACACCCCCCCCCCGCCCCCCCCTCCCCTTAAAACAGCGGGGTCTTCGGTTTTCGCGAGGGATCGTACGTGCCTAGCCCGAAGCTCCTGACAACCCCCAGGTGAGTTTTTTTTCGATCGGATTCTTGGCATGGTGGACGTGATATTCGATTTCATGGTGGACGTGATACTCGAACTCACGGACCACTACACCACCCGTCCATGTTCTGCAGACGATGCCATTTGGTTAAGGCGCTAGTCCGTCGCGCTACCGGCAAAAGGTCAACCGGCCGCCTACCCAAACTACGCCTTCTAACACACCTCTATACGTGGAACCCGAAGGTGAGCGCGATCGAAGTATCATATCACACACACCCTGCATAGACGATTTTTGACAAAAAAAATGCTCTCGCGATCTCACAGCTGTTGTGTTTTTTCCGTTTTTGTTTTTTTCGTAACCGTTTTTGTTTTTGTGTTTTGTGTTTTTGGAGATGAGTGATTTGTCCCCAAAACGGGGCAGTAGTTCTACAAGGATTCCATGAGGACCTCTATAACGCGACACGCGCGCAAGCGGGGTGGTAGAATACTCGAATATATGTTGCACGCTCTTCCTGGGCACTCGGTAGCATCGAACTTGTCGGTGTTTTCTTCGCGAAGTTTTCGTCAAAAAAGTGCGACAGCGGTGCCTCCATCGTAGCTCGCGTCGAGGTTTCCCTCAGAAGGTTGGATGCTTATTTACCAGGTGCCCTGCGTCCATGTAAACGTGACCCTGCCTCGGCCTTACTCCCCCTTCCCCCCCCTTCCTCCCCGCCCTGGATGTTGTCGTACATAGGCAAGATATCCCGTCTCAAAAGCGGTTCTTGACTGGGGGCAGCTCACCCTTTCATGCGACTCGACGAACGCTCCTCGGCGCTTCGCGCTTGGCGCAAGCAACGCCTGTGTCTGGTCTGTCTGGTCGGCAAACCTAGACGTGCCCCGTCCCGGCATGGTGACATATGCGTGGGTTTATGGTTCTACGACTACGGCCGTGCATGATACTGAGTGCACCCTACCCCCCCCCCCCCGCCTGTTCCGTCTCGAAAGGGGTGCGTGGTCAATGGTCAAATTAGCCAGGCAAATCAACTAGTGAGAACCCCCCCCCCCCCCTCTTGGGAAAACACGCATTTTCGCGTTCGACAGTAGTAGTACTTCGCACGATACAGCAAACACGCAAAGCATGAAGTTATGGAGGGTGCGAGTAGTACCGATATAAGGCCAGGCTCACTCGATTCGCTGTACCACTCCGTCCCTATACCTAAAAAAAAGTATTTGAACATTGATATTTTTAACCCAAATGGTCCTTGCATCTGGGGTCACAGTGGCATAGATTGCTGCTGACATTGACGTGGTTAACGAGGAATAGGGTAAACAAAGGTTTGCCGAGGAAGGGGGGGAGGGAGATAGGGGGTGGAGGTGCAAGGATTGGGGCCTTCAAGAAGAAAAAGTTCGTGTCCTTTTGGTTAGTGTCGAGTGATCGAAGAGAGACTTTTTACTGCTGCGACACAAGAGAGGGTATCCGGTTCAAGTCGGACTCACAAACGTGCGGTACATCGTCTGTTTTCAAGCGAACGTGATTTTTCTAATTATTGACGAGGCCAAAACATATCGACCAATTTCCGAGATTGGTTGAAGCCTTTTTTTTTTTTAACGTGATTAAGCAGTCGTGTTTTTACGCTTTGTGACCTCAAAAAGTGTGGTGGGGCACAACAACAACAACAACAACAACATCAACAACTAGCGTCCACCATCCACCCACGCACACAAGTAGACGACAGATGCTAACACTCCGCTGCGCGAGGGAGCTTCTGGCGACAGCTGTACTGCTGTCTTGACAATAAACTAGATATAATGTACCCACCATGAACTGGAGGCGGGTGATACTTGCAACAATCACCGCCCAGGCGCGCGCGTTCCCGCCCGTCCTTGCGTAGATTCGTCGGTACACGAGCTCGGCAAAAGCGCGGTCTCGGGTCGCCTTGCACCGTCGAACCTCGCTGTTGGCCGCGCCCCTCTCGGAGATAAGGAGCCGCTGCCTATCGTTCCTCAAGCGCACGGCCGTTTCTCTCCTGTGGATGGGTGTACGTACACGTTGTTTTTCCCGGGCGGTAGAGTTTAGAGCGCGTCCATTTAAACTCTTTCTGGAAATATTTCCTGATTGATCGACGTTGGAGCTCAAGTCGCACATTAAGGTCGGATGGCGAACGTAATAACGATATTAACGCCGTTGTCCGTTCTCAAAGGACAGCCAATTTTTAAAAGGAGCCGATCTTGACAATACGATATCCCTGCTGTCTATTGGTAAAAGATGAGCAACGACCGACCAACTGGGAGAGAAACTCATCACAGGCTGACGAGACTTATTTTCTGCAATATGTTGAGAACAGTTACTTTTATCCCAAGTGCTTGCCGGTTCACGCCACACCAGCCGATACGGTAGCAACAGCGGGATACGTGCCCCCTCCCCGAAATAGACCCAAATCAACGCTCATCCTTTGATGCTGACTATGACGGGAAAACGTAGCAACCATACGGGAAAACGTAGCAATCATACGAAGTATAGAAATATGGCCATGTAGAACTAGGCAGGTACATGGTTTTTGGGTCCACTCTGGGTCTTCAATACTGTGGCCTCTCGGTAATAGTGGCCGCTACACTTGATATCGGCAGTCTGAATGCTAACGAGGGGAAGGCGCGGGTATCGTTAAAGCTAGCGCCTCCGACAAGGTATACATCGTGCACGTTCCAATCCTGATTTCAATCGAGTTCGCATCCTCTGCTAGAGCAGCACCGCACGCAAATGGCAGTAGTACGGGGGACCATAGTTAGTAGGACCTGTGTTATACATAAAAACCTATATATTTAAACATTTTTACTAACAATATTTGGTCCTATTAACTATGGCCCCCCGTAATAGTAGCCTCTCTTCTACCACTCTTCACCCAGCAGCGAAAAAAAATCGCTTTTCCCTTCTTGTAGGCCTCCACAGTTGCGCCTTCCTCCCTTAGACAAACCCTTGTTTACCCCTACTCCTCGTCAATGCCCACATTCATTCCCTACCGGTCCTTACATTTCCATTCAGAGCTGGTGTTGTACCGGCGTTTTTTTTTATGTAAGCACGGAAAATACTCGAACCCTAAGGCAGCACGCCCCCCCCCCCCCCGCCCCGACCCCTCCCCTCTCCACTTGTTAGCCTACCCGGCCGGTACGTTGCTTACTTGGCGCGCGTTTGAGCCCATAGCGCTCTAAAAACATCGTCGACTTGGCGCGTCGAATTGTGCTTGCCCACGCTAGGCGTTTGCCGTGCAGTGCACCCCCCCCCCCCCGAACCGAATTTGGCCTTAAGGGCTCCACTCCCGTACAGGGGACTAGTGACTTGGAATGAGAGTAACATGCATGTTGGAGTGCGATTTCAGTGACGCAGGCACCCATTTCAACACCGTCCGGTTGAAGCCAGCAGTGGAGACAAGACGAGGTAATTCGACGCGATCGTGAGAAAATAAAAACTAAAGCAAACAGGTGTGCTTGGGATTTGTTTTTCTTCATGTACAGTAGTAAAATATAAGTAACCAAAACGGGCATCCACCGGCGTATATTGGTTCATCCTCACGGGATGGTGCTGACCTTTTTTAGTACTAAACTGCGTTCTCGTTCTGGAAGCAAACTTCTTAGAATTTGAGTGGGTTGTCCCCGAAAAGGTGCTTTGCCTTAGAGGGGTTCAAATTGGGCACACCACTGTAGTGCAGTACTGGGAGGTTTCAGAGCCCTCCCACACGCGGCAGTTTTTTTCTTCGAATTTTGGGTCCAGCTCTCTCGAATCCAGCCGACGTCTTTAGCGAGTCGATTTATGCTTGCCCGCGCCATGTAGGCGCTTTACCGCGCAGCTTTTGCCTCTCTAACGTCGGCCGTACTCTCCAAGTGACGTACGCGTTTACGCCCACCTGAGGTACCTACCGTACGCCAACGAAACCACACTCCCCTCCATCTTATTCCCGGAATCACACTCATGACTCAACCGCTCGAAAGGCTACACGCGGCTGGCTGTGCCTCTGCTCGTTTTGGGTCGTTCCACTAATGGCGGCTGCAGGTTGTACAGGACGGCCTACACCTTCGCAGGCGCTATCATGAATACTCTGGCTTGGGGTGAGAGCACTCAAGGCTCCACTCTCTGCCTCCCGTTCTGCCTCCAATACAAAGAAAAACGCCTCCAGACCACCGCCCGTATAACCGGGATCGGGGGACAATTTACCGGCAAACCACCAACCTCTGATTTCGAAGAGAAATTGCTTTTTGGTTGGCATGTTCCTGCTCTTTTCGCCAGCAGCACGCAGATCCAGCCGTCAAATGCCGGTTCTCCAAGACAAAGTCCCTCTCGCTGTTGGACCATCTCCCAAAGGCGTTCCTATTCAGGGGAAAACGAGAAAACAGAAAAAAAAACGAAGCGAACTCGCCTGCTCGCCATCATGACGTAAAAAAAATCCAACAAAAGAATCTTGCTTGGGGGATTTTTCGCCAGGAAAAAAACTGAAAAGAGGAACATGTCTTTTTTGGGGGGTTTGTTTACTTGATTTTAGTGTACCCCCCCCCCTGTCTGGGTGGGGGCTCAACAAAAAAAAACGGGGTGTCGATTTTGGTTTACTCCTGTGCCATCCGGTCGTGTGCAACGCGAATAGAAATCACAACCCACGGCGAATCCTTGAATCGAAATATCGCTCTCTGTATTCCCCTACCGTAGTACGATATGTGTACTGACCATATGTTGGTTCTGCTCACCATGTCCCCTCTTAATAAATACGACAAAGCCAAGGGCGCCCAAAAAAACAAAATGTGAACCGTCGCAGTTGTTTTTTTCGCTATTAATAGACAGGGGGGGGGGTTACTAAAACCAAGTGATAAACGAAAATAAGTACATGTATTTCCCCCCCCCCCCTCCGTTTTTGTTATTTGATCGTGTGATCACAAAGGTTGCAACGGTTTACCGCTCCGACCTCTGGGGGTGTGGTGTGTCGTTTTCCCTTTTTTCACGGACGCCCCCGATAAAACCGTAAACGAGCGTAAACAAACCTTGGCGGTGCACGAAAACATAACACTTCTACAGTAGTCAGTACGACCAATATACCATTTTTTCCCCCACCCCCCTCCTTCTGCGTCTGTCAAACAAAACTATTGTAGAGTAGGCAAAATACACGTTCGATGTCAGCGACCAGGTATATATATATATATATATATATATATATGTAGCCGACCCCGACATGAAACATGAGGGGACGTACTGTACTGCTGCAGTAGGCTGTACAGATTGCTCAATTTTCAGTGCTGATAGACTACTAGCCCGGCAGGTCATCCCTTATTAGCCACACATCGACCAGATCATCTACAGATCACCGATCCCCACCACTTTTGATGACGTAGATCTTTCAGGGCAGATAGATAGATAGATGCATAGATATATTCGTGATCTGTGTGATATGTATGATCTATATGATCTGTGTGATATGTATGATCTGTGTGATCTGTATGATCTGTATGATCTAGCTTATGTTGCCGGGTGGGGAGCCATAAAATATGCGTCATCTAGCACACGTTCCCTGGGTTAGCTCTATACCATACAAATCCTGCACAATATTTCACAACGGCATATCAGTATCTAGATCATGATATAAATCACAATCTGTCCAAGCTGGTTTTTAGTTTTTCTTTTTCACCTATTTTGATACTGCTTTGCATGAGGTTGAAAGCCCGGCAATTACCTGGGTTCTGGCACTGGGATCGTATTTGTAGTACTTGGAAGGCGTCTCTTAGGTGGAAAACCAGGGGTTTTCCAGAGAGGCACGAGTGTGGTCTCAGTCTCCGACGTGCATGAAAGGAAGAAAGCTACTCTTCTATCAGCTTAGCGAACAACACATACATGTGAGCTCCAACGAGTACCGACTTACTAAGCAGACCTGCCCAGGGACACAAAGGGTCCCGCTATCCGTGATCTTAACACCCCCCCATCCATCTATCGTCTTCCCCCCTCTTTTTTGTCTGCCTCCTGGCCGTTACCCAGGTCGGAGGTCACATATAACAGCAGTCCACCACGTACGGTTTGTGCCTTGCTTTGTTTTTCTCGCGACAGAAGACCTCAGCCCTCTCTCCCCAACCCCTCGGCGACTCACGTCGAGCGTGTGCTTCTCACCAACAACCTTCCAAAAACAAAGTGCTGTTGGGGTTGGTCCTCCTGCCGCTAAGTGAGTCATCCTACCACACGGGAGCGGGGGGGGGGGGGGGGGGGGGGGGGCGGGACACTCGGCAGTAAATAGAACCAAATAAGGTGTAAATACATAGGGGGAAATATGGCTCTTGGGTGTATCATGGGTTCTGATTACTATGCCCCCCTGTAAATTATAATGGCGGCGGCTTATCACACGCCGGGCAGATCAGATACAGTAGTGCTTTCTTTCGGGTTTTCAAAAACAAAGGTATCGTGTCTACGGCAGATACAATGGATTTATCAAAATTTAGGTACTACTATACACTGCCGTACGGCGGGCACCGTGCGCAGAGAGGCGGCGCAAAAGTTTTTGATCGTCCGGCCTATTTTGATTGGTCGCGCCCGGGCTTGCGTCGCAAACGGCAGTTACACTTTTCATCGACAAAGCTTAAAGATACCGAACGGCAGGCACCGCATGCCTTGCAAACATGAGTTTCGGCGGAATCCTTGATCTCACAGCACAGCTCTTGTTTATTAAGTTTAGTAGTAGTAGAGCGAGAGGGAGAGATGTCAGACAACGACAAAAATAATTATAAACCAAACCATTTTGGTGGACAGCGGGTTTTTGTTATGAGGATATTACCCTGCGCTGGGTAGGTAGCTGATCGATCTTTTACCCCTATTATAGCTCAGTAGGTGACACCTTCACATTTGGTATTATGGGGGGCCATAGTTAACAGGACCTATGGTATTCATTAAAACCTATATATTTACCCATTTTTACTAACAATATTTGGTCCTATTAACTATGGACCCCCCCCGTAATAGATTATTCTCGGGGGGTCTAAGGAGGAGGGGGATTATGTTGGAATGGCGTCTACGCTACATTGTCAGAAGGCAGGCATATAATGAGATGGAGGGGTGTTGGTTGTGGTATTAACCCCTTTAGAACCGCAGTCCCGTTTGGGGACAAAACTACTTGAAATTTGACTAGTTTGTCCCCAGAACGGGACTGCGGTTCTAAAAGGGTTAATAGTCTTCACGTGCGTCGCATCGGTTTTTGATTTAATTTGTCGTCTGATACTGCCGCGATTTTGTTCTGAAGAGTTAATTCACTTTCTGTTCCTTAGTCTTTTTTAGAACAACAAACGCTACACGTTGTCGGATGGCGAGCATAATAATAATAATAAGGGTTTTTGCCAAAATCAGGTATACCTGGCCACTTTTCGGCCAAAAACAGTTACAGTCTAAAAACAAGTACAAAACACACGCCAGGAGCCCTGCTATAATATTGGCCAAGCTGGCATTGTAACTGATTTTGGCACGAAAATGCCAAGTTATACCTGTTTTTTTCTACTCTGTCTAGCTTTCAACTGATTTTGGCCAAGTTTGAATCAATCAAAGAGGCCATACGTCCACTGTTTTTTCTCTGCGTATATGCGTCTGCCCTCCCTCGGTTGAAATTCTTCAGTATCAACGTATAGACTCTGTACCCATACGTCGTACGTAAACGTACGTATTTACACAACATGCATGCATGCGTGCGCTGGTTTAACTTTTTCTTCTTTGGGGTGTGCGTTTCAGTTATTTAACAGTTGTCGTGATGATGTGGAATCGGCACGGACATTGGTTGTGCTGGATGTAGACGGCAAAAAGAACGGTTTAATGCGAAGAACAAACTCACTCTGTGTGTTGTTTTCTTTGGCCACAGCAGTCGATACAGCACCATGGTCTTTGTCTGCACCACCCCGCGTCGAGGTGGTCTCAGGTTTGGTAGGACAAGATAATTTCGTGCCGAGCAGGCGGTTCCGCGAGGACGATCTTGAAGATTTAAAGCTGTCAACGGGGGGGGGGCGGCAGATACTCTTGGCGCCCCCGCCGTTGTAACGGACGAAGCCTATCAGTAGTGTACTCCCTAAACCAAACAAAACAATGCAGATTTTGGAGGCCATCTGGCACGCTTTATGTTTTACTCTTTATTTTTCCCGGACTTTTTCATGCACAGAACACCGCTCGAGGCGGGCATTTTTACTTGATTTAAGTATGTAACTGATTTTGGCACAAACGGATCAGGTATACCTGATTTTGGCATTTATTTGCCCTAATAATAATCATAATAATCATAATAATCATAATAATAATAATAATAATAATAATAAGAAGAATAATAATAATAATAATAATAATAATAATAATATTAATAATAATGACGTTCATACTTCGTGACGATGTCTACGCATACTCCGAGAGACACATTTTCGCCACAGTCAGTAGAGGTTACCGCTCGATCGTTTTTTCTTCCGTCTAGTTGCCTCATAGGGTCAAGGTTATAGGGCTGATCTGATCGGCTTACTTAGAGTTTTGGTGACAGGGCAAGAGTTCTATGTACGTAATAGTTCTATTAATATTATTTATCTTGCCATCCGACAATGTGTGTGTGTGTGTGTGTTCTTTAAACCGTTCTTTCTACCCGTCGACATCCAGCACAACCAGTGTCCGTGCCGATTCTTCAATCCTAGAAGAGATACAAGTTCTGTGGTCACAAAGCTACGCCACAGAGATACTACGTTGCCACGTGTGCAGCATGATCTTCAACATCGATCACTCATAACTTTCCCGAAAGAAGAAAACCTCGGAAACAAAATGCCTCCACGTATGTTTTCGTCTCGAATAAGAGGTTTTCTTCTTTCTTCGGGAAAGTTATGAGTGATCCATGTTGAAGATCATGCTGCACATTGTCAGATGGCAAGAGGAATAATAATAAGTGGTATAATATACCAGGTATAATATACCAGGTATAATATACCAGGTATAATATATAAGCAACCCTCACTTACTTTCGTCTCGCCCGAAGAATCGCTTTCGATCTTTTCACGAAGCTTTCCACGCCGCCCTCCTCCTGCTTCACGCGCAGGATACGATCCTCCAACTGTGCCACGAGGCTCCGTCGCGGCCTGGATTCGGACGGCCTGGGCGGTGGCACGCTTGCCCCAGCGGTCCGAACGGGTGGGAGTTGCAGGACGGGGATGGCCTGCCACGCCCACCTGAGATTCGTTTTGGCGATCGATGCGTGTGCGTGCGTATAATACCGTAGCTGTTGTGCCGGAGGAGGGCGTTTTTCTGGACGACTGTAGTCTCGTTGTGGAGACGAAGCACTTTGGTAGTAGAGTTTCGCTTAAGTTTCTGCACAGCAGTGCCGTGATACAGCAGGAGGAAGAAGGATAAGGCTTGCAGGTGAGTGGAGTACGTAGTCGATTGTTCGGCTGTTTCAAGTGCAGCATGAATGATTGCAAACATACGTGCAGTAGTAGTTGAGGACGCGCCCTGAACGATAGATACGTAGGGGTATGTAGCTTTGTTTTGAGCAACACTTATGTCCCGGCTGATTGATGCCGCTACTATATACTCCAAGGTATTATATTACATGTACGAGAGCTAAGTACAGTATCAGGAGGTATATAGGTTCACTCACGTCTATCTTATCCTTTCTTTCACTTGATTACAACCAGCTTCACGCTCTGCGAGTCTACGACATATGATCATCGCTTCCACGAACTTTGCTTTCTTTGCGTTCTTCGGTTTCTTTGCGTGCTTGCTTGTTGTCGTGTCATACTTTTTTTCTCGGAAAAATAGGTGTTTTCTTTGCGTTGTTTGCTTTCTTTGCTCGCTCACATTAACTTCAATATAAAAGTGCCCACATTAAACCCAACATACCAAAAATACCACACTAATAATGTGAAGAGGGGTGCCGGATATAAGCTGGTAAGGGGCACAGGGATGTCGGTGTTGGGTAGAGCACGCTGCTTGTAGTTCACGAACTTCTTATTATTGCTCCCCAAGTGAGTTGAGAGGGAGGGGGAGAACTCGAGTGAGCGGCAGGGGGCTTCGCCAGGAAGGAACACGGCTCAGCCAAGATGTCAACCAAAACTAGCCTGGTATGCAGATACGAGTATTCCCATATATATATATACAGAAGATTCCCAAAGCGCTACGTAGTGTACGTGTAGTCATACAAGAAGCGCACACGGGTATTATGTTCCCAAAACGCTACGCTTGATCCGTATAAGATTCGCAAACGGTACATGTATACGATAAATATGCTACTCCATCACACTAAACAAAATTCAATATTAAAAAAATCGGACAAAAATTATCCGACAAAAAGTTGAAATATAGATGCTGAAAACTGGACTTACAATCGAAATCCCGTCAAAACTGAGCGAAATGGCCGATCCTATACCAACTTGAAGATGTACCACGTACAAAAAAAAATCCGACAAAAAAACGAAACATGGAAGCTCAATACTCGACTCGGAGTCCGAATCCCGCCGAAACTGAGCGAGATAGTCGATTCTACACTGCTTTCAAGATATTTGATTCCAGATTGTTTATTTTTTATTTTCAGGGGTGGGTGAGTTTTCATGTTATGGTGCTGCTTTGAATGAGATACCGAAAGCCCGGTAGTTACCAGGGTTCAGGTATTGGGATCGTATTTGTAGTACTTGGGAGGCCTACCTTAGACGAAAAACCAGGCAGGGGTTTTTGCAGCGAGGTACGAGCTTTGCCCTTAGTCTCCGCTTGCATGAAAGAGGAACAAAGCAGCTCTTCTTCTTCTATCTCTAAGCAGACAACGCACGTGAGTGGGTGAGTACCAACGAGTGCCGACTTCAGAGGCAAACCTGTCCCGGGATACAAGGTGTCCCGGCCTTGATCTTAACAAGTGGCGTCGTTGCGGGTGGCATGACGATGGCTTTCCTTGACGAGTTATCCCTGCCCCTTAAGGCTAGGCCTTCCTTTCTTTCGCAGTTCTGGCGTACGTTGCCCGCTTCGTTACCTTGCCGTGGAGAGGTGAGGGAGTGGGTTTTGAGGAGCCGCATCTCCGACCCATGTTCTAGCGTGTGGAATTGGGGCTTCCACACCAATTCCCCATAATTCTGCGTATGTATTCGGCTCATCAGAGTGGGCTTGAGTTCTGGTACTGCAGTTAACGAGAGGCTAAAAGCCCGGTAATTACCTCGGTTCAAGTGTTGGGATAATGTTTGTGGTACTTGGGAGGCGTATCTTAGATGGAAAACCAGGGGTTTTCCCAGCGAGGCACGAGGTTTGCCCTCTTCCGTCTCCGCGCACGAAAGGAATAAAGCTGCTCTTCCTCTATCTCTAAGCAAACAACACACGCGAGTACCAACGAGAGCCGGCTTAGTAGGCAAACCTGCCCAGGGATACAAAGTACCCCGACCTCAAGACAGGCTCTCTTCGGTTGAAGTTGGTAAGGCTCGCTCTCCGCACAATAACAGCACGTACGTACGTACGTGCAAGCTCGGAGCAATGAGTTCAGCATGTATGTCTGTGCGATTTACCGTTCACTCACTCTTCTTAAGATACGCCTCCCAAGTGCTACGTACAAAAACGATTCCAATACCTTCAGGAACCCAGGTAGGTGATTACCGGACTTTCAGCCTCATTCAAAGCAATACCACCATAATATATATATGATAACAAAGTGATTGTGGCGGTGAAGGAGCGAGCGCCCTGGACGGCTGCGGGAGGAGAGCCTCAAAAAGGAATGCGAACGGCGGTGTTGTACTCATACATGTAATGTGGCGCCCGAGCTGCTTTGCTTTTTCCCGAAGCATGGCGGCGGGACTCTTGGCATTGTCAAGTTGGCAGTTAGTTTGCAACTAACTACAATAAAAAAAAACTAGAGTCAATCATGGACCTCTATCCGCTTCGCATGATTTCATTCCCGGTATATATACTCTTCCTTCCTGAGCGAGAGCAGCGGGAGGCGTCTGCCGCCCGCGGAGCGAAACGCCTTCGTGTATACATACATAACTGGCAGGTGCACCATAGATTTGGACAACTACTACGGTACGAGTATTACCAGCAGGTAGGTGTAAACACTACCACTCTGACCGGAAATACCTTATCGCCGTTTGATACATACAAGTACTCATATTGATATTGCAATCCTAGTGAGTATTTTGTGTTTATGCTTACATGTATGTAGTAGTGTGTATGATTGCGGGCTCGCCTAACCCTTTTACAAGCACAACTAAACTGCAGTCAGTCCCGTTTTGGGGGCAAACCACTCAAATTCTAAGTACCAGGTATTTAGTTACCAGAAGAACGGGACTGACTGCGGTCCTACCAGGCCTCACCGGCTGCTTGTCGTGCTATCGTTGACTCCTCCTCCTCCTGGCGAGCTCCGCATGATGCGCGAGGACGCGCCTCGACGTAAAGTTTCGGGGACCTTTGTCGTAACTGAAGGGGGTCTCGAACCGGTACTACTACGGTCGTTATCGCGACCACAACGAACGGCGCTCGGATGGTCGGAAAGTACAACTAAAACTGCAGCAAAAAAAAAGCAGAACGTACAGCAGTTTAGTAGTAGCCTCTGCTTTTTTTCTGGCAGTAGTAGTAAAAAGTGCCGTGTGTACCTTGCGTGTGTGCGTGCTCGTACTCGTGCGTATATTATACGTGCGGTGCTTGTGCGTGTAAGTTGTACATCTATCTATGATTACAAACGCACCCACTGGCCGAATTTCCGACTACTCGTCGTATATGGCCATCTCAGTCGTGCTCGCACTTATGCGAGTGAGGACAATTGACACCGGTACGCGGTAAGCATGCATGTATGTATGTAGTGTCTCGCGTCTCGAGATGTATACTCGTACGTATATATATATATATTATGGCGAATCGTGAATGAAACCGCCACTCAAATAAATAGTACGCAGCCGAACGCGAAACGCAACTTCTTCTCTACAACAAGGAGAGAAGGGAAGAAGTGTAACACGTAACAAAGTAGCAAGAGCAGCAAGCAGTAGTAGCGACAGATAAAACAAAAGATGCGTCGTTTTGCGTACTTCAAATACGTACCAGTTAGTTACCGAGTACGAGGATAAATGAAAGAAAGTATTACTACTATTAATATTATTATTAGTACGAGTACTAATAATAGGGATCGGGAACCGCTACGATACGGTAGTAATCTGCAGTTTGTTTGTTGTTGCAATGAAGAGGGAGATTGAAGTCGGGAGGAGAGTCAAACGACACGGTAGGGAGGATGTGCGCCGCGTGGCTACGTGCGCAATCGTGCTGGCGGGGGACCTCCGTCCGTGTGGTGTGCCGTTGTGTTGTGCCGCTCGTCGTGCCTGTTCTCTGTACGTACGTGGTTTCGCCCCCCGCGAACATACCACACACGTACATGATGAGAGCTAGATCACACAGATCAGTGATGATCTATTTGCTCTGAAATATCCACTGTATTAATAGGTCACCCATGCAGTGGGCATCGATGGTGGATGATGTTGATCTGCCCACAATCGTGGCCATCATGGACAGATGTCACCCATCTTTGCTTGCTGTTGTTGCGCTGCGCTTGTGCAAGAAGAATGGTAAAAGCTTCCGCGTGTACTCTCGTATTATGGTGACCGAAAACCTGCATTTACTATTAATATTATTACAGTGCTCTAGAAAAAGCCCGAACCAAAGTTAAGCATCTGTCTCGTCCTGTACCACTTATTTTCTTACGCTATGCATGCAGCTGGATCTAGCCCCCGGTTTCTTATCACGGAAAATAAGAAATTCGACAGTGGTTGTACCAGCGTTAGTCTAAAATGATTCCTTTTCTCTCGAGCAAAAAATCTAGCCCGGGCCGGTATATGGGTTTCTTATCAAAGTAAAAAATAAATTCGAGAGCGGTTGTACTACAAGTTAGTACGGAACACACCCTTTTCTCGGGTAAGAAATCCAGCATGGGCCAGTACCTCGGTTCCTATCACGGGAAACAAGAAATTATAGAACGACTGTACTTACTTGAAGTTAGCGTGTAACAAATCCTTTTCTCCCAAGGAATAAATCTAGCCTGGGCCAGGTCCCCGGTTTCTCATCGAAATAAATAAGAAGTTCGAGAGCGGCTTTTCGAAATTTAGTGCGGAACACACCGTTTCCTCAGAAGAAGCAAGAAATCCAGCCTGGGCCAGTTCCTCGATTTCTTATTGAAATGAAAAAAATCGAAAGCAGTTGTACCAAAATTAGTGTGGAACACCCCCTTTTCTCAAGTAGGAAACCCAGCCTGGACCAATTCCTCGGTTTCTTATCACGGGAAATAAGAAATTTGAGAGCGTTTGTACTCAATATATAGCGTGGGACACACTATTTTCTCAAGTAAGAAATATAGCGGGTCAGTACCTCGGTTTCTCATCAATCAGGGGAAATAAGAAATTCCAGCGCGGCTGTGCTTGGAGTAAGGGTGGACCTGAGGTGAGAAACCTCGGGTTGGGCCAGTATAGTGTCTCGGTTATTCTTGTTAGAAATCCGGTTGTGGCTCACACCGTTTCTCAATGCAAGAAATTCAGCCCTATAGGGCCAGTAGCATCTCGATTGCTTGCTATTACGGGGGACCCTAGTTAACAGGACCTATGGTGTACATAAAAACCTATATGTTTAACCATTTTTACTAACAATATTTGGTCCTGTTAACTATGGCCCCCCGTAATAGAGGGCCGGTGCCTGCACCGCCACTCTCGAGCAGCTGATGGCGGCGGGCGATGGATACCGATCACGGTGATCATGATGCCCATTGTGACCATGATGATGGTGGTGATGATGATGACGATGTTCCCACATTATTTAGCTCACTTCCCTGAAAATCCAGCCCCCCCCCGAGGTTCCTTCACAAACACAAGACCTAACAAGACGCCCCGATACGGAAGAAAAAACAAACAAAGCACGAAAAATCCACACAACCACATATCTACCATACGTGAACTGGAAGCACCAGCACGCAAGGATGGAACGAACGGTACTATGACCGGGGGGCCAAAGTAGCAACAATCAGAACCCACAATGAACCCAAAAAGTCCGTATCACCCCTTATGACTACACCCCAGTTTTGGTTATGTACACCACCGTATGTACCCCCCGTAATACGGCACGGTGTGTACCCACCCCGCCCTCCATGCCTCGTACAAAAAAAACACGCAGGGCGAGCAGGTGCCGGCGAATTTTCCCTATCACTTTCGTCCATGCCCCGACTTCTCCTCGCCCGAACCCTCCCCTCCCGAGGTGTGGTCGTAGTACCCCGCGGGCTCGTCATCGCTCTGCGTTTCGCAAGTAACACGCAAGGGTCAAGCACAGGGGGGGGGGGGGGGGGGGGCATCGCTCATTAGATATCCACTTGTTAGTGCCAAGTACTGAGAAGCACCGGAAGCACCGGAACGCATCGCGCAAGAGGCGGTCACGGGAACAGGTGAGTGATTGTTTATTTTTTAGATACGGATTTGTAACTCCAGTGGTTGCGTAAAAAATACGTTCGCTATGAGCTGGGAGACGTACGCTGTGAGCTGTGAGCTGTGAGTTCCGTCGTTCGCTCTACGTTTTGCAGGCTCGGCGGTGAACCGAAGGGCCAGAGAGCACCGAAACACGCGAGGTCAGTGATGATCGTTTAACTTTTTAGGCAGCACCGCGACAAAATGCGTGGGCTGTGAGAGCGGTGAGCCGTGATTTCGGTCGTCGCTTCGGGTCGCAGCTGTGGCCATGAAACGAGGCGTTAAGAAACACCACGCAAGAGCTAACCGCCGGGGAGGAGGATAACCCTTACTGTTCAACTCGTTTGTGCAGGTCTTAATATGAGCACTCAGAAAAGCCTAACGCGCGGCCAAAACAAGATTTCAAGACTTTCTCACATGAAGCGTTTCTTGTTGGGACGTGCCATACCACTCTGCCCATAAATACAGCGACAGTTAGGATACGAACATGTAACCCAAGCGGTCGTTATATTTCGAATCATAATTGTGCTGCTCTGCTATTGTAAACGCCGACACTTTTACGTTTCGCTCGGAGACAAATGTGCCGCCTGGGGGTCGAAACTCCCATAAGCATCTCCTCTATACAGATCGAGAATGTAGACCCCGTTTGGAGTCTGATAGGCGTACAAAAACGTACCCTGTAATTCCGGTCAGAAACAGAAACGAGGAAGGAGGAGGAGAAGAACAAGAAACACCCAAAACAAACAGCTTTACACATGTCTGTATAACTCGAGTACATATACAAATAAAATGGTATAGCTGTCGCTAGAGGAACTCGCTGGTTGCAAGAGGATATATCCCAAAAACTGTCTTGAACTTGTGTATGGGTGTGCTTCGGTGGAATACGGCCCAACACCACTATACACCATCCGTCCTCGTGTCTTTTCCTGTGGGGGTCGTGACGGAGGGACGACGGACGATGCTTCGGCGAACTCGAAAGGAGTATACAACTCTGCCCCGGAAAATAGGCACCATTTTGATTTACACATTAATGAAAAAATGCTCCTTATACTGTGGGACAGAGTGGCACCGCTCTGTGCGGACATGGAAGGACCGTTCACACACAAATATAAAGGCCCAACGGTCCTTACATACCCGCCCAGGGTGATAACACGCAAGACAACCTACCACCCGGGGCAATCTTTTCAGAACCGGTTATTTCCTCCAACACCATGGGGAGCGAGGACCCGCACACACACAGCGGAAAAGTGGTGGCTCTTAGGGGGGAAGTATCTCGTCGCGAGGTCTTCTTTCCGTAGGCAGACTGACGCGTCCCTCGGCTTCTACACTCTCCCCACTGTTGCCGAGAAAGCCCGGTCTTTGAAATTTATCCGAGGGTGTGTGTTATCCTATGACACGTCCCACTCTGTCTCAAAACACGAGGAAGCTTTGCGTATTAACATGTCATACATAATGTTCTTATGTAGTGGGACAGAGTGTTGTTATTATGTAATGGGACAGAGCGGTAGGTAGCAAGCAGTACACACGAACCTCTCCTCGTATTGATAGTTGTTCTGGGCAACAGGCGGTGGCGTGCTTGCATGGTTCGGAGGAAATCGACTTTTGAACTTCGTTGCACTTAGGGGTGTCGTGTGCAATCTTGCGTGACAATGATACACACGGTGTTCATTTTTGGCGTCCGTCGATTATTTATTTATTTTTTTAACTCGCAGTTCGCCTCTATATATAGCCGTCGCGCGGAACAAAAACAAAATCACCTCTTCTTCGTCCTCGGAATCATCATCTTCCGCGATCACGAGGCCGAGGTCCACCTGCGCCTGGAACTCCTGCAGGCTGAGGTTCGCCAGAGACATGCTATCCCTCCGGTGCACGTACTTGTCCTTGTACTTGGCCGACCGGTTGATCACCAACAGGCGGTGCAGGTCCACCAGGATGCAGCCGCAGGTCGCCCCCTTCCCTTGCCCGTGGTCCTTGGACGTCGAGAAGACGGTGAAGACCTTCGCCCCCTTGCTCAGGGAGACCCCCTCCGAGTGTGCCTCGTGCGCGCGGACGATGTAGCTGAGCTTCCCCTCGGTCAAGAAGTCGTCGATGGCCTTCGTCCCGAAGCAGATCGCTCCGCCTCCCCGCAAACTCTCTCCGAACCCCGTCTTGCCGATGGTCAACTCCTGCTCGACCAGGGGGGGTGGGGGGGGGGAGGGGGGAAGCAGGAGGGGGGGCAGGTAGAGGGGAGAGGGAGGAAGAAGGTGCGGGGGAAAGAAGAATGGGGGGGATGAGGAGGAAGGGGAGGGGAGGTGGAGGAGGGGAGGGGAGGGGAGGGGAGGGGGGGTGGAGGATGGAGAGAGAAGGCAGCGGGAGGCAGGGGGAGGGCCGGTGCGCAGCAGAGCGCGGGTTACGTCGCGCGAATTTCAACCTGGTGGTACGACGGAACATTTCAATAATTTTCCTGGGAGGGCTTCTCCGGTGGGGTTACGGGAGGCGAGGCCTTCAGCAGTGAGTTTGTTGACAACTGTGAGGGTAAGCCCTGGTAAAATTGCTGCTGCTGTGGCACTGGCTGCCGTCAGGACACATGGTCGCGTCGTACCACTGCTGCTTTGCCCAGGGCCACAACACCAATATGTTGCTGACTGTTAGCTCTGTACCAGCAGCATGTTCCACGGTTGGCTGGTACGGCGTTGGCTACGAGGACGCGAAGTTCTCACAGTGGTAGTAAACCGTGCCCTGCCTACATGTATATCTCTTATTGGGTTGTGCTCCTTCCCCTCGGAGGGTCGAGAGCCCCGGCGCACAAGCTCTGTGGGTTAGAGCGGGTGCCATATTTTTCCTTTATCCTCGCTCCCCACATCCCACAGCTAAACGAGGGATCAAGCCAAGCATCAGCTACTGAAACGGAGACCCAATGACTTGCATTGGCGTGTAATTTCCTTTTGGTGCTGGTTTCTGGATGGATGGATGGCCGTACGAGCGATTCCATAGGCTCGCATGTTTGCATACCTCCGGCGGCAACTAAGCGGTACCAAGCATTTTTATCTGGTTCGGCGGGTCGTGGGAGCGACTTCTCAAACATTCATGTTTTATGCGTGGCTTAATTCGCGTAGTGTGACGCCAATTCATACTCTTCTAATCGTCTTTAGTGTCAGGCGGTATCAAAGCAGCCTTAACTCGATAGCCGCCAAACCACCTTTCAAGCGAGCAAGGGTTTCAACACCGATCGCACGGACATGGCCTACGACGAAGAGCGTCGGTGCCTACAGGTGGCCTCCGTCGGCTCCCATGAAATTTAAACATTACAACCCACGGTCGACCATACTCCTCCCCCCCCCATAATTCGCACGGGTGTCCAGCCCCAACGCCGCGGAAATAACAATACCGAGGATGCACTGCTGTACGCACGCTAATACACCGGTCTCTTCACGGATCATGGCCCCAACCCGCGGGTCGGGTCGGCTAGTGTTTGAAATCTCACGGGTCGGGCCGGGTCGGGTCGGGTCGGGTCGGGTCGGGTCACGAGCATTTCTGACTCCTCACGGGTCGGGTCGGGCAAGGAGGTTTAATCTCACGGGTCGGGTTCCAGCCACCGTTACCCGACTCCGATCCGACCCGACCTGACCCGCGAGGCTTTGACCCGACCCGTGAACAGCCTCGCAAAAACAAATGCAACCGTAACGCTCCCCTGACCTCACCTGGTCGTCTTTCGCCGGGTCTGACCACATGCAGTCCGAGGCAACCTGCTGAGACTCGAACGACTCGTACTCGTTCGGCGGGCACACGCTCGCCACGGGGGGCACTCGCATGATGTCCTGAGAGTTGGACGGGTTCATCGCCGTTCCACATCGCGCGGGGGGGGGGGTGGGAAAACGCATCGAGTCATCAGGTCGTGAGTGAGTCAGGACGCGCTCGACGTTGCCGGCAGGGGGGGGGAGGAGGTGTCAAGTCATCGGCAGGTTTCGCGAGGGAAGAGGCTGCAGCGGTGGCTTTTTTTCGGCGTAGTACAAGCGAATAGCGCGGTTGTGAGTCAGAACGCGCCCCACGTTGAAGGGGGGGAAGGGGGTCAAGCCATCGTCAGGGTTCGCGAGGAAAGAGGCAGCAGCGTCCGTTCGTTCAGCGCAGCACAAAAGGCGTTAGCGGCGTCACCGCTGCGATGAGATACAAGAGCATCAAGCAGTGCCTGCACTGCCAGACTCGAGGTTGGCAGCGGCGGCGGTGACGGTCGGATCAAACAAACACCCCCCTGCTGTCTGGTTTCTCTTTTGTGTTGATGTACGCTAAGAAGATTCTGTGCAACCCCACGCCTAGTTTCTCACAGCTCTTTGGTTACTTGCTTTGTTTATCGTCCGTTGGGTGGGTAGAAATGTCAAATAAAGCTCAGGGTCGTTTTCAATGGCACTGATAAGGACAACGATTTGCCAATCTCGCAACTTTATGGACGTTTGGATTTGCCACTTTTAGAAAGCTTTTAGCAAAACAAATCTGGAGATATTCCCTCAACCTATCGCTTCACAAGTGTATGGAAGTTTGGACTCGTCTTTTCACGTGGAAACGTTCTGGCAAGAGTCGAAAACCAGGTTTATCCACTTGGCTGTGCCCATAAAACACGGTCCGTAAGTTCACCACAATTCCACCAGTTCAACAATATAGTGACGTGTTGTATTTCGCACGGCTACGTAGTATCTACACCTTATTTTGTTGTTTTTCTCACATTGACTCTGAAATCAAGGAATCCGTGGGCACACAAAAGGTGCCGGAGCCCTAGGAGGATCCGAAAAACCATAAAAAATATCAAGATTCGGCTGGTAAGCAAGACGAAGAAGGCGCACACAAAATGAAGTCAATGCGCAAACTGAATCAACATGGCCGCGGTATCCGCTCCACTACAACATAGAGTTCCCCTCGTTCCCACAACTATTACGGGGGACGATATTTAATGGTAGGACCTACGGTACACACAGAAACCCATATATTTCGGTATTTTTACCAACAAATATTTGGTCCTATTAACTATGGTCCCCCGTAATACCAACTCGTGGCTACTGACTACAGCGGTTGCTGTCTGGAGTGCTACCTGCACCGTACGAAACGCACGGTAGTCGTGAACACCGAGAGGGACACGCCTGCTGTCTAGGGTGCTGTCAGAGTGACGACACGCGGGCATGCAGTGAAAAAAACAACCGAACCATAAACCACCCTACGCATATCAACGATGGTCATGTCTTCCCGGACTGTCTGACAAAAGTACAGCGCAGCTATGATACCACGCCCCTGACAATTGCGGGGATCATTCCCCGTGAACGGTATACAACTCGCCAACACCACAAAGACCAGTGGCGTAAAAAACAGGTACGTACTGCCGCCTCGTAAAAAACATCAGAAAAAAACGATGACTGCTGCTCTCGTGATGGTGTGCGCGCCGGTCGTGGGTCTCCGTGTGCCGTCCTGCTGCCGTTGTCCATGGCCGCCTCATCGCCTTAGCCCAATCAGCCCGCTCCCTCGCCCGTGCTTTTGTTGCCACTCCCTTCCAGTTGGTTCCCCTCCTCCCCCCACCGTCCCGAAAACGAAATGCTCCCCGCACTTGCGGTTCTTATCAAAGAAACACAAAATACCGCGCAGGGCGAGCTCAATTCGTCTATTTCCTGCTCGTCGACGCTCTGTCTCCCTACTCCTTCAACCTCATACAGGCGAACTTAGACTGCGCCGTATTTTGGCCTGTGGTGGCGCCTGCCTCCGCGCACGGACATCCCAATTGAGCATCGTTGCTCCGCCGCTGCAGCCTGAAAAATCCGGGCGAACCATTGGTATCCGTGCCTGACGCACCACGTACGACCCAACTCTACTGCCACGAGTACGCCTCGCGGCCGCACGCAGCAGCAGGAAGGTCTCACTCCTTTAGGGTGGGTCCGGCCTTAAACCCGCCAGAAAGGCCTACCTGACTCGCTATAAGTCTGATAGGACATGCGTCGCAGCGCACCTCGCCGAGGCAGCGAAGGGGAACGGACTATTGTCATGGTGTGAAATATTTATATATATATATAAACCATGGCCAATCTCTACGGAAGACAGTTATAACCATTTCGCTGCTGCGCTGCACAAGAACCTAGATCTGGCTCTAACTCGAAGCGTTTCGTCTCCACAATGGGGGTGCACTCCTTGAGGGCACTTTACGAAAACCTGCATTTGGCTCTAATTCGAAGTGTTTTGTCTCCGCAACAGAAGGGCAGTCCTTAAGGGCACTTTACGAAAAACTGAATTTGAACATATTTCCAAAGTGTTTGGCCTCCGCCACGGAAGTGTAGTCCTTAAGGAGTCAAGAGCGCTTCGGTGAGGAAACACCACAAGATCGATCGCTGGGAAAACCCAAGCCCCCACCGCCCTTGCCTTTTGCGGGCCTAACATCATTGACACAGACTGCTGAAACGGGTCGAGACGTTTCGTGAAGGGACTGTGCGAGGAAGAAAAGACCGAGAGCAGCGAGAACAGCGGGGACTGTCGACTTATTATTTGAGTCACCTGGACGTAGGAAGCCGAGTCCGGCAGCGGACGCGGGATGCCGCCGTGCACACAGAATATGTCGTGGTCGATGATCCCGGCCAGCGGCAGCCGGTCGAACACGGCGTTGCAAGCCTCCCAAACTTTTTCGCCGAGGGAGTCACCGAAGCGGTTCTGAAGAGACACAGACAAAGACGGAAGTGGGAGACAACAAAAAGGAAGGCATGACCAGCGCACGTGCAGATGCACGCAGACGAGCACGCAAGCAAAGCGAGCAAAGCAAGAACGCACGCGGGTACTGCTGTACGTGTCGTTTTTCGAGAAGTTGACAACGCACGAACAGACGCACGCAGGGCGAGCACGCAAGCACAGCAAGCACGCGCGCAGATAGTGCTATATCGTTTATTATTTTTTACCAAAACAATCTCGCGTTGTTTTTTGGAAGGAGAGGGGATTGGTCCCCGGGGCGGTGAAGCGCTGCGGTCGCCTCTGAAAGTTGCTGCAGACACGGCAAATTGCAGAAATAGTTGTACGGCGTGATTGGGGGGGGGGGGGGGCGTTTGAACGTAGGCTGGCACGAGTTATTCTGGCGCCGTAATGAGCTAGGCCCAAAGTCGGTGATCAACAGCGCAACTTTCCTGTGCTGTTCACAGGTAGGTCGCATCAAATCTCGCGGGTCTGGTCGGGTCGGGTCGGGTAAGGGCGACCCGACCCGAGCCGACCGGATCCGACCCGACCGGTAATACCTCAAAAAATGTTCTGATCCATCAAGACCCCTGCAATTTCCGCAGTGTAGGAGTGAAAGGTGCCCTTCCTTGAATCCTTCAAAAACGATCAGAGAGGCAAAAGAAAAATCGACTGAGATGCTGATTGGAGCGACCCTCCCTTGTAGAAGACCTTAACGCTCACACGAAGGACCCCTCGCACTTGCTGAATCGCTCGACGCACATTTACCCTAGTTGGTCTCGCTCACGGACTTTTTTTTTCAACTGCTCAATTCTGGCCCACGGCTCGAAGGTTTCGTTCGTACTGTAGAAGTCAACGAGGAAGAGCTCAATCGTCCCCAACAACGGATTGGCTACGGCTGATGCACACCCCAAACAGACCATCGATGCCCACCCAACGATCTAGATATTGCAAGGCAGATAGATTCATGGCCAGTATGGTCTACTTAACGCTGCCGGGCGGGAGCCGTATAACCTGCATGATCTACGTGTGGCATGGTTCCTGGGGTGGATCTGTGCGATAAAGATCCTGTTCTGGGCATCCCAAAACGACAGGTTAGGATCTAGATGATCTATCCGTAGAGGCTCTAGATGATTGAACTGATCTATCACGTCCGTACGACGTGCGAAATAATGCGATTAGGAAGTACTCATGGTATTGACGCGGTTTAGTTGTCAGCAGTGTGGTGTGGGGGCATGGTAAGTACGTTAGGGCCGCGCACTACGTGGCGCTCCCAAGTCTTAGCTCCGACTGGCCCCGGCCAGGCTTCCCTGTCTTGCGCAACCACCTTCATCCCAGCAACGGTAATAAAAGCGATACTAAGTATGTTACCCATCGTGAGCTATCGGGCTCGACGGCGATTTGCCGCGGGGCTGCGAGCGGGCTCCGAAGACCGAATGCCACTGGGACGAAGGCCCGAAGGCCGAATGCCAGTGAGATAGAAAAAAGTTCGGCATCACTTCTGTCACGGCGGCGACGCTTTGGCGAGGTCAAGGTTACGTGAAGAGAGTCCATAGTATGACGGCAGAGATGCTCTCGTGATGATTTTTCTACGATAGGTGATGCAGCTGATGTTTTCTGAGGCTCCTCGCTCGAAGCAAGTTCCATGTATATACTGCTGTGCATCACCCAACAGTATTTTTCTAGACAAAATGCACAGTTAATCCGATGAGCTAAATCTCATGGCCTACACACGGGGTCATCATCGAAACATATTGTATACACGAACGATAAGGCATGCCTTCTAGGGCATGTATGCCTTATCGGGAAAGCCCTCTGTTGAGAAGCCCAAACAGTCCCAGGGACAAACAAAACGGCCAAACCAGTGCAGCGCCCGCATCGTAGTACGCGTCTCGTACCTGGCACTGCCACATGAACGACCTCTCCCCGTAGTGTTCGACCCACCCGTTCACGTCCCGCAGCTCGTGATTGCCCCTGAGCATGAACATTTTCTCCGGGTTCTCAATCTGGCGGGAACGAAGGCAGTGGCGCGAGGGTGCATTGTGCGATACAGTGTTAAAAGACGGTTTACTGGTGGGCACAGCGAGGCGCTGAATAAACTGGCTTCGACGGGGTCCTTCCTCCTGGCGCTTTCTGAAACTGACAACCCGGGCGTGAAAAAAGCGGCATGACACACGGGGCATCAAGATGCACGCTACCACAGGGGTGCACCTAGTGTTACGCTTAAACCCTTTGGGGGTGCAGTCCCGTTGTGGGTACGAATCACTCGGAATCAAAAGTCAAATTCAGCCTTCTATACAGTGCAGTACTAAAAGGGTTAATTAGCCCGATGAGCATCGAACGCCATGGCCTACGAGGCCTGACGGTCGAAACGCATTGTGAAAACAACGGTATGGGAGTATTTCCTTAGTTGAGAAGCTCCATCAGTCATGAATGTTTTGACCAAAACTATCATCGTAGCACGTCATAGCGAAAAACGCCTCCATCCCAAAGGAAACCGGAATCATCCAATCGACACGCACATATTTGGACGGTCGTTGATAGCGTTCGGGGCCGGCGTTTTGAGTGTTCACTACTGTGCGTCTATAAGCCACGGGGAATTATTCCACCGAGCGTACATGATTCGTGAGTGCCGTTACGTAAGGCATGACCAATTTTTGTTGCTGATAATAAACGGGATGAAAATAAATGTATAGTTACAAGAAACAACGCGTGCCAGGAAATTTGGCGGAGAAGAAGGGAGAGCATCGACATGTTACTGCAAAAGGATAAGTTCGAGCTAGACACGGAAAATGGCCAGGAGCTGTCGAGGCTCGCGTTTGAAATAATTGACATGTTACCACTCCCCGCGCCGCGCAAGATTGAAGTACATGGCAGGGGGCATGCTCATGAAATAATGAAAGGGAATGATCAGCCACGCCCTCCTTCATCAGAGAAGATGAAGTTAGCATATTATCAACCATGGCTCATATCGTATTAGACACGCCCGTGCGTGGCACCGGCGCAGACACTCCACTTGGGCGAGCGCGCTCTTTTGGTTCAATGATAAGATATACTAACAATTTCCATTTTCTGAATTCTACCGCAGTTTCGTGAGACCTTCGGCCCTATGATACAGGACAGGTGAAAGCCAAGCTCGCACCGAGCAAGCAGGCAAGCAAGCACGCACGCAAGCTAGCTAGCTGGCAAAGGCATGGGAACTCAACAAGAAAATCAAGCAAACACGCATCAAGCCAATAAGCTCAGGAGAAAAGCACGCACGCACGCAAGCGGGCAGGCAGGCGAGCAAGCACGAATGCACGCAAGCAAGCAAGCTAGCTAGCAGGCAGGCAAGCCAGCAAGCACGCGAGGAAGCTAGCAGGAAGGCGGGAAGGCACACAAGCACGCAAGCAAGTTAGCAGGCATGCAACCACGCGAGCAAGCAAGCACGCAGTCGAGCAAGCACATACGAAAGTAAGCAAGCACCCGAGCAAGCAAGCACGCAATCAAGCAAGAAAACAAGCAAGCAAAAGCAAGCATGCAAACGGGCAAGCGGCGCCCGTCCACCTCGCACCTTGAGGGAAAAGAGATAGGCGAGGCACTCCAACCCCTGCATGCCCCGGTCCACGTAGTCTCCCAGAAACAAAAATCTTCCCGCGGTGACGTTCATCCCCAGCTTCCACATGTTGTCCGAGAAAAAGTTCAGGTCCTGTTCGGGATGCGATGTTGAAAAACACACGGTGGGTTGAGCAACGAAGACAGTGACAAAAAGAAAGGGCCGCAGTAGCCGCGATAGACACATGAATACGGAAAGGGAACGAGCGCACATCGGACTCAGGATTTTTTTAAGCCAAAAGAGTTGATGCGGTTGAGCCCACTCCGCCTGGATTTGGATGACCCCCTAACTTGAGATACTATCATGGTTGCCCTTGAGGGTTTCAGAAGCGAGCAAAGGGACCAGGAAATCTCTGCCACGTTTATTTAACCCCCCTCGGCGCTGCCTTCTGGAGTATTGGGGGATGGTTCATGGCAGTATCGGAACTATGGCACACTCGCCGCAAAGCAACTGCGCAATGCGCTCGAAGACACGACGGTTCAACCCGTGTCGCAGATAAAATCACCCTATTACGGGGGGCCATAGTAAATAGGACCTACGGCACTCACACAAACCTATATAATTACCTATTTTCGCCAACAATATTTGATCCTATTTACTACCAGGTATGGTCCCCCGTAATAGACGGCCGGAGAGACAGCGCTTCCTCGATGTCCTCGTCGATGTAGCCGGGTCCCGCACGGGGGCTAAGCTATGGCGTTGGCGGGCTCCGGCGTTTGTTTTTAACGGAAGCGCATCTCGACCAACGCGCGCAGCGCCCTCCGACAGTTTCCCTCGCTCTTCATGCGATGGAAAAAGAAACTGCCTTCCCCGTTGTTGCCTCATCCCCTCGGCCTATACGGAGCTTACCGCATTGTGGTATTACGTAGAACCAAGAAAAGCCCCCCCTCCATCTACGCCATCCTTATCTTCGACGTGCATGGACTTTGTTTGCCGAAAAGAAGCAGTGTTCTATACTCGAAGAAACAGGGGAAACCTCCCCCTTGGTTGCCTCATGCCCCAGACCTATGGGTTTCGCCGAAATGCGGTAGTCCAGAAAACATAGGAAGAGCCTCCCATGCGTCTACTCCATCTCTCTGCGTGCATGGAGTTTGCCGAAAAACAGTATTCGGTGCTCGCAGAGACAGGAACAGCCTCCCCCGCGTCTCTGCCCTATCCCCTAAGTGTTTGGAGCTTGCCCCGAACCTGTATCCGACAGAAAAGGGAGAGCCACCCCCACGCCTGCTCCATACGATACGTGTATGGAATTCGCTGAAATGTAGTCGCATTCGATAGGAAAAAAAGGAAGACCCCTCCCCGCGGTTGTCACATTCTCTACGTGGGTGTATGGGATTTTGTCAAAAAAGAGTTTTCGATAAAAAAAGGAAGAAGCATCATCCCGCGCGTCTGCCCCATTCTCCATACGCCCATTTAAGGAGATTTACGGTGCCGCAGTAGGGGGAGCTCCTATTTTTCGGGTGTTTTGGTCGGTTCTTACCTCACCCAACAAACTGACGAAAAGCAAAAAAAAAAAAAACAGGTAGGGCAATCCGATGGCCCTGGTATGCCAACATAAAACACGAAAAAGCATTGATGGGGTTCCAACAATGTTGGGAGTTAGTTCCTCGGTTCAGGAGCCCCGGCCATGCAGGAGCGTTTGCCTTGCAAGGCAAAAAACAAAGTGCTATATCCCTAATTGTAACCCCCTGTCGTAGCACGCGCCTAAAATCGGGGCGTGACGCGCGAAAACTCACCTCGAGGTTGCCGTGGATGTCCCCGAACACGTACACCGGAGATTGCAGCATGACTACTCTCGGCTCAGCCTCGAAGAGAGGGGCGACCCTTTGACACACCTTGCGTCCCGAAAGCAGCAGCAGCAGCAGCAGCAGCAGCAGCAGCAGCAGCAGCAGCAGCAGCAGCAGCGGCAGAGCGCAAGAGCGGCACAATCAATCTTTGGAACGTCGCGCGGGCCGGGTCTGAGTAAGGGTCGCAGACGATTTGAGCCACCGCTGGCGGTGAGTGCTTCACTTTACGCCTCTCCCTTCCCCGCCACCAATACCCCAAAAAAAAACGCAACGAGCGCGCCCAAATGTTGGAGGTGTCTCTATTAGGAGCCGGAACGGTGCTCCATCCCCAAAGGGATGCGTGGCCAATGGTCGAATGATTGAGGGAAGCGAGAAATGAGCGCTGTCCGAATTGGCGTGTGCTGCTTGGTGATGACATCGGGACTTTGCGATTGTTTCAACTTACTCAACGATTGCGCTACCAAGTCCGCCCCATATGCAGCTTTTACAGTCGTAGGATGCAACTTATCCTTCACGCGACTCGCCCAACACCTCACGGCGCCACGCGCTTGGCGCTCTCGGCGCAAGCAAAATCTGCCTTGTGGATGAAAACCCGACGTGCTCCATCCCGGCGCTGTAGACATGCGAGGATCTATGGTCACACGGCTACAAATACGGTCATGCATGACGTGAGTACACCCTTCAAAGAGTTGCATCCTGTACATACAACGCGCTAGAAAATCCCCCCTCCTCGGAGGAAATTCCAGGCTGAAAGAGTGAAAACCAAGCCGAGCGATGCGCTTAGTCCAGAATAAATATATATATTGTGGAGAGCTTTCCACAACCACCGTTTTGTTTTTCTGAAATAAGGCACAAAAATACGACGCCGAAACAACATCGGGGAAATCATCAGGGGCCATCAGTATCAACCAACGCTAAAGGAGACAGACGCATGCCACGGTGGTACGAGACTACACCTGCAATGTTTCGGAGAATTTTCTGACGCTCCGATCAGCCAGAAATACTTCAGGCCCCGAAAAGTGCTACAGCAGTACCTCTCTCGTAGAAAGGCCTTCCAAGGACCTACCGTGATGAGGTCGTGGGCGAATCGGGACGCCGTGAGATACGGGGCGTGCGTGTCCGGGCTCTTGAACATCTTGATCATCATCCCAACCTTGGAGTCCCGGCGTTCCATCGGCCCGAGGCCCTCCAGCGCCGAGGCGGTAGCCATGCTCACCCTTCGCCTGGTGCCCACGACATACAAGTATGGCAGGCACAGCGGTGGATTGGTCCTGCTGTCAGCGAGTTTTTTTTCCAACCTTCCAAACGCGATGATTCTTGCTCTAATTTCAAGTGTTTTTTCCACCAAAATGGGGGTGCGGTGGCATATGTATAATGCGGTTATATAAGGGAAACCCCGATCGAAGATGAGCAGGACGACCACAAGACGACCAGTGGAGCTGATTCTAAGGGCTCAACCTATCATTGCTGTGACGGGATCGTCCCCTCTCCGGAGGCGAACTCGACCATGTGCCGGGGGCGCGGGACGGACTTTTCGCTTGGAGCGCCGTGGAGGCAACGGAGTGGACAATAACTCTGCAAATGCCACGCGAACACACGCACGCTGCAGCCGTATTTTTGTTTTAAAAGAAAGCAGCAGGTTCCCTACCGCTATCATGTGCGATGGCTTCTGCAATACACAGCAGTCGCGCCAGCAGGAGGTGTTCTTCACTGATGTGTGCCAGAATAGGATTCTGGCTGGTGTTGTCGTCTCCGTTTGACATTCACATCAAAGTCCAAAGGGTTACTATTCTGGTCAATAACGTGTCGGCCGTTCAAGCGTTGACACTAATATAAAATGGTGCTTCTATTTCCGTCCAGAGCGGGACAATACCATTCTGGTCGGGAATATAAAGATCGTTTAGATATTAAAATGCAGACGAAGCGGCTATTTTTTTCCGGCCTGAGTGGTACTTCATGTATACTGGAACCAGTGTTACGGTACTGCTTTACGTAGAAGGCCGGCAAAGTCCTACCAGGTAGGGAGTATCAGATACACAGGATACGGAGCGGGTGACGTATTACTTGGGAGGCGTAAATACTTGGTCGTTATGAAAATCAGGGCAAAGGAACAGCCGAGCCCTCTAGATCAGCAATTCAGTGACCATCTTACACCACAGGTACCGTGGGTGGAAACACTACAGCAGCAGGAGCAGCAGTACGCCCCTTGGTAGTGTACCGGTACAGCACTTATCATGAATTCTGTACGGCAGAGCGTAGTACGCGCCCATCACACGGCAGGGGAAAAGTGGGATACAAGTAGTACCGTAACATACATACCACAGTCAGTACGTCAAGTATGACATGAGCGGAAAAAAAGAAAAGAAAAAAAGGCAAGTGCCGTGGGGGGGGGGGGAGAAGGGGAAGATTTCTGTGACAAATGCTTGTCCAGGAGAGATGGTAGAGGTATTCGTAGCCCTTTTCGGCAAAAAAACTATTTCTGAACGATGGGGCTTCCAGAGGAACTACTGCCTAGTATCGTCTATTTTTGCAATACATTTCGACCCGAATTTATCCACAAAATTCAAAAACAGCGGCTGTGAGATCGAAGAATTAGTTCGAAACTCATGTTTGCAAGCTGTGTGTGGTACTCCGATCGCACGCACGACGGGTTTTACATGATCTCATGCAGGAAGTACAGCCCGTGCATTGAGGAAAACAACATCTGAAGATGCGAAATTCAAGGAGTGGGTGCGCCTACATTTTGGGTAATAATGGGCTTGCTTGTCGGGGTAAAGCGTACCCGGTACGTTTTTTTTTTTGCAAGCCTTTTTTTCGGGTGACTTAGTACTACAGTAGTTGCAGGTGCACCTGTAGCGTGGCATGCTCCAGAAGGGTAGCTAAGGGTAAACTCTGCCTCCTACGATTTTTTGGGCTGGAACGGGGAAAAAGCGATGACAAGGACCAAAAACAAGTACGAGTGTGTTAGAGGTATATACCAGATGTTGTCCTGTCTCTCTCCTCTTACCCCATAGCCTGGTACTTGGTTTTGCTGTCGCCCACGAGGTGAATGACCGGCTCAATAGGGTGCGCGCTCTTCTGGATTCCGCTTGCGCCATCGGCGGTAAGCTCTTTCGTCAGTTCCTTGACCTGCACAATGTTGAACCACGAAAAAATAAGAAATAAAACACGCCATCCACGACCGAAAGTCGACATGATTCCACGAGAGAGGGGGGTGTGTGTACCCAATATTATCCCACGGTGGGGGGAGGGGGGAGTCCTGAAGAGGGAGGGGCGCACGGGGTGGTTTTTGGGTGTGTCGTGGGTTCTGATTAGTATGTACCAGGTAATACTACCCCCCCCCCCCCCCCCCCATGATACGTACGTACCAGGTATGTAGTGAGAAATAACCAGCTACGTTGACCTATCGATAGCGACCGTCACCTTTTTCCATAGCCTCACCCAGGGTTAGGGTGTGTATTTGCGCGACGTAGCATGGGATTAGAGCGGGGGCAATTTCGGGACAATTCTACAGTGGAGGTCACGGCTTAAGAGATATCGCTTTGCAAAGGAAGTATTTGTCCGAGCAAGGTCAAAATGGCTCGGCACGGGCAGGCCTGAAATCTCACACACACTCTGGGCGTGAATGTAAGGACCGCTTGGTCTTCACATCAATGTATAATCGGTCCTTATATTCCGCCCAGAGTGGTATGTGCGTTCCAGTGTAAATACTGGTACATTTACTGGTACCTGTAACCTATGTATATACTGGTCACTTCCCTCACAAAAAAAAACTGGTGCCTACCGTTCTGGGCGTAAATATAAGTACCGCTTGGTCTACATATTAGTGTCTGAAGGTCTTTATATATTCGCCCCCCGTGGTATACATGTTCCAGTGTAAATATTGGTACATATACTGCTACCTGTAGACTGGTACCTATATATACTGGGCACTTCCCTCACAAAAAGAAACTGGCGCCTACCACTCTGAGCGTAAATATAAGTACCGCTTGGTACTACTCATATTAATCTATGGATGGCCCTTATATTTGCGACCAGAATGGCACAGTATAGCCCCACGAGTGAGAAACGCCTCATCCATAACAATAAGACCACGCTCCCTTTTGGGGGGGGGGGGGCGCTAAGAAAATTGGATCAAGAACTCGGGCTCAGCGGCGACTGCTACACCAAACCCTCCCGAGTGTATCCTTCGAAGTAATAGCCTACGCTGAAGGTTTTCCAAGAATGGCGCTACGATAGCTGATGCTCAAAGTTGTTCAAAAAGGGCGTTACAATACGGTTTTACCTGTAGGACTTGCTGAGAATATGTGTCTGGGCCCACACGGTACGTATTAGAAAACAATGGTACCCCCTCCGGTTTTCCGAGAAGTACCGGTTTAAGAGAGGTACCGGTTTCAGAAAATTCCAGTTTAAGAGAGATTGTACAGCTTGGCACTGCCGTACGAAACGCTGTACAGCACCTATTCCGGTCTGAGAGAAGTTTGGGTTTAAAAGGAGTCGAGCAGGCCTGAATCACCCCCACTTTTTCTTTTAACCGTTTTAGGACTGCGGTCCCGACTTTGGGGACAAATCACTCGAACTACAAGTGTTACGGGGGGACCATAGTAAATAGGACCTACGGTACACACGAAAACCTATACATTTACCTATTTTTTGGTGACAAATAGTAGGTCCTATTTACTGCGGTTCCCCGTAATAGTTTGTCCCCAAAACGGGGACTGCAGAACCAAAATTGCACGCTGAAATATTCACCCATAATAAGTACGTGTAGCTGGTACTATGGTTTTACAAAGTACGACGAGAGACTACGACGGGCTCGACCACCACGCATGGTAGTGACGCAGACTGTCCGTGGGGAGGGTGAGGCTTTTCTCGCACTACTGGTGATGACCACGGGGAACGCAAAAACGTCTGAGAGGCCCCGCAAGAATAAGGTGTTCATCTCCGGACAGAGCAATAGTCAACGTACGTGAGCACTGCGAGTAAAACATTGAAGCGGGGGGGGGGGGTGGGGGGGGGGGGGGGCGAACGGAGCGCTGTTGCCCGAGTATTGGATACGTACCAGGTACATAGTTTTACGGGGAAAAAAATCTAACATAAAGTTTGCCTACTGCTTACCCAATAGGTACGGCGCCTATGTAGTTTTATGGGAAACCTTTTAACTACCACAAGACTCATATGCCCTAGTAACCAAGAAAGGTGTCCAGTGGCTAGGGGAAACTTATCCCGCGCTGCTCGGCGAATACTGAGCAGCGAGGTCAGGATGTATCGGATGCCGTTGCTTTCTCATGGTCTCGAACTCACGCGTCGAATGACGACAAAATTGCTGTCAGGATCAGGTTACAAATAAACGTGGCTCGAGCGATTTACAGGTGATTCCATCTTTGAAAAATACAGCAAAGAGCTGCCAGGTAGACCTCATAACCATAGTCTCTCCTCGCTTTTCGTCAGCCCCTGAGTTCTAAAGCCCTCCAAAACACACGAAGAAGGCGACGGTTCAGCTAGAACGTGGTTTTTCGGGGTTATATTTTTTCTTTGAACTTTCTTCGAACCCACCCATTTACTGGGTGCATGCGGCTATCTATCTACCAGGTACCTGGTATCGAGGAGTGAATCATGAATGACGAACGAGTATATATATCAGTGTGTAAGATAAAATCAGAAATATGTATTAGGCACCGTGCGTACACGTATTTACATACACTGTAGATTATTTTTACCTGCACGCATACCTACCGTACCTAACCGTACACACGTTGACATTGCGCCGCTAGGTTGACCTTCGATGGTCGGTTGATATGTTCCCCCTCCCTCCGTCCCTCGCTGCATTCCTTCCCCATCTTGACATTTCATTGGAAAGGCCAACGTTCACAGCACACTCATTGGTACTTTAGGGCTGCGGCATCGTTCGCCTCGTACATACCTGCTTCTGCAAAGCCTGCACAACCTTCTCCTTCTCGCCGAGGACTCCCTCAAGCTCCTGCAGCCGGGATTGCGACTGCACGGTAAAATAACCGGGTACGAAGAAGCCAATTCGGCGCAATACGAGGCGCAACAACGTAATGATCATGCTTCTCCAGTCAGTACGCATACGGGCGGTTAGATACCACGTACAGGGTATGCATGTACGTGTACGCACTCCTCGTGGGCCACGCGTATAGTGGTAGACGCTGCCCACAATCGGGGATGTCTTTTCCCTCAGCCGCTAGGTGCACTGGCTGATTTGCGGCACAAACAATGAGTGTTGCCGTACCGAGAACAAGCAGGCCTCGGCTGCGACGAGGAGTGAGCGCCGGAAGGTGCGTGATTGATGGGATTTTGGAGTTTTCGATATTTTTTACCCGGCGATCCTTGGGCGGGGGGGAGATCCTCGATTATTGCGTACGACTGTCCCACCATGTCCGTAAATGTAAATGACACATGGATGTTCATACTGATACAAAACGTGCCTTACATTTTCGAACATAGGGGTATTCAGCAGCACAAAACAGTCCATATCACGCAAGCAAGACAAGACGGCGGGCACTATGAGCACAGAGCTTGGAGCCAACATCAGGTCCCTGACCACTTTTTGCTGGCATCGCTTCCACTCCTAACATACTGTTCTGCAGTAGTAGGCTTCCGAAATAGTCTACCAGGTACCACGTATCTCGCAAGAACAGCTGCTACCGCACAGCCACGACGCTGCCGGTGCTCGTACTGAATATTACGGTACGAGTACTGCTGTTATGATATGGCACGTATGTTATATATAAAAAATACCGGTACAACTGTTGTACTACTGTAGGCAGTGCTGCTGCCTTCGTAATGACGAGCAAGACGGGACCGGGTACGGCGGTACCTTCATGAGGCGTGCACAGAAATGACCAGTGCACACTCGGCGACCTAAGGTTTCGACCCTTGCGTGCAGCCATGCAACTCCAGATGGGGTGAGGTATTCGTGCAGTATGACGCGAACTACGACTCGTGGAAAACGACACTCCGTATCAAGCGAGCGGCGCGTTGCGCCAGCCTCTTATAGACGACGCGTACCGTATGATATCTACTGCCTGCACAAGGGCGTCAATTTCGACGCAAGAACAAACCTTCCCGGGACTTGAGCTCATGATGTTCCTTAGATCCTCGGCGTCCGCAACGCTTCTGGTTTCCCCTCTCCTTCTTTCGGCAGAAGAAACTCTTCACTGAGATGACTCAAACCCTGACCGACACCATGAAGTTTTTTCCAGTGTTTTAATTCCATGCGGTCTGTTCTCTTCGTCCCACTGGTCACTCGTCATTCGTCTCTCGTGCCCCAGCACGTGCGTAGAAACGCAGAAATTATTTTTGTTCTCGAAAAAAAGAAAAAACAGTTACACAAGGAGTTTCAAAGTATCACGAGGCGTTCCTACTCGGGATATATTTTTCTCATGTAAAACGCGAAAAGCCCAACCGCCAAATCACAGACCAACGCTTTCCGACGACAACGGCTCGATAAAGCTCGTGCTGCAGCTTGCCGGAGGCGAGAGAGGCTTGTAGGCTCGATACTTACCTGGAATACGCTAGCGAAATTCGTCATCTATTGGGGGGCTGGAGTGTTGGGGGTTCACTGGTGCTACTCCTGCCTGCTGTGAAAGGAAGGGGGTGAAACGCGCCGCAATGGGTGACGCGAGGCAGGAGCAGAGCTCAAATACGAACGTGCAGGTGGCCGTGAGATGCCGTCCGCTAAACACCAGGTGAAGGTCGAGTGGCGTGCCGTCGAACCGAGCAATGTAATCCTGCAACTAGCGAGCTGTCACCCCTTCGGCGGCAACGGTTCGTTCGCCGCGGCGTCCGATTGTGTAAGAACTTTTGAGTCTCTTGTCTTTCGTAGATCGAGTTTTTGTGACGCGAATCTCTTGCTCGTTCTTCATCCATTCACTGCAAGTTATCCCTCTCTATTTTCAAGTAATTTGGCCCCAAATCGGAGGCAACTCTGTGGCCGTTGACATACAGCAGCACAACGCGAAGCGTATCCGTACCCACGTCCTCGCATCAATAAATCGCTGCTGCAAAGCTGGAGTGACTCCGGTGCGCTGTGTAGAGGTGTTGCGCGTGGCAGTTTTTTCTCTGGGGTGTGAAAGACTGAATTCGTGCGTTGCGCGTATGTTACATTCACTTTTATTTCGTACCCTCGTATACATGAAGCAAGCAGCTCAAGTGGTGTACCAGGTATCTGGTATACCAGGTATATACAGTCAGTATCAATAGTATTATCAGTATTATCAAATAGCCATGGGCATGAGAACATCGGCAGCAGCAGCAGCAGTTTGCTCCCCAGGTCTGGCCAACGGCAGCGGCCATCCGCAACACCGACAGCGCGCAGCGCCACGAAAATGCCGGTGGAATGCCCACCCAACATGTCGATACGATGCAAGCTTCAGTATGAAGACGTACCAGGTACGTACGAGTAGTGAATGCGTGAGAGATAAGACGCATACCCCAAGTACTACAGCAGTCACACAGTACCTCCGATGGGCAACAGTAGTATAATACATACTGTACGTACCTCGGGCAATCCACAACTTCAGTTATAATACTGGTACGTACCTGCCTACATGCTACGAGTATCCAGCAGACCCAGTGTCCTCGGATCGATAGATCGCTCCTGTGCTGTATATACGACCAAAGTATTCAGACTCAAATTCAAAGCCTCATGTGCACCATGTACCAGCAGCAGTGTTGAATACAGCAGTACCACTTTTTCCCTAATTAGAAGGACATTTTCTACATTAATATTCAACCAAAACGGTTCTCATGTTTAGGGACGAAGTGGTATACACCTGACACACACTCTGAGGTATTATACGTACGTACAGCACGATAAATCTATAACTTCGTTCCACCCCTCGGTTGTTTTTGCTTCGTACCGCTGCTGCTGCTGCTTGACACGAGAATAAGGACCTGTTGTCGTGGCAAGAAACGAGGCAGTAAGAATCGAGGCGTTCGTTTTTGAGGACAATACTCGCGTGTGTCGTACGAGGGCGATTTTTTTTTCTAGAAAACATGCCCAGCGGGGACCCACTGTCCTGTAAATCCTGGGTATAAACAGAGGAAATGTTAATGTTTGCTCAGAATATTAGTACAAGGCGTTTGAAGGTAGCGCGCCCGCACTGCGTCGTGTTATGGTGGTAATACGATAGCACTAATATTACGGGGGGGCATAGTAAATAGGACCTACGGTAACGATAAAAACCTACCTGGTACCTGGTATATATTTCCGTATTTTTCCGAACAGTATTTGGTCCTATTTACCGTAATTATTAATAGGACTGCTGTACTTGTACAATCGGTGTATATACACAGTAGTGGATGCTCTTCCTGTCTCTTCAGCTTGTGACCGCGGACACTGCCCCCTGCACGTATCATACACTTCAAGGAATATCAGCAAGTACCTCGTAAGTATCCATCTAAACGCCCCTTGTATGATACCAGGTATCTATGATCAGACTATTGATAGTAAACTAGTTGCCCAGTCAGAGGAACCCTGAATTGGGATGCAATGTCCTTGAGGTATTTTGGTCCGATTTACTCAGGAAAGTGCGCTGACAGGTCGGCCATTCCGGTCGAGACGAGCTCAGCAGCGAGAAGAACAGGGTATTGGGGCAGGAAAACATACAAAGCAGAGACACCATTAGTGTCGGCTATCGATGTGTCGTACCGAATGTGTATTTGCCCTTCAACCCCGGCGGCATACCCCGTGTTTCTTATGCAAAAAATGAAGGAAATATGAAACCTTTTACAACTGCAGTCCCGTTTTGAGGACACGCGACTCAAATTCCAAGTAGTGTTGTCCCCAAAACAGGACTGCAGTCCTAAAAAAGGTCAAGCTTCTATATATCAAGTATCGGCAATCGCAAGTCTCGACTGTTATTTCTTGTCTATCGATATTGTATCTCGTACCCAGCTGTTGATAGATTATATCCATCCCTAGGCATCAAGCCTCGCCCTTCGACGAGGACCACGCCGACGATGCCCAGTGCGCTGGTGCCGGTTCCGACGCATGGGTTAGCGGCGTAGCCCGCCCCTCGACCGGAGACGGTATCCGCGCAGCAAAATTCACCGACATCGCCCCCAGGGGGGGGTTAGCTTGTATGGTCCGGACCGAGCTGGGGTGCACCCCTTCCCCGGTGTGTGACCCTGCGCGCGCCTTCACGGTGGATGGCCTTAGCTGCGCGGAGGGTGATCGCGCAAAGCTGGCCCATCGGTTCGGTCCGATGGTTGGGCAACTGAAGCCAGCGCCGGGCTCGCTCAGTACGCTTCGAGTTGTTTCGGGACGTGGAGGCGGCAGAGGCACTCGCTCGCGTGTAGGATTCAAAGAAGCACGCTGCTTATGGTGCGGATTACGCGACGCCTGCGTGACGTAAAGCATGCTGCTTATGGTGCGGATTACGCGACGCCTGCGTGACGTACAATAATCGCATGTTGGCGCTCCCCGGGACAACAGCTCGAAGGCTTGTTGAAGCCCGTTTTTCGACTGGTGTTATTTCGCCATCCCTCTTTCTGCAGGTCGCGGTTCGTCAGGGGACCTTGTGGAGCCTGCCCCTTCCTATCTCCCCCGGCCGGCGTACGCCCTGCGGCGGTATCCTTGCCCCCGCATCGTGGCGTGGGCCGATGCCGAGGCGGTCGCCCGCTGCGGCCCCGTCGGCAGGGTATATATGCCTCTCCCCCGCTGGCGGCGGAGGGCCATGGCATCGGGTCGTGGAGGGGTACGATACTCTCACGGCTGTTCCAAAACAAGGGGGGGGGCGTGCCGGGGCCGGGGTGAAAGCGCTGCGCCGCTCGCCTAGTCGATGGCCTTCACCGCCGCCTTGTGCGTTGCCAGCTTTTCCCGGTCAACCCCACCAGCGTTCGGGGATTTTCTCAGTAGACGGGTAAAGGACCTGTCGTGGAGTCTTTCCCCCTTGGTCCATGAGCCGTGTTCCCTGGAATATAACCGAGTCGAGGATAAGAACGGAGTATTCTCGACTCGGTCATGTTCCATGTCTATCGGGGTCCTGATCCAATAGGGGGGGGCGTCAGGCAGGTCCTGTACCTGTTCGGGGAGAAATCGCCGAGCGCTCGCGGGGATAGCCGGGATCAGCAGGCGATGGGCAAGGCGGCGATGAAAGCGATTGCCAAGGGGAGTGGCGCCTTGAAGGGTCGCTGTAGGCGGAGGTTGCGCTTTCACCCCGGCCCCAGCCCGCTTCCTCCGTTATGGACCGGCGGCCCGCGCGACGTTAGGGAGGGCATCGTGCCCTTTCAAGGCCCCTCACCAGGGTCCGTCAATTCCGTTGCCCAATCAGCCAATCAGAGGATTCCCCACCTGATACAATATGGTGTTTGCGAGGAGTTTTGTGCGGACCAATTTCGGCTAGATTTCCTGTAGTCTGTTTGTTACCTGCGTATTAGCAATCCCAGCTCAAGAAATATTAGAACCGTCGTGGAGGCTGTCGGGAAAAAGTGACCGAGCCGACGCTTTTGAGACCTACGTGTTCTCGGGCTGGGTTGACTCTCTGGGTTGGTCGGCAAACGGAGCAACGGCTGACTGGCCTCAGCCTTGGGTTAACCTGTTTTACCATCCACCTCCTCATGTTTGTTGGTTTCAAGGGAAAAAAAATCGAGGCCAACCGAAATGGGTTAGCGTATCGCAAACACCTTGATATGTGGTTCCAACTAGTTGGTTCAATTTCCGCAGGAAAATGTACGGAGGCCTGATTGAGAGGTGGATCATTCCGGCGAAGACGAGGATAGTAACGAGAACAGGGTAACGCCGGCAGGAAATAAAATCCAGACTTTCCCACCCACCCCTCAGACAGGCTTAGTAGTCCGTTTCTGCACGGTCGTTTCGATCGCAGGGATGGGCGCCGCGCTAAGAGCGCATTCTCAGCGCGGCAGTTTTCACACCGCGGGCGAGGCACCCTGCTGCGGCTGTTCTGCTATCTCACGATGCAGCCCCCATTCTGGCCTCGATCCGACTGGTTACGATGCTGTTTTTTGTTTTTCGCAGGGAAAAAGCGGCGGGGAACCTTCACGTCGTCACCACGGAGCCGAGCCACCACCGCATGCGCGTGGCGCACAAGAAGCTGGACCGAACGTACCAGTATGACCACGTGTTCGGGCCGTTCGCTTCTCAGGAGGAGGTGTTCACTTCCACCGTGGAGCCCATCGTCCGGGAGATGCTGCAGGTGCGGCCGGGCTCGTGCCACGGCTAGGATAGGCGTTCGAGTATGCGTACGTGGCATTGTTTTCGCTAATTTATTTCTGACGAACTACCTGGCTCCCCAGCTGCGGAACTGAATAGTGCCGGTTTAGTAGTGCCGGTTGCCCGCTATAGTCCCGGTGACGTCGCTTGGGAATAGATGGGATTTACCCAGTGCGGCATAGTGCCGGTTGCCGCTTTGGTGGCGGAAATTGTTTGCCTGGAGCATGCCGGCACTACCTGTATTATACCTGGTAGAGGTAGAGGAGACGGCACTGCTGCTGCTGCTGCTGCTGCTGTATACCTGGTACACCTATGATAGGCCATGGTGTTGTTTCTCAACGTCAGGTTTTTGGATGAGGTGGAGAGGTCTTCAAATGAAGAGCTCGAGAAAACAAAATGGACGCAAAAGAACGTACCTGGTAGTGTTTTGTTAGGCTTATTACGGAGCTTCTCTACTAAGGAACGGCAATATCTCACCGCGGTGATATTCGAACTCACGTATCAGCTTTTGTAGCAGTGAGATTTGAACTCACGTATCAACATTATTACGGGGGACAATAATAAATAGGACCAAAAATTAAGTAGTAAAAATGGCAAAATATATAGTTTTTTGTGTACCGTGGGTCCCATTCAACATGGTCCCCCGTAACTGAAGCATTGTAGGGTACCACTAGACCATCGGGCCGACCGACTTCGCACCCCCCGTCACAGCAGACCCTGACGTAATAACGGTACAAACAAAAAGGAGGACCTTAAGGGGCTGGCTCTTTCCGGCACGAACACCTGACGCCTATTTATCCGTACTGTACTGCTGTTTTTGCGATTCTCTCAGGGTTTCTCTACGACGGTCTTCGCCTACGGGCAAACGGGGACCGGGAAAACGCACACGGTGAGAGGGGCTTTTCGCGCTGCCGCCACCGGATCAAAATTAGATTTTTCGGGGGGGGTTTCGCGCTATTTTTTCGCACCTTTTTGTTTGTTTGTTTGTTTCTTTTGTTTTGAAACCAGTGGCATGGGTGGTGCCAGAAAAGGTGCGACTCGTACGTATATACCTGGTACGGACTTTAGTAGATAGACATAATTGCGGTCTTCTTGGGGTCGTCAAGGCCTATTTGTACTGGTTTTGTGTACAGCAGTAGGGGCGATGCATTCTGCGACAGCGGAAGCACCCGATCATTTCTGACGCCCCTCGCTTGAGGATGTATTCTTACGTGCTGGTGTAGTCTACCCCACCCAAAACCTGATCTCGAGAGATAGAGAAAATGAAAGAGCGCAACCCCACGAACAGTGAGTGCCACGGCTTATAGCCCTCTTGGGACGTGACAGGGGGGGGAAAAAAAAGACGATATGAAAAGTGACGGTTACATCAACCATTGTGGCCACTGCGTGATTGGAAGATGTGATGCCGATTCGTGTCCGAGGCAAAATGGTTGGTTGCAGGGAGATGGACGCTGACGCAAGCTGCCCCTACCCTAAATAGACGTTTTGGAAACGCCATTATTATCATTCGGTTTGGTCGCTATATATGTATATCTCGGGGCCCCAAAAAATGGAGTATTTATCGAAAAATAGGGAAATGCATGGAAGACATTCCCAGTGATATTGAGAATTCCCCCTGTGCTCCCACCCCCGTCGTTCAGAAATATTTTGGTAAAAAAAAAATCCCCCTGTTTGTTGTAGCACGCGTCGGGGAGACGGTCAGTCAGGGATTCAAACTGGGGTTTCTTATGTAGTTAGCGACATCTTTGGGTACGCGGGCGGGACGGAGAGGATGCTTAGATTTCCAATCCTTCGGTCTGTAGCATTTGTGTGTGTTTCGTGAGGTGTTTGCCTCGGGCTGACTCTGCAGCGCCCGACACCGCTGTCATTTGCCAACCTGCGAAGGGGCAGTACGCCCCTACTGCTACCTGTGGTATTGCTACTAATGCTACTAATGCTACTGCGGCTACTGCTGCTACTGTCGCTTCAAACCTTGAACACGATCTATCGTTGCTGCTATAATACTACCGCTACTACTACAACCACTGCTGCTACTGCTATTGCTACGACTATTGCAGTACCAGACTACTGCAGCGCTTTCTTTCCGTCTCCGTCTCCAACCAGCTTGATTATTATGTAGCACAGTAGAGTACATCGTCCAATATGTACAGAAAATACAACCCACTTGCTGTCGTTTTCATACTCCATCGTTCCTGATCAGAAATCTCACGCTGGTTTTTTGAACCGCTTTCCCTTTCGTTCGTGCTCTTCACTATTGCTTTACACTCATCCGTACGTAGATGGAAGGTGACATCACGAGCGCCGAACAAATGGGAGTCATCCCACGGTCCGTGCACGCTATCTTCGACTACCTGGATGGAATCAGCGCTGATTACACCGTACGGACTTCGTTCTTGGAGCTGTACAACGAGGCAAGTGTTGTTGTTATTGGTGGTGGTGGTGGTGGTGGTGGTGTGGTTGCTGTTAGTGGCGATTTTGGTTGTGTCGGCGTCGGTTTTTATTGATCGTGGTGCTGGTGCTGGCGTTTGCTGGTATCAGTAGTGTTGCTGATGTTGGTGTTGTTTTTGTTGATGTTTTCACTGATTTTACCTATTACGGGGGACCATAGTTAATAGGACCTATGTTATTCATAAAACCCCACATATTTAACCATTTTTACTAACAATATTTGGTCCTATTAAGTATGGTCCCCCGTAATAGGTGTACCAGCTACTGATTGTTCTGTTTTAGATCGTGGTCGTTGTCTTTCTTTGCTTTTGTTGCTGTTCCTAACGCTACGGTGCCCACTGCTTCCCCCGCCAGCCTCCGATAAACGAGAGCTTTTTATTGCTTTTGGACTCTCCGACGCTTCCCTAGTTTTCCGCCCTATTAATTATTTTAAAACGTACATTATCTTGCTCTCCACCTGAATCCCTGCCAATCGCGGCAGAACCCGCCGGCTAAGCTATGTTCCTTGCTGAAAGGATATGTAGATGCCCCCCCCCCCCCCCCCCAACCCTACTACCCATACAACTACGGCCATGCATGATATTGAGTACACCCCCCCCCCCCCCCCCATTTTTTGTGTACGGTAAACATCTTCCTCGTCATAGGAAACCTACCACCCCCCCGCAGAGGAGGAGAAAAAACGAATGTCATACTGCTGTATGGAGAAGATTTTGTACACTAGATGGTAACGATAAAACGATCGTTATCCTAGGAGAAGCGGGCAAGGGGTAGACACAAGACGGCGAAGCAGCAAGTGGATAAGACCAGCAAAAATGTTTCGATGCATTTGCTTATACGGGAACAACGTAGTGAGGTCTCGCCGAAATGTTGGAGGTGTCTCTGTTAGGAGGGGGAAAGGTGTTCCGTCTCGAAAAGGACGCGTGGTCAATGGTCAAGAGGTAAAGGCAAGAGAGAGATGAGTACGCCCTCCCCCCCCCCCCCCCGGTCATACGACTACGGCCATGCATGATATCGAGTACATCTCTCTTATCGAGTACACCCCTCCCCCCCCCTCCCCCCCCCTTCCACCTGACTGTTTTCGCCTATCTGACTGCTCTCGCCTATCTGACTGCTCTCGCCTATCTGACTGCTCTCGCCTATCTGACTGCTCTCGCCTATCTGACTGCTCTCGCCCCTTCGACCTTGCGCCTCGTCTTGGTTTGCGCTTGTTAAGGAGCTGCAAGATTTGCTAGCGGACGGTAGCGGCAAAAACAAGGTGGTGCTGCGCGAGGACGCTAAACGAGGCAAGTCGTCCGCGGAATCGTTAAGGCCGTGACCTGGCTGGATTTATACTTCGTACAAGTATAAGTATATGTGATAAAAATATATACCTGGTATAATACAATGAATGTGTTATATATTTATTCACCTGGTATGTAGTATACGTATGTATTAGTTTAGTGCTTGAGACTTGTCGCATGGACTTGACCGTTTTAGGACCGCAGTCCCGTTTCGTCCCCGATTCACGAAATATTTGCTTGTATTAATGCCTCTTCGCGTGGAGCGGTAAAAACGCCATTGGGGGGGGGTGTACATACCCCCGCCGCCGGCCCCTGCGCCCCGCCCCACATATGCCTCCTCCCACAAGAAAAAGACCAACCGCGACTGATACGCCTCCCAGGCTACACTCGCCCACAATCAGTCTTCACTCCCCCCCCCCCCTTTTAGCCCCTCCGTTCGTGAAAATTACGGGAGGGTGAAAGGGAATTTGAACCTGATGCTCACCCGCTGCTGTCTGCTCTTTGTTGTTGCTTGCCTTTACTTGGTGTCTGCCCTTTACTTCTCGGCGTCTTCTTCTCTCTCCACGAAAACAGCTTTCTGGGCCTGCGTGCTCCCATCCCGATCAAAAAACAAAAAAAAAAACACAAATACCGATCTCTGGAACCATCCACCCTTCCGTCTCATCCCTAAGTCCTAAAGTGTTTTATTTTCCCTGTTGTATACGTACGTCCATCCTATTGCGAATTTATGTCCATATCTTCCTGCATCCTTACTTCCAAATCTTACTGCATCATTCTCCCATGTATGCCCAAACACCAGGTTGTCTATTACGGGGGACCATAGTTAATAGGACCTATGGTACACATAATAACCTATATATTTACCCATTTGCACTAACAATATTTGGTCCTATTAACTATGGCCCCCCGTTATAACAACCCTACACTTTATGGGGGCAAACAAGTCAACTTATTAGTAGTCTGTCCCCCAAACGGAACTGCGGTCCTAAAAGGGCAAAAAAAAAACGATAAAAGGTTAAGGGGCGAGCATACAAGGCAGTACGTATGTAGGCTTCCGGTATAGCATGAGCTCCACCATTGATCCTTCATCAACTTTACCAGTAATACATATATATATATATATATATATTATATATATAAATATATACTCGTTTTTTTATTGTTGTCCCGTTTTTTTTTTCAATATTGGCCCCTTGGATTTCCGCAGGGGTGGTGTGCTTCGGCCTGGAGGAGGTGCAGGTGCTCTCGGCGAAAGACATATTCACCATCCTCGGAAAGGGCATACAGCAGCGCAAGACCGCCGAGACCCTCATGAACAAGAACTCGTCGAGGAGTCACTCCATCTTCACGCTGAAGATCATGATCAAGGAGTGCATGCCGGACGGGCAGGAGGTTATGCGCAACGGGCAGCTCAACCTCGTCGACCTTGCAGGGTGAGTTATGTACCTGACACCTGGTACTCGTTTATGGAGGTGGGTTTTATTCCGTTATTCGTGTGTTTGTTTTATTTGTTCGCTTGCTTGTTTGCTTGTTCAATTATACAAAAGTTTTTTGTTTCGTTTTTTCGTATCTCGGTCGATGGTATGCCTAAGGCAAGCATCAGAGGAATACGCTGCGGACTCCACCGCCCCCGCCCTCTGTCCTGAAACTGTTGCCTTCCTTCCCCCCACCCCGCGCTGACCCCCCCCTTCTAACATTATTTTCCCTTCTTTTTAATCTCTTCCTTACCCCCCTCAATAGCAAAATCATCGCACCTGGTATGTATTACATGGAAACAATGCAATGAGCGGAGCTGTCTCTGTTAGAAGTAGGAACGGTGCTCCGTCTCGAAAGGGATGCTTGGCCAATGGTCAAATTACTAAGGCAAGCGACAAACGAGTACGCCTTCCCCCCCCCCCCCCCCCCCCTCCCTCCTCCTTGTGCGTGCGTGCGTGCGCACATTGGAGCAGGTCGGAGTGCGTCGGGAGATCGGGGGCTAAAAACGTGCGTGCTAGGGAGGCTGGAAACATCAACCAGAGTCTGCTGACGCTGGGCAGGGTGATCACGGCTCTGGTAGAGCACCACCCCCACGTGCCGTACCGCGACTCTAAGCTGACGCGGCTGCTGCAGGAGAGTCTAGGCGGCAGGGCGAAGACGTGCATCATCGCGACGGTTACCTCGTCCTCGGTGAGTTGGTTTCCTCCTTGGGGTCGGGGGGGGTGGGTGGGGTGGGGGTTGCCCAATATCATGCATGACCGACGCCGCATGATTATCGGGGGGGGGGGGGGGGGGGGGGGGGGGGGGGGGGGGGGGGGCGTGTTCATTTGTTACTTGCCTTAGTCGTTCGACCATTGACCACGCATCCCTTTCGAGACGGAGCACCGTTCCTACTCCTAATAGAGACACCTCCAATGTTTGGGCGCTCACTGCATTCAGAGACACCTCCAACAATCGGGCGCTCATTGCGTTGTTTCCGTATATTACATAGAAGTTTTTTGCTAGTCTTATCCCCTTCCCGTTTGGCCGCCTGTGGCCGCCGTCTATCTCCTAGGATAGCGATCGTTTTATCGTTGATATCTAGGGTATCAAACTCCTCCATGTCACATTCGTACATTTCCCTCTTCTCTTTTGTGTTGGATATTTAGCTGCGGTGTACAGTACCTGGTACCTGGTATACGAGTGTAGTAGTCAAAGGACAAGGGGTTACATTGACCTAGCGGTTTCGGTGACTCGATCGACCCAGGACGCCCTGGAGGAGACGCTGAGCTCTCTGGACTACGCCCTCAAGGCCAAAAGCATCCAAAACAAGCCCGTCGCCAACCAGAAGCTCAGCAAGACACACCTGCTCAAGGAGTACGCGGGCGAGGTAGGTTTTGGGTTTCCAGTATATATTTTGGCGTTTGTGTAGGGTTAGGCTGTGGGTTTCCAGCAGCATGGCGTTTGTGAGGGGGGTGAAGGAGGGACGGGCGTGCTCGTATGTTTCTTCTCTTAGGTCGTTCGGCCATTGACCACGCGTCCCTTTCGGGTGGCTTCAGTGAGGGTTTTGTCGCGGGCGCGCCCAGTTTTAGCTCAGTTTTCGTGCGACCGGCGCTACTTCGCATGTTTTTATCGCTCCACTATGCACCTCGTTCTTTGTCGTTTTGTTGTTTCGGGGGTTGTTGTCGTGGTATTTTTACGCGGGACCATAGTGAAGAGGGCCGAATATTGTCAGTAGAAATAGCGAAATAGGTGGGTTGTTGTGTGTACCGCAGGTCCTATTTACTATGGTCCCCCGTAACAGTGGTGGCTGTTGGTGATGTTGTTGTCGTGGTGATGGTGGTAGTGGTGGTGGTGTTGTTTCATATTTTTGATGTTGATGTTGCTGCCGTCAGCGTCGTTGTGGTTGTGGTCTTTTTTTGCTGTAGTCGCTGGTGCGATTTTAGCTGCTATGATATGTTCCTTTCTCTCTTGTCGTCAGTGATGTTGTTGCGGGTGTTGAAGGAATGCTGGGGTTGCTAATGCGATTGGTGTTGTTGTATCTCCATCTCTCTGTCTCGATTCCCGTAGGTGGAAAGTCTCCGCTCGATGCTGCAGGCGTCGAGGGACAAGAACGGGGTCTACGTGGAGCCGTGGCGCTTCGAGCAGATGGAGAACACGATGGCGTCCCAGGGAAATCAGGTACAGGGTGCACCGCAGCAGGTCCTGCCGAACACCTTTTTACCTGTGTCTATCGTATCGTAAACCTTAGCCTTTTCCCTTTGAACACTTTTGGAAGCAACAAACTTTAGGGAGTCTTTTTTTTCCCCCGAGGTTTTCGACCTCCGCTCCATAGCATCTTTTTGTTGTTGTTGTTGTTGTTGTTGTTGTTGTCCGGTGCATTCACTGCATTCTGTACTCACGTCAAATGGCTTTCGGCGCCGTTTTTTCTTGTGTTGGCACTTTTTTTTTCTTTTTTTAATGTGCTTTGCTGCAATACGAATACTCATGCCAAACGTCTTTTTTTGCGCCGCTCTTTTTTTTCTGTTTGTGGGACCCTGTGGGGTTTTTTTCCCGATTTTTCCGCAGATTGCTGAGATGGAGGGTATACTGTCCACGCGCAACGACGAGACTAAGGAACTCAAGGTGAAGGGCCAAAAAGAAACATGCTATTAATACTTGTGCAGGAACGCCAATTTTTCTTTGCGCGTGTCAAAACGCCTCCTCTGGCCTTGTGTGATACTGGTCTTGGTGGAGCTACGGGTGGGCACGACTTAAGTCACCAACCATGACAATTATTGGTCGGACCAATATCAATCGTCGCCTGGTACGGTGGTTGTTTCCAGGAGGTGTCGACTATCCGATGTACATACTTATTTGGTTCCCATGCTTGTCGGAAGGATTGCTGAATGCAGGGCACATGCTTTTTTTTTCGGGAGGGGGCGGGGGCCCCCTAGGCCTGGGAGGTCTGATTTGGCTTGCTTCGCTCGCCTCAACTAGGTCCGCAAGTCGGCTGGCCATACTTTGGTCGGTGAGTCGATTAGCCATCAGCCTATTTCGCCCCCCGACTTGCCAACCATGGTCAGTTAGTCAGCTGACGGCACCGGTTCTGCATGTCTATGTGCCAAAGTACGTCAGCGTTGAGATCTTGCCGATTCTGGTGTGGCGCACAGGCCGACAGAGACGCGTGCAAGGCTCGGGGTGAAAAGTTGGAGGAGGAGCTGGAGGCGTCGAAGGGCAGGGAGAGGGAGACCACGGCCAAGCTGAACGACACCGAGGGCCGCCTCGAGGTGGGTGGGTGGGTGGGTGGGTGGTGGTCGAGGGCTGTTGGCGCTGCCGCCGCTGTGTAGAGTGGTTTTGAGCTCATGATTTTGTTTTTGCAGTGCACTATTTTCACAGGTGGCGATGCTCCGCGCCCGTGTGGTATTTGTGGGGGATATTACATCGTTATGTCTATCCAGAAACTGATTGACTTTTTCGTTGTTATGTGTGATTTAAAAAAAAAAAAAATGTTTTGTTTGTTTGTTTGTTGTTTTTTTTTGTCGTAGAGAGAACAGCCACTGCTCCTGATCGCTGTGCATTCCCCCACCCCCTTAACCCCCAAGCACCAGCCATAGCCCAAACGAAACTCTGTGAATATGGTTTCTTCCTGCCCTGCGCCGCAGCAGCAGTACTTTTTTATGCGCCGCGCCTGATACGGCTTCCTCCCCCCCGCCCCCCCCCGTGTTTTCGAACCTCAGCTTACGAAGGAAGACCTGGCGGCATCGCGGGCGCAAACGGTGGAGGTGCGAAGGGAGCTAGCGGCCTGCCAGGAGTTTTTGAAGGTGAGACTATTTTGTGATTTTGTAAAAAAAAAATCATGCAAGGTTTACGTGTACCGCTGTCTTTTGCGTTTGCGTCAACCCTTTTAGAACCGCAGTCCCGTTTTTGCGGGGACAAACCGGTCAAGTTCCAAGCAGTTTGTCCCCCAAACGGGGCGGCGGTCCTAAAAGGGTTAAGATAACGTTTTGATCGAGGTTAGCCGAAAGCCGGAGGCGTTTTTCCGCTGCTCCCCGTGCTTTCGCCGTTGTGTGCAGAACGTTCTGAAGAAACTTCATCGGACGTTTGTCGCCCCCTGAATTACCGGCTAGTTGGCAAAAAATACCCTAAAAACTTGAAAAGTTTGTCGCAGCTGCCTTTGCGGCTTCTTTTTGCGAAAGTAGACGGGAAATAATGAGGACGGCAAGTATCAGCCCTCAGGCGAAACTAGCCCGACGCTTTTTTCGGTCGTTCTCGCTTCGGCGGGGTTACCCCGGTTGTACGCGCCTCTGCTCTCGCGCAAGGGGAAAAACAATTCGAACGTAATGAGAAGGAAGGAGCGAGGACAGAGAACGGAGTAGACAAGCCGAAAGTTGGCACAGACAGAAGGGAGGTAGACTTGGTGGTGCATGGGTTTCTCTTGTTTCCGAGGTTTTCTTCTTTCGGGAAAGTTATGAGTGATCAATGTTGAAGATCATGCTGCACATTGTCGGAAGGCAAGGGAAGTAATAATAATATTGGAATAAGTGTGTTTTTTTTTGCTCCCTTGGTTTTCTTCTTCCGCGGAATGTTCGTTTTAACCCTTTTAGAACCGCAGTCCCGTTTTGGGGACAACCCAGTCAAATTTCAAGTAGTTTGTCCCCACAACGGGACTGCGGTTCTAAAAGGGTTAAAGGTGATCAACGTTGAAGCTCATGGTGCCTATCTGTACTCCGTCGCATGGCATGAGCTTTGGTGGTGACAATAGTTTGTACTATTAATATTAATTGTAGAGTATCGTATATATAACCAGGGGTACACATCCAAAAAGAGGAAACAGAGACGATATGAAAAAACGAAGTAGCGGGTAGAGATTTTCGTCAGAAATTGTTTAAAACATACCCTGGTATATGTTTTCAGTTTTGTTTCACTTGATTTTAGTACACCTCCCCCCTCCCTGTCTGGGCCTGTGTGAAAAAGTAAAAAGGGATTTGTCGTTTCTGTTTCTGTTTCCGCGGACCTCCTCGGACGATTTTGAAACTTGACAAAACAAATCGACAATGGGGAAAAGGTGAAAACGTCGAGCGACACATCTGTGCAAATATCTTGAAAGGGATCGAGGCATTTCCAAAGCTACGGGAAGATCTCGACAAGATCGAACTTCGAAGGCGTTATTTTCGTTGTGTGTACTCGGGAAATCGTCCCTGGGTGTGTGTGCTTTCTCGAGTGAAAATTCGGTTACTCTCCTCCTCCGTTTTCTTGAGATAAGGCTGCAGTAGGAAATGGCGGGTGAGATGTAGGGCCGTTTTGGCTTTGAGGAAGCTTTTTTCGTGCGTCAAATCAGTTTTGTAATTCGACGCCACTCGACGAGGGAGGAAACATCTGAAGCCTTAGCCTAGCGACAAAAAATGCCTTCCAAGGAATGAAATGCGGTGGGGCGGGGGGGAGGAGAACCTGTTATTTTTTATTTTATTTTTTTCAACATCACTTTTTACTTTCCAACCCTACTCGTGGGAGGTTTTACCCTTGGCGATCTTCTGGACAAGCCGTGGTCACAGGTGTCTACCCTTTTCTCCCCCCGGTACGCGCCTTTTTTTTGTCGCGCATAGGGTTCAGCATTCCCACTGCTCGTCGATTTTCATCGAATGTAGCTAACTCACGCTCTCGCGCTTTCCGCTATTAATAGTCATTTTTTTTTGCAAGAAAAAGCCACGAGCATGCACTCGGTGAGACTTGAACCCACGAAATTGATATTGATAGGCACGCGCACCACCCACCAAGCAATCGGCCTCTATGTGGGTATGTGACCCCCGGATCTCCGTCCCGACTGTTATTACGGGGGACTATAGTAAGTAGGACCACACATTGTCATTAAAAGTAGGGGAATATAAAGTTTTTTGTGTGTACCGTAGGTCCTATTTAATAGGGTCCGCCGTTACAATAGGAAGGAGGGACAGAAAAGAAGGACGATTGCCATAAATGGCGAGAGAAAAAATACTGCCAGGTAATCAATAAAAAAAAATCGTTCGTGTGCGCGTCTTCATTTTTTTGTTTCTTCGGTCAGATTTTTTGCGATTGACACACGCTGCACATAGTGGTCGGATTTTTTTGCAAACAGAATCGTACCTGGTGCTGTTTTTTCTTTCGTTTATCTGGTGTTGTTTTTTATTTCGGAGTGCTTTTGAGTGATCAACGTTGAAGCTCGTGCTACTTACTACTCATTGTCGGATGGTAAACGCGACAACAGCAGTATTGATAATAGTATTAATAATCGTAATAATACTATTACGGGGGGCCATAGTAAATAGGACCAAATGTTATTGATGGTAAAAAAAAGTGAAATATGTATCATAGAAAATAGGACCAAATCTTTGTTGGTAAAAATAGGCAATTATGTAGTTTTTTTGTTGTTGTAACGTAGGTCCTATTTACTATGGTTCCCCGTAAATAATCAAATATGTAACAATAAACACACTGGAATTACTTTTTTTTTGTTTTACGCGTCTTGAGTTGTTTTGTCGTCGTTTTCTATGACAGATAAACGATACAATGTCAATAACAATGCCAATACTAAAACATTTTCGGAATAACATGCCTATTTTCGGATGGTAAACGATACAAAAACAAGAACAATACCACTCTAATACTATGTACCAGGTGATCAAGGGTACTACGAGTATACCTCCACAACCGCTTTGGGAATCAGACAGAGATTTTTCTATGTGGAAAGACAACTCACTCCCAAAAAAACACAATGTCCTCGTTTGTTGTTTTTTGGTTTTCCGCTGAGGCAGGCTACGGAGGTCGAACTGGCGGCTACCAGAACCGTGGTCGCGGAGCAGGCGTTTACGGAGAGGGCTCTTCGCTCGGAGGCAGATCAGACGGCGGCTTCTCTGGCTGCCGCCGAGTGCGACGTGGGGGGGTTGCGCGGGAAGGTGTCGAGGCAGGCAAGCAGAATGAGGAGTAGGAGTGCGGAAGGAGGACTGTTGAGTGCAAACTGAGGGTTTTCATTGCATAATGAGGATCGATTAGTGCAGGCATTTGAAAACCTCTTGGGTGCGAGATTTTGATGACCCGACCCGCGAGATTTGAACACCTCTTGACCCGACCCGACCCGTGAGATTTCGAACACTTCTTGACCCGACCCGACCCGTGACATTTAAACACCTCCTGACCCGACCCGCGGGTTGGATCATGACCCCCCAAAAGCCCTGAGGTTGGGTGCTTTACCTGATATAGGTTTCGTTTTGTTGTTGATCTACCAGGTATTGATTACAAGGTATTGATTTTGATATTTTATTGAATTTCGAGTACGCCAGGTATTGATTTTATTACCTGGCAGTTTCCTTGGGTTGTTGTTGATGATCGATTGGTTTGTTGATTTCATTGATTGTTCGAAGCAGGAGGACCAGGCTAGCAGGAAGCGCACCAACGCGCAGGCCTTTGGGGAGAGCGCTAATGTCGCTACGGGCGAGGTGTCGACCGCCGTAGCTCGGTTTGCCGCGGAGCACGCCACAGGATGCGAGGGCCTAAAGGAGCGCCTGGCAGAGGCCGAGGCGGCGGCGCAAGCGGCAACAGGGGCGTTGTCCAAGGCGGCGGAGGAGGCCTTGAAGGAGGTAAATGGCGTTTTTTTGGCGCTGGGGGGGGGGGGGTGGGGGGAAAAGGAGGGGGAGGGGTTGAGGCTGGTTTTCTTGCTTATGAATGACAGCGTCAATGAATTGATTTGTTTTTTGGTGTGACCACTTCCAGAGACGGGGCGGGGGGGCGGCGGCAGATGTATTCAAAGTGGTGTCTACGTGATTACATGTAAAGCTCACTCTCCCCCCCCCCCCCCCCCCCCCCCCTCCCCGTCTCGCCGGGACATTAGTAGGATGCAGCTCACCGTATATGCCCCTCGCCGAATACCTCACGTTTCGCTTCGCGCTTGCTTGGTGCAATAAGCAATGTTTGACTGGACTGTGAAAATCCGACGTGCTCCACCCCGACATTGTAGGGATGCGAGGGTCTATGGTCATACGGCTACGGCCATGCATGACACGGGTATACCCCCTCCCCCCACCACCCGCCTCTCTTACCTCCGCCCTCAAAAAGGGTGCGTGGTCAATGGTCGAGCGACGAAGGCAAGCAACAAATAAGTACCCCCCCCCCCCCCTCCCTCCCGCCGTGTTCTGGCCTTTTTTTCTGGTGAACTCCCCCCTGTTCCCGCCTCACCCTTTCTCTCTCCCTTCCTCTACCGATACTTTTGTGCCGCGCACGCCGCCCTCATGCCCTTGTCTTGACGTTGAAAGGTGGACCGTAGGTGCAGGGAGATGGTAGATGGGGTGGGGGAGGGGGCCGCGTCTGCTGATGGGCTTGTGACGGCGGCTAAATCTGCGGTGGAGGCGGTTTTGGCGGGGCAGAGGGGGGCCATCGCGGCGTGGAACCAGGAGGTGAGGAGGCGGTGTGTGGCGGGCGGGAGAGACGCATCAAAATCGTGTCTCAGTCGGATGGGTAACCGTTATCTCGTGACCCAATCAGGTGGGTAGCTAGCCGTGAAATTGTTCCCCAATCGGATGAGTGGCAAGTAAACTCGCGACGCAATCAGGTGAGTAACAGCAGTAAAATCGCGAGCGTATCAGATGGGTGACGGTATAGTCGTGACCCGATGAGATTAGTATTAATAGTAACGGTACAACCACGACCCGATCAAAGGGGTAACCTTAAAGTCGCGACTAAATCAGGGATTTATCTTCCTCGAGAGATCTGGATCTCGAGGTAGGATCTGTGTGATCTGAAACATCGGACGTGTGGAAGATCCACGAGCTTTCCCGTTGTGGGGACGAGGTACTTGGACTTGGAGTCACACATGCTTACAGCAGTGACCCCTATATAGTGCCGGTATTGCGCCAGCCAACAATAACCGGCAATATCCGTGGGGGGGGGGCGGCACTACTCGGCCCACTGTTATTGCCGCACTGATTTAATCCATCTGTGCCAGGCAGTTATACAGGCATTACAGCGGGCAACAGGCACTACTCATCCGGCACTATAGAGGGACCACTGTTCTGCACCTGGTATACGTATACAAAGCGTGTTTTTTGCAGGGTCGATACTGAAAGGGTTTCCGGTGACCGCTTCCCAGGTCGAGGGCTCACTCGGGGCGTTGCGGCAAGGGCTGCAGGGTCATGAAGAAAGCCTCTCCAAGCTGTCGCGGGATGTCAGCGAGCGGGCACAGGACGCGACGCAGGAGATGACGGACTTCAAGGACAAGGTAACCACACTGATCGGACAGGTCATGACCTGCTGTAGATCATGAATAGCAGATCTCCATCTAGATCATCCGTAGCAAATCACAACGTAGATCATCTGTAGCAGATCACGACCTAGACCATCTCAGGAAGATCACCACCCGGGTCATCTGTAGCAGATCACGACCTAGATCATATGTAGCGGATCATTTCCTAGATCATCTGCTGTAGATCACGAGCTACTGTAGATCATATGTAGCAGATCACAACCTAGATAATCTGTAGCAGATATACAGAAAATCTAGAGCAGATATCAGATCGAGACCTAGATCATCTGTAGCAGATCACCATCTAGACCATATTTAGCAGATCACGACGTACTGTAGATCATCTATCGCAGATCATCACCCACAGTCGATCATCCGCAACAGGTGTTGTGTTTTGCGTTGGGAGATGTCATACAGGAGCCGTGGTATGTGATACAGCTCCCACCCAGAAACTACCGGCGCAGCCGCCGCGTGTGCGTGCCATGCAGACCCCACCCACGGCAGGCATGACCTGGATATTCTAGCCCGTGTACGATCAGTAAATTTAGGAGTCCAAGGATAAAGTGTGGTGCGGTCGTGGCAGACACGCCTTAAACCCTTTTAGAACGCCAGCCCCGTTTTGGGGACAAACTGCTTGGGAGTTGAGTGGATTGTCCCCAAAACGGGACCGCAGTTTCTAGAAGGGTTTAACTCGTGTACGACTGGAGCAATTGACCTAACCGAATGTATTTCAAGATTGGGCATGCCTGACTGACTCTCGCTTCAGAGAGACCAGCTCTAGTTAAGATTGGGTGGGCCATGACTTATTCTCGCTACGACCGATGCTGTTGAAGATTGGGCATGCTGTACGCTCCCTAGCAACCGAGCTTCACTCGAGATTGGGCATGCCTTACTACTGCGGCGATAAGACCGACTCCATCTGAAGGTAGGGCATGCCCTACAATTGCAGCAATCTTGAGCCGGTAAACTGATTGCAACGCGAAGTTTCTTTTCCCCCACAATGTTAGCGCAACCCCGAAGGGGAATTCTAACAGGTATTTCTGGCGCCTCTCCCAACATGGACACGTGCGAATGCTCGATCGCCTGCCGCTGTTTTTCATTTTCGACCGCGGCCAGTGCGCGCGCGAGCTGGCGGAGGTGCGCAGCTGGGCCGACGGGCGCATCGCTGCGCAGACGGAACAGATGGAGCTGCAGAGCGAGGAGGCGAAGGTTGTGGCCTCCAGGTCGAAGGAGGAGACGAAAGCTGAGGTCGCGCGGCTGATGGAGGTGAGGCGATAACTACCGTAAAAAGGGTAGAGTTCGCGCGGGAGGCGCGATCGTCTTTCGTCGCTCGTATTCTATCGATAATGGCACGCAAGGGTATGCCAGCAGCGAGCAGGGTGGTGTTTTCGAAAAAAATGTATACTTTTCTCAGCGTTTTTTTTTTTTTTTTTCCTTCTCTACCTCGGTAAGCGTGCGGATGACAGACTATTAATAGGGCGTTTTGTTTTTTTTTCGGGAAGATTTGGTCGTGGGCCTTCCAAAAACATGTGAATCTTCGGCTTCAGTGGCACCCTTGTACAGCGTTGTCGAGAAAACAAACAAAAAAAAAACGCATTAAAACGATCTCTTTCCCCTGTGAGCTCGACGCTCTTTTGCTGTATGAGGGCTGTGACTTACTGTAGTTGGCCGATTAAGAGTCGCCAACTTTTTTTTTTTCTTGGTTTTTAGTTGACCATATGGGTCGTATGGTAGCTCACACCTGAGACTGATAGATGATGATGTTGAGGATCTATCTGCCTGCACAGATAGATGATCTAGTTCCTCACACCTGTCGTTGTGAGATGGCTGTGCAGGATCTGTGTAGTATTTTAGATCCAAACCATCCAGGAAATACGTGCAAATAGGTCATGCAGATGGTACGGCTCCTCGCATCCGACAACATTGAGAGCGACGGGTTATCCTACGGGGCATAGCAGGAATGTTAATGTTGCCCCCGAAAGATCTACCACTCTGTGTCTTAGTATAACGGCCGTTTGTATCGAATGTTATTGTAGAAATGGTCCCTATGTTTCGGGATAGAGTGGCAGACTTTTTCGAGTGGAAGGCGATGATCTGTCCGAGGTGTAGAGGGCTTATACTCGGTCCGTTTACTCTTTTTTTTTTCCTGTGCATGTTTCGCATAATTCAGTTGCACGAGTTTTGGGGTTGATGGTCTCTGATGACGGGATTCATGGGTGGGTCGCCTTGATTTTTTTTCGTTTTGCTTCTATGGCGTTTGTTGTCCTCTACAATTTGCAGTAGCATGAGCTTCAACGTTGATCGCTTCTAAACATCTCCCTAACGGAGAAGAAAACCAAGGGAAACGAAAGCAAAAGGAAACCTACTGGCTTACAGTAGACTATTGGGCTGCAATAGCCTACTGGACTACAGTAGCTTCAACGTTGATTACTCGTAAAAATACCCTGAAAGAAGAAGGAAACCAATGCACGAGGTCTAACTCCCTCTTCTTGTTTCGGTCTTGTTCTTACGAAGTGCTGGAAGTTGCTGCAGATGACAGCAACGGGCACAGAAACTCCCGTCGTCTCTTTTTTTGTTTTGTTTTCCCTTTCGCATCGAACTGGCACCCGGCACCGTATTTTTTTCACGTTTACAACCTGTGGTGTCCCCCCCTCCCTTCACACCCTTCCCCACATCCCGCTGGGTTTCCACTTCTATTCTCTTCGCCTCGCTCTTGGCTGCATGCGGCCGGTTTCCTGCTCTGCCCTGTTCTGTCGATTTGTCCAGTCGCTATCAAGCCTTGTGTCGGGACTGCAGGCGAATGCTGCCACTCGGGCGGACAGGCAGGCTGAGGCCGCGGGAGAAGCTTGGTCGAGGTCCATATCGGCGGCACGGTCTCTCGGCCCGGAGGTGAGGCTCATAATAAGATGCACAGATGGTATCGTGTGGTATTTGATATGCTCGGTTACCCTCGTCTTGTCTTTTCTTATTTCGGGGGATGCTTAGCGTCGAAGCTCTTGCTGCATATTGCTAAGGGTGGTGAACAAAATATATATCATATTAATCATAATGGTAATGATAACAATAAAAAGAGAAAGAAGAAGAATGCTGATAAAAATAGCAATATTAACAATAGTAATCATAACCATATTAGAGGCCGTCATGCATTTCTTACTCGTGGGTTCGAATCCCACGGTGGTCCGACCAATGCAAAGCCGATGCTCGCAGTGAGAGCCGATGATGTGGCAGAGAAGTCGCCGTGATGAGGTCGCGAAGCGAGGGTCCCTTGTAGCCGTCGTTACGGCCGACGTGAGCCGATGAGAGCTTCTTTCCTCGTATTTAGCGAATAATTGCGAGAGCCAATAGGGTCAAGGTTTTTAGAGCAACACCGCAGGGGGTCGGTCACAAAGACCCGACCTGATCGGGTTGGTTTTGGAGGTCCTCGTAGTGAAGCTGAGGGGAGAGGTCAACACGGTCCATGCATGCTGCGGATCTCTAACGACCCGAGATCTAGCCCGATGGGATCGTTCGTGCATGGCTTTGAGAGGTATGACATCCTTCCTTGCATGCGTGTTCCGAGGCCTACGACCGATACGTCTTGCTAGTATCTTATCTGTGACATAATCATAATACTGTGCATGCTGTTCACTGAGGGGCCGCCAGGCTGCTATCAATAGGGAAATGTCGCAAGAAACTGGAATGATGCTGCCGTCGACGTGGGGGTGGAACGCGTTGACTAGAGGTATATTGGGTATACGAGGGTTTGCCAAGGGAGGAAGGCGTAACTACCAGGGGGAGAGTGGGATGTTTGTTGGTTCACCAGGCAGAGTGGCAGAAGAGAGGCTATTGCGGTAATAGAGCATACCACACAGAGCGGACATATAAGGAGTGTGTCAACATTAACCCTTTTAGGACCCCAGTCCCGTTTTGGGGACAAATCACTTGGAATTAGAATGGTTTGTCCTCAAATCGGGATTGGGGTGCTAAAGGGGTTAACATGAAAACGAAGTGGTCCTTTCTTGATTTATATATGCGGGACTGGAACAGGTACGATGCTTTGTCGGGGGCAACCGGACTTTTTAGAATATATATAGCACGCAGCAAGTACGCGTGCACTGTTTCAGGGGGCCATGATAAATAGAACCAAATATTGTTCGTAATAATAACGAAATAGAAAGGTTTTTATATGTACCGTAGGTACTATTTAATGTGGTCCCCCGTAATGGTACGTTTAAGAAATACTTTGAGACTCTCTTTACCGGCGCTGCTTCCTTCTATTCATCGAGCGTGTTACCTGTGGAGAGAGAGAGAGAGAGAGCTCTCCAGCTATGCCTCTGCTCACGAGGACCATGCATGATACAAGCACACCCTCACCCTCTACTTACTCAGCGTGCGTATAGCAGCATCCTTTTTGGTTGGTACACCGAACACGCCATCCTAGATTAGAACCCCATACCAGGGCATACGTTGAGGCCCCATTACAATCTGGGAGAAAGGATGTTTAGGTTGGTAGGCTGTTCAAGTATTTTGGTTCCAGTCGAGATCAAGGTATGGGCGAAGACCCAACCCGACCCCTGACTCTAACCCTGACCCAAAACCGCAACCAAAACGATTCAAAATTGGCCATTAACGCGGCTGCGCCGCGTTTGCACCGAACCAGGAAAATTCTCAATTGCGGACGACGATTCCGAAGTGCAGACCGCGCTACGCAATTTTCAAGTCAAAAACATCCCTAAAGATCCCTTCTCCCAGTTTGCTAAACCTACTCTATACGTTTGATCGCGCTGGGATATTTTCTCGCGCGGGAAGTTATTTTACGCGTTGAGTTCACTTGCTCTGCTAGAGATTTTATACCCGTGCCGTTCAACGCTCAAGATTACTAAACACCCCCCCCCCCCCCCCACCCCCTGGGCATAACCCTAAATACAACTAAAATCCAGGTCTCGGGGGACAAACTACGATACTTGTTAATAGATTTTGAGTGCTTTCCCCCCCGAAACGGGGCCGCAGTCCTAAAATGGTTCATTTTGAAGCCGATCTGCTGGAAACACACACATTGAAAATGGTGTCGTTTGGGCCAATCTTGTGAAGGTCTTTCCCTTTTTCTTGAACGTATTTCGCGTTTGGCCCCCCTTTCCGGTGTCTAGAAACTCAGCCCGACAGGCTCGAACCATGTGCCATGTATCTACGAGGAAAGCGTACTTTTTTGTGTGCTGTACTTATTATCCCCTGTCGGGCTCAATTGAGGGAAAATGGTAAGGACGGCTACAGTACTATTAATGTCAACCACACGAGACAGCCCACGGCTATCGCGCACGTGGGGTGTGGCGAAATTTTGTGTCTTGTGCATCGGCCCTACAGAGCCAGGAGCTGTTCTACAGACGTGCGCGCGCAACTGCTGTAGGAATGCACTGGTGTCCTGACTTTTATTGCAGCACACTGGCTGTGAACAGGCGAGAGCTATTTGACAAGACAGCGCGCCTCAGGTTTTTTGTTGTCGCTTGGCCCGGGCCCCCCGAACACGCTTCGCCTGGGCTTAAGAAAAGTCGAAGTTGGTCCCGGGGCTGTTTTTGCTTGTGTTTCAATCGTTTGTTTTGAATTCAAGCTCTCTGGACAAACCGTAGTCACAGGTGTCTTCCCTACCCCCCCCCCCTCCGCCCCGGTGATTGCCTTCATTTTTATCCGCAGAGGTGTCTTCAGCTTTTCCATTGCTAGTCGACGTTCTTCGAATCTTGCGCTTGTTTGATATTTTACCATAATGGTGATCACGATTCATTTTTTTGTTTCGGGGCGCACAGGTTTCGATGAAGATGGGAGGCATTGCAGAGAGCGTCGCGAGCGGGAGCGAGGGCGTGGTGCAACGGCTGGTTTTGGCCTCCGAGGCAACGACGAAAACCATCGAGGTATGTACACATTCACGGCTGGATGATATCGGGATGAATCGAGAAGCTTAGCGCACTCCTTGGTGTATGTACGTTTTCTGTTTTTGTTTTTTGTTTTGTTCAGACGACGGACGGTCCTACAGTATGTACACAATTTCGTTTTTTTTAGTTTGTTGGCCTGTTCGGGACCCCCCTCTTTAAAGGCATAGCGACCAGAATAATGGTTGGTAAATTTGTTGTTTACTGTAGTCAACCATCCACGAGTTTTGTGGGCGCCGAGAAGCACGGGTAGAAGAATGTTATTGCACATGTAGTGCCTAGTCAACCATCCACGCGTGTTGTGGGTGCCGAGCAGCACGGGTAGAAGCACGTTAATGCACGCGTGGTGCCGTACGACTCCTTCATTTCAACCGCTGTTACTCGGGCACCAACCATTGTATCGTCCCTCAATCGTGCAGTGGCCGTTGCTGCTGTAACTGTCATTTTTTCCCATGATGTTTCGCCTTTTGAAGTCCCCCGAAGAGGAGGGTTAATAGCTTCTCCAAACACGCCACAACCTTGGGGGGGGGGTCGGACCGTCTGCTTCGTTTTCACGCCTCAGCTTTGATCTATTTGTTTTGTCTTTTGTTCTTGGTCGACGTGGTCGATGTTTTTTTGATCGGTTTAGTTCGCCGCAAGAGCCAAGCCGTCCGGGGTTATGGCCGCACAAACGCCACCGAGGGGCATGTGGAAACACGACACATGCAATAATGCCAGGTGGAAACACCATCAGTTTAACGCACATACCGCCTTTGTTTCTGTTGTTGATGGTTTTTTCTTCCCGTTATTTTTTTTGTCGTTATCCGCATGCATGAGCATGAGTGTTACTCGTACCGAAGGGGTGGTATAGTATCGGTGAATTTAATCACCTCATGCATTGAATTTGTATGATATCGGTATGAACTAATTGGCTTTTTTTTCCAAGGAGACGATAGATGACTTTTTTCCTACATACCATCACGTACTATTACGAGGGGCCATAGTATAAAGAACCAAATATTGTTGGTAAAAATAGGGAAATTTATAGGTTTTTGTCCATACCATAGGTCCTATTAACTATGGTTCCCCGTAGTAGAAACACGTACCAGGTACAAGGGTAGTTTTTTTTTTTTCGTTTTGTCTCGTTCAGAGTATTTGTTTTCTTTCTCACACCGCTTCTCTCTTTGCCTTGTGCTGCGTTCACATCGGGCAACTTGATTGACCGACCGCGTTTACCCTCTTCAGGAGCAGCAGGCAGGTGCCACTTCGTTCGTGGCGTCCACCGCGGCCCTCTCGGAGAGCGTCGCGGCAGGGGCAACGCGCTCGGCAGCCATGTCCGGCGACGCGAGCTCGGCGCTCGAGGTAACCAAACACCGCGACCCTAGAAATGAGGGTGCATAGCATTCAGATTCAAATATGCTGCGTGAACACAAGGAGATGAGTAGGGTTTGTCACAGTATATACTGGCAGTAGTAATCTCCTGCCAGTAATAACCTAGTGATTGACGTGGCCAGTATATTCGCCAGTACTTCATGTCGCATACGAATGGAAACCCACTAAAAGCGTTTCGGGAGCGGAGAGTAGAGAGGACAGCCTGCAGTATACAGTTGCAAGCCTATACACTGATTGTTCTTGACGTCAGCATAGTCGCTAATGGCTGAGTCTGCCAGAGCCCAGCCCTATGGATCCCGGATACATAGCTTTTGGGTCCGGCGAGAGTTACAATTTTCACGCCCCCTCTCAGGGCAAACCCAACCCCTATTCCTTGACATTGGATCAAGCATCACTGTGGACCGGGAGAAAAGGACCGCTTCGTCTTGAGATTCCCGTCGAAGCCGCTCCTTAAGGTTCTGCTCCAGAGTGGAATGACGTAAGATAACGGGGGAAGAGAGAGAGCAAACCGCCAAGCGACACACACGTGCACGAGCACGGATTAGGTCTCGACGCGATTTTGTTTCCGATGCCGCCACCGTTTTCGTTTTATCTGGAATTCGAAAATTTTGTTTCCGATGCCCGCGGACCCGGCCCGTGATGTTTCGAAATTTTCCTGTCCCGACCCGCGGATGGGGTCATGACCCGAGAAGGGCCCTGATATTTTCTCGCTGTTGCGCCACTGCCGAGGAACGTCATGTCGTGAACATTTGTCAGAAATTGGCGGAATAACGCCTCCAACCGCGTCCTTCGTCTCTGTTCTTGCAACAGGCGCCACTCACTCACCCCCGTGCAAGCGACAATCCGCCCCGGTGTACCAAGAAAACGTCCCCTCCCTGCTTCAACCTTCAACCCCCCCCCTCCCGTCTTATTGTTTCAACAGCTGCCCTAAATCCGCGTGCTTTCAAACCGTAATCCCTCCCCATGACGCAGAAAAACCTCGCCGCTGTATCCGAGGCCGTCGATGGTACGGCACGAGCCTGCACAGCTTCTGCCAAGACCTTGGCCGCCTGCAACATGGAGGCAACCGAAAACGTTTCGGCCCGGGCTTCCCGCGCAAATGAGGACGCAGCTGGGCGCGGCGAAACCACAATGGCAGAGGTGGGCGGGTGGGGGGGGGGAGGCTTTTTTCATTGAGCGCATATTTTTGCTGTGCGTGTTTTGTCGTCGATTACGCTAGAGTGTTTTTTTTTCGCTTTGGAATGTTACGATCAGGGAGGCTGATGGAGTGAAAATGTGTTTGTCGTGTTTGGTTTTTGAAAGTGTTTCGGTGTTAGTTTCGATTATTTATCAACAGTCAATATTACAGTAGTACCTGGTACTGTACAGTGAGAATATTGCATCCTACTTGTGTCGTAAAGCACCACACAGGGACGTTACCTTTTGTCTTGAAACTAATGAGTAAGTGCTGGTTATAGCTTAAGCTTAATGTCGATCACTCTTAAACATCCTCAAAACACCAACTATGAACTTCTAAGACTGCAGTCCCGTTTTGGGGGCAAACCCCTTATAATTTGAGCGGTTTGCCCCCAGAATGGGACCTCAGTGCTAAATGGGTTAATACCACTCTGGACGTAAGTAGAAGGACTGCTTCGTCTTTTCTTATTTAAGGATAAATGGCCCATCTATCTCTGCGTAGAGATATTGTCATTGTGGTTTCTTCCTGCCTCTCACTATTCATAGCGTATAGCACAACCTTCCATCCATCATGATGAACGGCTCGAACAGTGTAAGATTTTGTTTTCGGTTCGATTCGTTTCTTCTCGTTTTTTTGTTTTCGCTCTCCCTTCTTTTTCTCACAGTAACCCATCTCCAGAAGCTAGAATACTTCGTTATCACCAAGGCAGGCTCCAAAAAATTCTGGAGTGGTAAAAATACCGCTGGAGAATCAGAAAATAAAACGAAACCGAGGGGCAAATCGTGCGCTCCAGGCAGTACTGAAAACGAAAATTTGAGGCTTCCGGTAAATTTGACGTTCAATTTTCCTCCAGCCTCCGTCGGGCGGTTTAGGCCTCGTCATCCATTCTTCCTCCCAACGCACTTCAACGTTTTCCTGTGACCTGGACAGGTGTCGACACTGGCGACGGCTGTAAACAGCCTGGAGTCGAAGCACTCGTCTGCTATGGAGGTGTGCGTGGCGCACATAGACGAGCACGTGCAAGAGGCGTGTCTTGAGCGGGAACCGTCTGGGGGAACCCCGGAGAAGAAGTCGTACCCTCGTCCCGAGACGTTCAGGTGAGCTCGAGAGCCAGCGGCTTTTGCGCAAATGCCTGCTGGGTAAGGGGTCAACCTACGTAACACTCGAGTGGTTTGCGCAAATGCCTGCTAGGAAAGGGGACAACCTACGTGAAACTCGAGTGGTTTGCCCCCAAAATGGAACAGCTACAGTCGCGAAAGGGCACATTTTGATGAGGCCCCTCACTTGATTGCGGTAAAGGATCTCTGTACCTCCACCCGAAACCTGATTTTCGACCCCCCCCGAAACCTGATTTCCGACCACCCGAAACCTGAATCTCGTGGGGGAACAAATGTGCAGCAGGCCAATGAATAATATATGCCTTGGGGCCTGGGTATCTCTTTTTTTAAGTCTAATTCCAAGTCGTGTAAAGCCGACGACGGGATGACGGGGGAGGGTAGTGTTTCGGGACCGAATATGTTTGGTGGAAATGGTGGAATGTGTAGGTTGCTGGGCCTATCCTGGGGTCCTCATCTCATTGCTATGGCCCCGGGCAATAGAGCTGCTGTTACGGGGGGCCATAGTAAATAGGATCAAATGGTAAATATTGTAAGTAAAAACATCGACATGTATCGGTGTTCGTGTGTACCGTAGGTCCTATTTACTGTGGTCCCCCGTAATAGTCGGCGGGATTTCACGACTACCATCTAGTCGGTAGGTGCCGTCAGCCGACTACCTGGCTTCAGTCGGCAGCGTAGTCGGCTGGCGAAGCCAGCTGATTGGCCAGCCGGCTTCCTTTGCCGACTGCGTGAATCGAGCGAAAAACAAATCAGCCCTCCCTACCCGGTTGATCCTACTATAAATATGAATTCTACGCAGTCCTTATATTTCCGCCCATCGTGGTAGGCACCAGTTTTAGTTGTTGTGAGGAGGGTGACTAGTACATGTATATACCAGGTTACAGGTACTATTAATAGTATATGTACCAGTACTTACACTGGAAAATATTATATACCACTGTGTTCGTAATATAAGGAACTTTTATACTATAGTATGAAGACAAGGCTGTCCTTATCTTTACGCTCAGAGTGGTAGGCACCAGTTTTTTGTTGTGAGGGGAGTGACCAGTATATATAGGTACCAGGTTACAGGTACCAGTATATGTACCAGTATTTACACTGGGACATATATACCACTCTGGGTGTAAATATAAGGGCGTTTCTGACATTGATTTGAAGACCAAGCTGTCCTTATACTTACGCATAGAGTGGCGAGACACCAGTTTTTGTTGTGAGGGGAGTGACCAGTATATATAGATACCAGCTTACAGGTACCAGTATATGTACCAGTGTTTACACGTACCAGTGTTTACACTGGAACATAATTACCACTGTGGGCGTAAATACAAGGGCCTTTTATTCATTAATACGAAAACCAACCGGTTCTCATATTTACTCCCCGAATGGTACAATTTTGGACCTTCAGTAAAATCGGAGAGTCGGCACCTCCGGGAAACGACTAACTATCATTCCGACTATAACAATAAACAAGCTTGTGACTTAAGTCGTGCCGACTCATACAGCTCTCGTTAAACCGCACCTTCGGGAATCGACCAACTATTAATCCGACGAAATAACTATAATAGTTGGTGACTTATGTCGTGCCGGCTCGTACAGCCCTAGTAAAACCGCAGCACCTTCGGCAATCGACCACCAGGTAGCTATCAGACAGACTATTGAATAATAACTTTAGTCGTGCTGACTCACTCAACTCTAGTGAACACCCAGATGATAGTCCAGCGATAAGGCATGCCTTATTGGTGTAGGGTATGCCTTTTAGGGATAAGCCATGCCTTCTTGCGATAAGGCATGCTTTTTTGGGTATTTCCTCCGTCAGTAGTGTTGTGAGCCGAAAATGGAAATGGCCTCCGTCGGTTTTCGGTCTTTTGTTGAAAAACTCGGTCAGATTCGGTCCACGAAAAATACATGGCAACCCGAAGCCAAAACCGAACGTTTTTTTCTTCGATAAAAGGAGAAACCGAAAACGTCGATCGGTTGTTTCGGTGTTTTTTGTTTGCAAATTCACCGAGAATTAGGAAAAGTATCGGTTCTCTTGATTGCCGTATTTGGTCTTGAATGAAAGCGATATAAAAAAACGACGTTCCGCTATCGCTTCGCAACACTCATAGCACACCTATCGTGGCTCGCGGCTTGCACAAGTACGGCACCAGGGTGGTGCACGCTTTTCGGGCTCCGTTCGCTTGTTGGTGTGCTGAATTTTGGCGGACCTGTGTATTTATTTTGATCGATAAAGGGTGTACTACGAAGTATTTATATGTATATGTGATTCCACGACCGACGCTTGTTGCATGGTGCATGGTCATATTGGTGCGCACCAGTCTCTGGCGATTTTTTTTGTTATCGTATTTATTCTCCGGCGACTGGTTGTGATGGGTAGTGTCTGGTGACTTTTAGGTCTCGTGGTACATCTCTGGTGAATTTTAGCTCTCTCGTGGTACGTGCCCTTCGACAACTTGTATTACGCGGGGGGGGCATAGTAAATAGGACCTACGGTACACACAAAAACCTATATTTTTCGCTATTTTTACTAGCAATATTTGGTCCAAGTTATCGTCGCAATTTCTGGAGACCAGCTTCACCTGTTTCGCTTGCCAAATCTGCAACTGTTAGTAGGGTCTCTCAGACCTCTCCGGCGGAAAGACGTCGTCGTCGTCGCTGTTGTTGCCGCTGTCCTTGGTTGCCCTCTCGCTGCCGTAAGTCGTTGTCGCTGTTGGGAGCTGGAGCTGGAGCTGCCGCCACACCGTCTCGCCTCGTCACGATGCCCACCCGCAACCGCCAATGATCCAATATTCGAAAAAAAAATAATCTAACAGACTTCCTATCGCCCCCTCGCCTCTTCCTACCACCTTTTCTCCCTTACCACCGTGTCCCTTTTCCCTACCTTCTCTTGCTTCGCCCCCCCCCCGCATTACTTTTACGCACCTCTCTTCTCGTCCTCCACCCCGCTTTCTTCGAACGGAACACTCACACGCCACGACACTCCGACCGGACGGTGCTACCGACGGAACCGTCTATCGATGGCGAACGTAAAACACGATGCGTCAAAATTACCGTCTACGCCCAGCTCGACGAGACCACACGACGTCATCATGTCCGACTTCCGCGCCGGAAAACCGCTCTTTCCTTTGAGGGATGAAACCGCTGCCACCAAAGAAACTTCTCGCGGCTCTTACGCCCCCACGGAGGAAGAAGCGGAGGAGGCGGAAGAGGGGGGGGTGGGAGGGTGTTTGACGTTGTCTTCGGCAGAGCGGGTTGGTACGTGGGGGGGCAAGAAGGCGTGTGGGACCGACACGGCGTCGACTCTGTCCCTTGCGGAGGAGGATGGGGACGGGTTGTCCGACGCGGCGGCCAAAGGACCCTCGGCGGAAGAGGTACGTCCCTCTTATGGTGCCGGTTGAAGTATCGTATAGAGTATTGGTCTCTCTATAGTGCCGCCTGAGTAGTGAGGGGTGCCCGCTATATGTAGTGCTTGTGGAATCGCTTAGCACAGATGGGATTATCCAGTGTGGTTATGTGCGGCGTAATTAGTGCCGGTTGCCGCTGTGGATAGGGCCGGTATTGATGCCTGGTGCATACCATACCGGCACTATAGAGGGAATCGGCACTATTACGGGGGACCATAGTTAATAGGACCAAATATTGTTAGTAAAAATAGGTGAATATATAGGTGTTTGTGTATAACATAGGTCCTATTCACTATGGTCCCCCGTAATAGTGTAACACGTGTGGTAAGATTTCATACCCCGTTGGACAATTTTCGAAGGCGATTTTTTCTCTATTATGGGGAAGGTGCAAACGCCAAAAGCGATGTATCTACAGTGGTATGGCAATATATCGTCGACATCATTCTTAACCAATTTAGAACCGCAGTCCCATTTTGGGGACAAATCACTCAAATTCTAAGTAGTTTGTCCCGAAAACGGGACTGCGGCCCTAAAAAGGTTAAGCCGCCATCTTCGTTGCCCATGTGCCCCCCTTAAATCAGGCTTTGGAAAAACTCGTCTCGGAAAATCGTCCCAGAGCGGGTGTGTTGCTTTATCAGTCGTGTGACACGGTGTATTTTCACCCGTGTGATAAGGAGTCTCATCACCCGTGTGCTACGCAGCGCCATTCCGACTCCGATAGACCTTCACCATTTGGGGGGCGGTCATGTAGTTTTTTCCGCATATTAGACCGCAGATTATGGAGCCCCTTTGTGGGTGTTTTATCTTTATCTCAGATTGATGGTGCCATAGAAAATGGGTCTACGCAGTCGTATGACCATAGACCCCCGCGTCCTTTGCAATCCCGGGACGGATTTCGCGGGGTTTTCACTGGCTATTTAATAGGCATACGTTTTTTTCACCAAGCCCGAAGCGCCGTGAGGTGTTCAGCGAGTCGTATGAAGGGCGAGCTGCATCCTACGAAGGAACGCTTGTGACGCAGACTTTCTTCAAGGAGTTGAAAAAAATCCGGCGTGGCCACTTCCAGAGACAGCAATGGGGTACTATTACGGGGGACCATAGTTAATAGGACCTGTGGTATACATAAAAAACTACCAGGTATATATTTAACCATTTCTACTATTACGGGGGACCATAGTTAATAGGACCAAATATTGTTAGTAAAAATGGTTGAATATATACCTGGTAGGTTTTTATGTATACCATGGGTCCTACCGGTATTAACTATGGCCTCCAGGAAGAACAATATTTGGTCCTAATAACTACGGTCCCCCGTAATATTTATCTGCCTCTTGGGTGCCTTTCCATAAATAGTGCGTGATTCGACCATTCCCCTAGCGTGGAGTAAAGGTTTTCCACCGGGGAGGAGGGGTGTACTCGATATCATGCATGGCCGTAGTCGGGGGGGGGGGAATGCAAGGTTGGCTTGGTCTGCCTGCGGTGGTTAGAGGTCGGTACGAGTATTATGATCGATTGTAATGGGCGTGTTTTTTATATCAATTTTCGGTGAAGTGAAAGCTATAACCGAGATGTGGGACTTTTAAGTCAGCGTTACGTTATCTTGGGTATGCACTGTAGGCGGAAACAAAGTGTTGCGTACGTATGATTAGTCGTACGTAGTGCGTTTTCTTCTCGCTTGTCCAATCCCGTACCTACGCTATTGATGAGTATAGGCTAACATGGGGATGCATTGTATGCCTCCCCCCCCCCCCCCCCGCCGCCTGCTCCATCCCCAAAGCGATGCGTAGTTAACCAAGCGTGATCACTGGTCACATGAATAAGGCAAGCAATAAACGAGTACGCCCTCCCCGTTCCGTCAGTCTCATAATCGGTTCTTAGTAGGATGCCGCTCACCTTTCACGAGACTCGCCTAACACCTCACGGCGCTCCGCGATTGGTGCGAACAATGTCTTCCTGGTCGGTGAAAACCCGACATGCTCCGTCCTGGCATTGTACGGACTACGGCGGCGGTTCAACGTGTTCCGTCCCGGCATTGCAGGAATGCGAGGGTCTATGGTCGTATGACTACGGCCATGCATGACATGAGTACCCCTCCCCGTCTCCCCCCCCCCCCCCCCCCCCCCCTTGCTCCGCCTGGTCACCCCGGTCGTGAGCTACTGCAAGCGGCCGCGTTTATGCCCTCCCATTCCCAGCAGCGCAGGGTCCACCAGTGTATCATCCACGGGTGTATCACAACATTTGGCGCTGTTCACCCGTTCTCAACCCCCCCCCCCCCGCTCCCTCCCCCCCCCCCCCCACACACACACTCTGTTTCGTGCGAGCAGGAGCCCGCAGCAGTCGTGGCGGTGAGCGGCATCCCGAGGCCCGGGCCCGGGCGTGGTGCGGTCGCCGGAGATGCCGAAAACTTGTCTGCTGCCGGCAGCCCGCGAGAAGGCGGCGTCCCTGCCGAGAAACAGCTGCGAAAGGACGGGCAGGCGCGAGCTCTGCCCGCCGGCAGGATTTCTACCGATTCTGAGTCGGAGGCGCCGGGGGCGGCGGCAGGCGGGAAAGGGTCGTTGTCGGGATCGGCAGCGCCCCCGCTGGGCGAGAACATCAGCACGACGAACAAGGCTGGCCGGAGCAAGATTCCGACCACCAGGCGGAGTGCCCGCCGTAACCGCTCTTCTTGAGCAGAGATAATATCTTGATGGTGCTTCTTTTCTGATATGCAAGTGTATGAGTGTGTCGGATCTCGCTTCTCGGCAACTACGGCGTAGGTGTAAGGTTTGGTTGGGTTCTTTGGTTGGGTCGGGTTTGGGGTGGGTTTGCGGGGTCGCGGAAGGCTGGAGGTGGACGGAGCAGATGTGGATTCACGGTAAAGTGGCCTGCGTATGATGACAAGGGGCAGGAACGAAAGAGCTGAGCTGTGCTGTGTTTTTTGTGGTGAAGCGTTTTGGATTGAAGGCGTCGGTGTTGGTGTAGGTACACTCGAGGAGGAGCACCCTCTTCTGCTTCCGTCTTTTTTTGGTTTGCTTGTTTGGTGTTGGTCGCTTTTGAGGGTGTGCCGGCAGACAGACCGCCTGCCTGTGTCATAGGTTATCGTGGCGACGACGTCCATCTCCGTTTGCAACTGCATACAAGTTCTCGAGACAGCCCACTTGGGATTCAGTGTTGTTGGAATCAGAGTTGAAAGGTCTTTGCTGTTGTAGCAGCACCCAAACGGGGGGGTGGGGGTGGCGTGTACTCATTGTCATGCGTGGCCGTATTCGTATGGCCGTAGGCCCTCGCATGCGTACAATGCCGGGACTGAGCACGTCAGGTTCTCACCAACCAGGCTGACAATAGAGTTTAGGGGGTTTGCTATTGTATCTGCGCTAAGGAAGGGGGTGTTCATGTCGTGCACGGCCGCAGTCGTGTAGGGGGGTGAGGGGGGGGTTAGGGGGGGTTAATACTTTACTCCACGGTTTGCGTTGCTGACTTTCTTTTTGGCTTCGTTGATGCGAGGTTGTTTTTCGTGACCGACCGCGCGACGTGCCGCAAAAAAAAGACGCGATAATTTCGTGAGCCTGACCTACTACGCGCCTGTCTTTTTCGTGGGCAACAGGGCAGGATACCACTTGCACTCTCCCTGTTCTGCCAACAGCTCTGAACTATTGTTCCGCGTTTGCCGATAGATTGGACAATGCTGAATTCTGTTTCGTTGTGGGCTGTCGATTACCGCTGGTGGGTGGGAACTTGGACGAGGCGGCTTAGGCTAGGCCACGTCTTTACGTCGTCGTCGTGGGAAAAAGCTTGCGATTTAGGGGGATCAGACAGTCGCGGTGGAGAGCGGGGTAGGCTATTTTTTTTTGTTTCCGTTCTTACGCCACAGAGCAGGAGCGTGTCGAATGTCGTTGGTTTGCCTAGTGACCACTTTTATCTCATGTCGGTCTCTATTTACTATTACGAGGGGACAGAGTAATCAGGACCGAAATTGATAGGAAAACATGGGCGAATATGTGTTTTTTGGATGCTATCGTTGGTTCTGAATACTATGCCTCCGCGGTAATAGGTAGGTTATAGTTTGGTGGTGTCCTATTAATAGCGTGAGGACATTTGTAATCAATCGTACAGCAGTAGTTTCTTCTACATAAGTATGCATCGCTATTCATGGGAGCGGTATGCATGCATGCGTGCTATTTTTGGGGTCGGCAAACGAGATGACGGGGGGAAACAACTACCTGGAAAAAATTGTTATGCGTGTGCCTGCTGTAGAGGCGGTGTTTGTTTTTGTTTTTTTCTTACTCGGGTGTTTGCGTCTTGCTGGTGACGACAGGAATCGGAAAAAAGGGTCGCTTCTTGAGGCTGTTCGCTAGGTTTGTTCGTGGGAGATTTTTGAGGTCACAGACTCGCCATGATGGATACACACGTCGTCAAATGTAATGATTCTCGTTTTGTTTCTGTAACTGTTTGTCGGTGATCGACGTGAAGAAAGCGTATGCTGCATGCTCTTCACATTGTATGATGTGGCAACCATCATGAAATAATCACAAATTTACACGAAATAGGTAAGACACATACATATGCGGCGCAATTTAGAGGCGAGTCGACGAGGGAATAAAGGGCTGAAGTAATCTCGCGATAAAGATGCAAGGCACGGACCGGACCGCAAAGGGGAGGGGGTGTAGGAGAGAGCCTGCTGTGTGATCCCGGATCTGAGGGACGGCTAGGAGACAGAGAGAGAAAAGATGGGCGAATATAAAAAAACATATGGGATGAGAAAAAATACATGTCACTGGCCTATATCCTTGACAAGGAAACAAACACATACCTGGTATAGAATACGCGAACGAATTATCATGAAATTTAGAAATTCAGTACAAATGGGATGTAGACGAGACATATTACGCAGCTTGCAAAGTTGAGTATCAACTATATAATCAGTCGAACTCACAGCTGAAGTACTTCATAATTTTATACTGGTAAAATATAACGGTGGACCATAGTAATCAGGACCCACCGTATATACAAAAAACTATAGATTCCAGCATTTTTACTGAGCAGATGTGGGCCATTTTTACTGAGCAGATGTGGGCCTGATCACTATGTTCTTCCGAGATAGTTAAAAGATACAAACCCGGGAATGGTATTGTTCGTGCATGTGCGTTCCCCCTTCCCTATCTGCGTTCCCCCGTCCCTATCTATAGCGTTGCCCCTTCCCTATCTATAAAGAAATGAGGCTGACCGCAAAGTCTGTGGTGGTGGTGAGGGGGTGGGATCAATGTGTGCCAAGCGGGAGCAGGGTGGCATTATCGGGGGGGGGGGGGGGGGGTACTCGATAGGAGAGATGTACTCGATCTCATGCATGGCCGTAGTCGTATGACCATAGACCCTCGCATCCCTACAATGCCGGGGCGGAGCATGTCGGGTTTTCACCGACCAGGCAGACATTGCTTGCACCAAGCTTTGCGAAGCGCCGTGAGGTGTCTGGCGAGTCGCATGAAGGGTGAGCTGCATCCTACTAAGAACTGGTTTTGAGGCGGACTTGCATATGGACGACAGCTTCAATGAGTTGATTTAATTTCCGGAGTAGGCATTTCCAGAGACAGCAATGGGAGTACTATCTAACTGCCTCTTGGGTGCCTTACCTTGAACTCTACGTGATACGATAATTCCCAATTGTGCGGAGTAAAGGTTCTTTACCTCGCACAAATGATCTAACTCGACAACCAGCAGTGGGCGACCGCCAAAAAAAAAAAAAAAAACGGTACCCTTGTTGTCTAGCTCACGTAGTGAACGGCATGTTTTACAGTGTCGTTGCCAGCCGACGCCAACCCAACCTATAAAAAATAGGGGGGGGGAGGGGGGGGGGGGGGGGGGGGGGGGGGCGGGGGTAACCAATGGAACATATTATAACACCATATGTACTCGTTATTGACCAATGAGTAGGTGGCAGCTCATGCTGCACATTTGTCGGATGGCAAGTCCCCAAGACGGGACTGCAGTTAGTTCTAAAAAAGGGTTATAACCCTTTTCGGACCGCGCAGTCCCGTTCTGGGGACAAACTACTTCGAATTCGAGTGGTTTGTCCCCTAAAGAGAGACTGTAGTCCTAAAGGGTTAATTAATTAAGTCTTGATAACCCTTTTTTACTTTCACTGCACAGACAATTTAATTATTATCCCAAGTAATAAGTTGTGCCCACAAAACAGGAGTGCATGCAGTTCCTTACAGGGGGTTGCCGTGCTGCCGTTGTTATCGGAGAGCATGTTTTTCGAATTTTCCAGATTTAAAGAGAAATTTGTGAAAAGCGCATCAAGATCGTACTATAAATACAGAGAGAGGATTCCTTGGTCACAATTTATAATTTTTTGGGCAGGGGGGCGAAACATCAGCAAAATTAAGATCCACGCTTGTATTATTATTGGGGAAATATTTTTTGAAAACCTGGAAAATAATAAAAAGCGCGGAAAAAAAAAACTTATCTGGTATGAATAAATGGCAAGCATAATAAGGGCAAATGCCAAAATCAGTTATACCTGATGCGTTTGAGCCAAAATCAGGTACGTATTAAAACCAAGTGAAAAACGCTCTCCACAAGCGGTGTTGTGTCCATGAAAGTCGGGTAAAAAATGAAGCGTGCCACATGGCCTCCAAAATCTAAATCGTTTAGTTTTCTTGAGATAGTAAATACCACGGGCTTCACTTGGACCTGCACAAAGTCTCTATTAATATAGGCTTCGTGTCGTTTGTTTTGCCACGGCGGGGGCGCCAACAAGAGTATTTACTCTGGCGCCCCCCCCCGTTGGCAGCTCTAAATCTCCTAGACCGTCCTCGCGGAACCATCTACTCGGCGAAATTATCTTGCCTTACCAAACCAATGTCCTAATTCCATCTTGTGATCACCACCAGTATGGAATGAGTTCATGGTGTATGGTGATGAGCAGCAATGTGGGTGCATGGCATAGCGTGAAGGAGGGCTGCAACGTTGTGTGTCTCATCAAGACAGTGGGCATCATGGAGGTTAAGTGTGTTGCATTGTCGGCGGTGTTGTTGTGGTTGGTACTCGGTGTTATCAATGGTGATTCCTTGGGATAGAGGAGGTAGTAATATGCATATACCCTGGATAATAGAAAGGAAATAGAACACTGCCGCTACAGTAGCCCCGAAAAAGCGTGTATCAATGGATATTGTTAACGACAACAGACTGGCAACGCTGGCTCACTATAGCCATTGTGAACCACGATAGACTAGCAGCACTGTCTATCGATAGACACTGTTAACCACAATGGACTGGCAACGCTGTCTTTCGATAGATGTTGTTAACGACAAAAGACTGACAACGCTGTATATCGAAAGATATTGTCAGGGAACCATATATTTTCGGCAATGGGCACAATATGCCTTTGCCCTAACAATGAAGTCACAAGGTTGTTTATAGATGGCCATTGTCCTGAACAAAATATGCTTGAAAAGCAACCGCGATAGATATTGTTTGAACAACAGACCAAAACGTTTGTCTATCGATGGCTATTGCCGCCAACAATATACACGCAATTGCGTCCATCAATAGCCATCGTCACCCACAATAGACTGCTGGGCGTGATTTCGCAATAATAGACTATTGCCTAAACCTATTGTATACCGTGGAATGATGCATGTCGATGGCCATTCTTGACGACCGCCGAAGATTCTATTGCCGCCAATAATAGGGGCGCGTTTGTGTCCAACAAAAGCCATCGCTACCCACAATAGATTGTTGGGCGGGCTCCGAAAATATGAATCTGACTTACTTCATTTGGGGCACATAAACACCCAAGCTATGAAACGGAAAGCTGAGGACTTTCTCGTGAAGTTGATCGGCATCCGAAAAAAAAAACTGACTTAATTCATTTCAGTATGGGACACAAAACTCGAGATGAGAAACGGAAACATTATAATTTCCAGCATAATAAGGCGGTTTTAGTTTAATGATCCACGTTTTATAGTGGAGTTGATACAGGACAAAAAGTAAGGGTATTAAGTCGAATCAATTTCCGAAACTACCAGCGCACACAAGTTGACGACAATTACGAATATCCTGGTGCGCGAGTTCCTATAGCGACGTCTATATATAATGTGTTTTTCATATGAGTGTGAGAGCATATGGCCTCCACAACATGATGACGTCGGTTCACATTACCACAAACGTACAGAACATGATATACCTGATACATATTTATTTGGCAACTTGGCACGATGTCCCGAAAGATAAAAATCTCATTTTCACCGGAAAGGCAATTATTAAATTAAATAGGAAACTCGGGTATGCGATTGTGTTCAACAGTAACCACCGCCATCCACAATAATAGATTGACTCGCGTGTATCGCGAGATGGCTATCGATGGATACCTTGTGCAATATATTGTGGCCGGCAATCGCCGTCGATAGACCTCTCGCACAATCTATTGTGGCCAGCAATAATTATTGCTATCGATAGACATCTCGCACAATCTATTGTGGCCAGCAATGAATGGCTATCGAGAGGCATCTCGCACAATCTATTGTGGCCGGCAATAATGGCCATCGGTCGACATCTCGCACAAAATATGTTGTGGCCTGCAATGTGGCCATCGATGAACGAACGCGATTCACCATCCATTGTGTTCGACAATTCCAATGTCTATCGATCGACAACAATATCACCAGTCTATTGACGCCGACACAATGTCTATCGATATAATATACCTTCCACAACCTGTCTATGGTCGCAGACAATATACATCGATCCATGTTGAAGATCATGCTGCACATACATTGTCGGATGGCAAGAGAAATAAAAATAATATATTTCCCCCCTCATCTATTATTGTATTGTTGAAGCAATAGACTATTATTCTTATTATTATTATTATTTCTCTTGCCATCCGACAATGTGCAGCATGATCTTCAACATGGATCACTCATAACTTTCCCGAAAGAAGAAAACCTCGCACTATTGTTGGGTCCATTGTCCAGAGTGACAGAGAAAGAGAAGTGAGCATGACATATTTATAATACCACCTGACTACCCTGTGGACAGCTTAAGCTTCGATGGTCTAGATGGTTATGACGCCACCTTGACATGGTGGAGGTCCCGGGTTCGAGCCCCGGTCGAAGTATTTTTTTATTTTAATATATTGTCTTCTCCATTTTTTATTTCCCCAGGATACGAAGTACCTGCAGTGGTATTATATGTCAGATGTACGTACACGTGTGTGACACTGCTGTGTGTGTTCTTCACATGACACCGTTCTTTCTACCCGTCGACATCCAGCACAGCCAGTGTGTCCGTGCCGATTCTTCAATCCTCCTCGTAGAAGAGATACAAGTTCTGTGGTCACAAAGCTGTGTACGCTTCCACAGAGATACTACTACTATACGTTGCCACGCGTACCACCGTATCGCACGATTCGATGACACGAATCAGAAAACACACAAGAAGAGAGGCGACAATGCCAGTATCCTCCTGCTTGATATATTTTTTACCTCGCGAGATTCTGGGTTGGCGCTTGCAGTCAGCACGGACCAGACTTGAGCGGCGTGCCTCGGTTTTTTCAGTCCATCCAGTTTCTTCCAGTTTGTTGTTGACCTCGAATAATTATACGTATTTAGTATTACGTGTACTACTACTGGTAACCGGTACACGACTCGTGCATACTACGGCGATCGTTTTATGTATAACGATCCTCATGTATGTATGTGATGCTCATCATGTGGGCGCCACAGACAGGCTCTCGACCCAACCGTCGGTATGTCTCACTTCGGTTTCACCATTTATTTGGTACATACAGCAAGCAGCAGTACAGCAGTATACAACTTCAATTATCACTCACAACAGTTTAATTAACCCTCTTAGGACCCCCGTCCCGTTTTGGGGGCAAACTACTTATAATCAGAGTGCTTTGTCCCCACATATGGGAGTGCGGTGCTAAAGGGGTTAACTGCAATTAATTTGTTACTACTACTGCGGTGTTAACAGTTTAATTCCAAATTGTTCGTCCCCCCCCAAAAAAAAAAAGTGGGTGCAGTCCCAAAAAAGCAAATATCTCCGTAGAAGGTACATTTTACGTAGATTGGGTAGATTACGATCTTTCATATCCACAACCGTCACGAAACCGAGCGAACCACCCGACACAGGCACGCCTCCTCATCATCTTGCCACATATCGAGCTCCCGCCCATTATTTTGCGAGGACCATTGCAAGCAAAGAAGGGCACAGAGGAGCCGGGTTTCAGAACAACAGGTAGGTGGGTGGACAGAGAATAGACGCTTTGTTGCTTGCTGTGCTCTTCTTGTCACACACACGCGTTGGTGGGTAGGAATCAGGCAGTCCTCTCGGACAGGTCGCTTGTTTGCCCCATGGAGACAAAATTGTTTCCTCGGTTGCTGCCAAGAGAGAGCGCGCCCCAGGGGGCACGCCAACAGCAGCAACATACTCTCGGGTTTCGTTCCCACAGTCGTCAGGAGAGGGGGTATGGCAAGACCGATTGACACATATATATCTCGAGCAGCAACGAACGGTTGGATATAGTCAGCATCGGGGGTCGAATTGCATCAATAGCGGTTGCGTTACGTGGTATTATAGTCTTCCAGGTAGGTACGCGTCGCGCGTGTCGCCTCTACGAGTAGCAGTACGCATCCAAGGCATCGGGCGTGTACAAGAACGAAGACAGCAGCACAGCCTGCAGCAGTTGTTCCAGGTTTCCGCGTCTGGTCGCCTCGCCCCGATGCAATGCTCATTCATTGTGGGGCGTCGTCACGATGGAGATCCAACGATCGTTCCACTCCGAACGGTTGGTGCTAAACCCCGGCGTACCATAGCGAGCGGTGTCTACCGTACCATAGCGGCATCTACTACTGCTATTGTATTGCTGTAGCGCGACGCAGGTTTCGACCCTGCAAGGCAGAGCGGAGTCCAGTAACCCACCGCCAGGTATTATTGTACGCTGCCACTTTTGTTCGGAAATACGGAGCTCGTTCGAATATTGGCTGCAGCGCCCCAACACTCTCTCTTATCTTTCCGAACATAATGGTATCTGATACACAGGTAGGTGCTGCCGCACTCTGTGTCGAGGTAAAACAAAAACCTCGCTCCCTGCCTTTTTCCCGCATTATTAGCATCAAGCCTTTCAGGGCGATGTGTTGCTGCGGAGTTCATCTTTTCGCCGCCAGCGTGCCTCGAATGTCCGGTTGGTATGGACGCTACTCGTAGCACTAGAGCTGTGGCCTCATGCCGAAACGTCACAATTATCACCAGGCGATTGCATCAGTGATTTTACTACCAGATACTTGTTTTATCAGTGAAACCCGTTTCAGCCACAGCTTCGCGACGGGTGGGCGCGACGCTGCGGGTAGAATCGCGTTCGTCTGTTTGTTATCATGGAATATATATGTAGAGTATCTCTTCTTTTTTTTCTTTTTTTTTCTCATCCCATTCATTATCTTCGCACATCTTCTTCTCTCTCTCCTTCCAACTCGTAACTCAGATCCGGGGTCACATAGCAGGCTCTTCTCCCCCCTTCCCGCTACGGTACGTGCCTTCATTTTTATCGCGAGAAGATTTCAGCCTTTTCTTCCCTCGTCGACTCGCATCGAATTGTGCCTACCCACGCTGCAAGGCGCTCTCAACAGTTATTAAATAGATATGTTTATCCCCGTAACTTTTAATGGGCTTATTATAGTGGTATATAGTTTTGCTCAGAAGCTCACCTTCGCCGCCAGAGTGTATCTAATCTATACGGCCTGGTCGGTGTGACACTACTCATAGCACTACACGTACCTGCCCATCTCCAAGGTTGTACATCAGTAGCACAATCGTGCCGAAACCATGTTGATGAAAAGGGATACACTCCACTCAGTCAGCGCTGACTGAGTAGAGTGGAGTAGTAGGGTACGCCTTCTTCCCTAAAAATAGATACCTGGTACATGGCAGCGATATAGTCAGTGGTCCCTGCGGCGCGCAAGCCCCTCTCAGGGGTCCCCCGGGAGGGCCTCCACAGCCCCCCCTCGAAGACCGCCGGAGACCGAAAAATTGCGACATACCAGAAATAAATGCGCGACTACATTCCCGAAAACCAAGGAACAAAGTGCGTTTAAACGCCTTCCGAACCTCGAAAAGGCGTGTATCGGGCTGTTTTGGGATCTGTGATGTCTTGAAGAAGAAACGAGCTGAGGTCGCACTTACGTCCAGCACCGCTACACCCAGGTCAATCGATACAACAGAGAGAAACATACATACTTCGAAGTACCAGGTATATTAATATTACGTCGCCATTCGCCATCGTCGGCGACGTTCCCAACTCCCAGTCTCTTATGTCGTTCCCACCTTGCGATTCGAATGACACATCATCATCATCATCATCATCATCCGCAGCAAACCTGAGGATAGGTCAGCAGTGAAAATCGCATTTTAAATTGTGTTTCGGCAAACGGCGAATAGAAACAGGTGCCAATACAACAAGATAGCCTACGGCGAAAAGGAAAAAGGTGCCTAATTTTCTTTGTTCTACTACAGGCGAATGGAAAAAAGGCCTGAAAACGATTCGCGGGGACTGTTTCGTCGGCAAAGAAAGGCGAATTTGAAAAACAGTGTTGAAACTAAAAAAGCTACGGCGAAAAAAAAAGGCCGCAACATTTTTTTGGGCCTGTGGCCAAAAACGTTGCGCGCCCAAAATCACCTGTTGCGCAGCGCGCAACCAGGCCCTCCGCGGCTGTTGCGGAAAACGGCTATTTTGGTCAACATTTTGCGCCAGCGCAACCGCGCAACAGCTAATTATAGCACTGATACATAGTGAGTTCGACTCGATCTCGGCATTAATTTCCGGGCCGAACCCCTCGCTACGCTGGTCAGAATAGGGGAACCCACCATATTTTTTTTCGGAAAAATGTGCCGGGAATCGAACTCATGCATACCATTTGTTGGTTGGAAGGGGTAACCTACTCTAGCAGCACTCCGCTTAGTTCACGGACTTCGCTTTTCGGCGGTATCGTCAAATTTTCCAGGGGGGAAACACGGGAAGGTGGGGCTCCTCTATTCCGACCAGTATGATACGACGAGGGGTTCGCCCTGGAGATCAGAGCCGAGACCGAGTCGAACTCACGAAAGATAAGGGATAACCTTAAGGCTGGTCACCGGCTGACTCTGTCAGTAGCGATTATAGTGTCGTCAGCATCAGTCAGTGTATTGGATTGCAGGAGTATATGGTCTCTACTCTCTCCTCCCGAAACGCATTTAGTGGGTTTCCGTACTACAATATGGCGTGTTTCTTGGGCGTACGTAAGTTGAAAAATACCGGCGGATATACTAGCCAGGTCAATCATTGGATTATTTACTGTGCCGATGCCCGACCCTAGATAACCCTACGAGCTCAGTCAGCGCTGACTGAGCGGAGTAGCAGGCTATCCCTCGCGACCAACAGACCGCAATCATCACATTCAGTGATCCACAGTGCACACTTTTGCTTTTCATGGAAATCCGTTTCAGCCACAGCTTCGCGACGGGTGGGCGTGATAGGGAGGGTAAAACCACCGTCTGTGTCTTCCCTCGTAGAGGAACTATCTATTCCTGCAACCCTGCTAAATAGCTCAAGATTTTGACGTCTTCGCGGCCAGCTTGTCTGGAGAACCCAATTGATATGGCACTGCTTTGAATGAGGCCGAAAGGCCGGTAATTACCTGGGTTCAGGCATCGGGGTCGTTTTTGTAGTACTTGAGAGGCGTATCTTGGATGGAAAACCAGGGGTTTTCCCAGCGAGGCACGAGCCTTGCTCTCGGCCTCTCATCGTGCTCGAAAGGTGCAAAGGTCCTCTTCTTATCTCTCTATGCATTCAACTCACGTAAATATCAATGAGTACCTGCTCAATAGGCAAACCTAACAAGGGATACAAAGTGTCCCGACCTTGAACTTAACAGGTGGCGTCGTCGGCAGCTTCTCGGCTGCACTCGATTCTTTTTTTTCTCGCAGTTTTCCAGTACTTTGGGGGATTGTCCTATACTTTTGACGTTTTCCGAGGTTTCGGGTCGGGTTTTTTTTTCTACTCGGCATGTTTTAACGCTTCCTGATTTTTTTTCTTGGGCCGGGTTGGGGGTGGTTTTCGCGTGATTTGCCCTGCCGACCCCCCCGCTCAGTGTCGGGGCTGGTCTGGGTAATCGGACCACTCCTTTGTCGCACAGGACACGTTTCCGGAGTTTTGGGTTCTGGTCTGGGTTTAGGTGGTCTGTGGCGTATTCCGTGTTATTTTCCTTTTCGTCCTGCCTCTCGTCCCCCGCTCGGAACATAGGACTACGGCCATGCATGATAATGAGTACCCCCCCCCCCCCCCCCCGCCCGCTCGGGGGCCGGGGGCGATCTGGACAAAATTGACTACGCATACGCATGCCGGGGCACAGGAACGCCTCGCTTTTTGTGCTAACCATTCGCTTTTCCGTAGAAAACTTCCAGCCCCACCCCCCCTTGCGGGTGGTATGGCGACGGCTTCCGTTGACGATTTATTCCTGTTCCTTACGGCAGGCCCTCCTTTCTTTTTTTATTTTTTTGACGTCCCTTGTCGGCTTCATAACCTTGTCGTTCAGAGTTGTAGTACTGGGTTTTGAGGAGCCGCATCTTCAACTCATGTTCTAGCTCGGGGAATCGGGGTTTCCATAAATTTCCCTTATTTCTGCACATACGGCTCATCGGAGTGGGCTAGTGTTATGGTGTTGCTTTGAATGGGGCCGAAAGTCCGGTAAATACCTGGGTTCAGGTATTGGGATCATTTTTGTAGTACTTGGGGGGCATATCTTGGATGACAAAGCAGGGTTTTTCCGAGCGCGGCGCGAGCCTTGCTTTCAGTCTCTCCGATGGATTAAAGGTGCTCTTCTTCTATATCTAAGCATTCATCACGCGTGAGTACCAACGAGAGCCGGCTTAGTAGGCCAACCTAACAAGGGATGCACAGTGTCCCGACCTTGAACTTAACACAACTGGCAGGGCTTGGTTCTGGGCCAGTATTCACTGGCAATACACTAGTCCTGGTGGTACATATCTCCTGGATGAGGAAAGTGCCGGGATTTCAGGATATTGGCCATTTACGTACGTCCCACTAGAACGCCTCATGTTACAATGGAAACTCACCGAAATGTGCATATGAAAAGAGAGAGAAGAGTACACAGCAGAATCCCGTACACGCCTTTATCATCACACACTTGGTTCGTATTTTCGTTTTTTCTCCTGAGTCAATCGATCACCCCTGACCCAAACACTGTCTTTGAGACACGGTCCAACATCAACGTATCTATTAGTTCTGGTAAAGCCAAATCGCGTCAAAACATGCCTCCGGCAGGGCGCCTCCAGCGGGCCCCTCCGGGGGCGCCTTCGGCGCGGCTGTTTTAGCCTACCAACTCTGACCCAAACGTTTCCTTAGATATACGTACGTCGAAATATCAACGCATGTTCTAGCTCTATTAAGAGTCTAGCCTAATCGCGTGAAAACGTGCCTCCGGCAGGGTGCCTCCCACGAGTCCCGCAGGGCGCCTCCGGCGTGTTCCCTTCAGCAGCCGGGGGGGGGGGGGGGGTGGTCGCGGCTTCGCCGCTACCATTATCCTGCTCGGATCCAGGTTCCTGCTTCCTGACGCAGCCATGAATCCTTTTCCTGGCTCCTGGCGCAGCCAGGAATCCTTCTCCTGGCTAGAGCTAACCCTACCAAGTAGTACTACGCTACTCGTAGCACTGCGCACGTATATGGCCATCCCTGGCGCTGTAACATCATGCCACGACCATCATCAATTCAGGTGATTGCACATACAAGGATTTTCGGTTCTCAGCGACTAAATATTGCTTGTTTCTCGGGAAAATCCGTTTCAGCCCCAGCTTGGCGGGTAGAATTACGCAGCGTCTGCCATCGTGGAATAGCTACAGCGTAACGTCTATCGGTATCCCTTCCCGGAACCGTGGTCAGCGGCAGCAGAAACGACGGGTTGGGCGCGACACTATCGAGCGACCACCAGCATCGCCATGCTGCACGCGAGCTGTACAGCTCTGTTACGTTGCAGCTCGGACACACACCTCTACTCCCGCCGCTCGGGTTGCTTCGCTTGTACGGTGCGATCATTTCAGCCGTGTCGGACCTCTCGTAAGAAACCAGGCTGCAAGAAATATGCAGTAGTAGTAGCCTAGAACTAAACATAAGTCCGGAAAAAAGACCATGTAGCCTACGTAGGCGCTCGTCATGTATAGAACTACATACTTAGATCACAACCCCTGAGCGTGCTCGGTTGGTTGGCCTCTCAGAGCTCCCACTTCCAAACCGCCTCCTTTCAATACTTGCCGGACCTTTCCAGCAGTTGTTTGTTTTCTCGGTCCTTGCTTCCCTTTTGCTTCTTTCGTTTCGTGTGCGTGCGTGTTCTCCGACCACGGCATCGCGGGAGGACCCGGCACCGTCGCGGGTGTCAGCGGGTGCTGGCGGGTAGAGGGGGGGTTGCAAGGAGCGCGGTCGCCGCTTTCGTGCCTAGGCGTCGCGTGTGCCTCGAGACACGACAGATGCATGAACGGGCTTTGTCTGGCTTCGATTTATGATTGTTGATAGAGTATGTACGAGTTATTAAGGTCGTTCGGGAGGGCAAGATAATATTCAAGCGGTGCTTATTTTTGCGACCACGCTAAAGTTGAAAGAGGGAGGTGTGCAGTTTGAACACCAACGTTATCGAGCTGGCGAACGACGGCCACGGTGAGCACCGGGCTTCACGCGAGGCGGGCGACGGGGCTGATTGTGGCAGAGAGTGATAAAAGCTTTACCCGGACCGAATCGGTAGCGAGGTGGTCGCGAGAGGGGCGGGCGGCGTACGAGGCTGAGAGAGAAGCTTTTCTGTGCGATTTGCTTATTTTCTTCTTTTCGACCGGGCTGCGGGTGTAAGGTGTTCCAATCAGGCAGAAAAATATTACACGAGAGGGGACGGGGATTTTTTTTCCTTTCCGAGTTTTGGTTTCATTTTCATGGTTTTTGCTGCTGTGCCGTGCTGTGCTTTCGCTTTCTTCGCACATACAGTACAGACATAGATCATATCGAAAGAAGAAAATGAGTACAGGCAGTAGTACCCTACCTGGGGTATGTATGTACGTACGGCATCCGCGACGCGAAGCGTATATGTGGCATCCAAGCTGACGTCGGAGCTGTTTTTTCCTGAAGCATGGTGGCGGGACTCCTGGCATTATCAAGTCGCCGGTTTGCAATTACGATCCTTGAAAACACTAAACTCAATCGTGGACCTCTGTTCGCTTCGCATAATTTGATGTACTTTTTTCCTTCCTGAGCGAGCGTAGCGGGCGGCGTAGGCCGCCCGCGGAGCGAAGCGCCTTGTATATATATATTTAAGAAAACGACCTTGCCCCTTCCCGCTCCGCCAGAGTAAGGATGTTGGCCTAACATCTGATTTTTCAGGTTGCCCGCGAGAGGGCCGATGCCGCTGTATACTTCGTCATGTATTTTCGACATTTTTTTCTTATGATTTCCCCCGGACGAGTCGATATTCGCACATACGGCAGCTCCTGACATTACAGCCCGGACACACAGCCTACCCCGGCCTAGCTCGGTTCGCTTCGTGTGACCGATCCTGCACTTTTAATCAAGACATTTTTTTCGGCACGTTTTCGCTCTGATGCCTCGAAGGGGTTTGTATAACCCCCGAAATGACACCTCTTGGGACTCCAGCGAGGGAAACGTGACGGGAGGGTAGAAAAAAAGGGGACGATTACTTCGACGGCCACGGCGTGCCTTGAGGGGAGAAACTAAATATTGTGTCCGAGTTTACAACCACAAGGAGTCGTGCGGCGCGGGCGCAGCATGATTCCTTCCCGTACTATTGGGGGCTCTCACGCTGCTCATGGACGGTTGATAGCACCGAAGTTGTCATTGTTTTGGTCTCTATCCCTTCAAACGAGCCCCCCAATGGGGTTAGTAGACCCGTGCGCCCATTGCTCAGCCTCCGCCCCGATCGGGTGTCGTGTCGTCGTTGCCCACCACCTTTTATCTGTCCCCGTTGCTGTCGGTCCCCTGGTACTTTTCTGTGGTTCGCCCGGGACAGGATGCGGCGTCCCAAGATTCCCTTCGCCAAGGCGGTAATCGCCAAGACGAAAGACGTGGCTTCATCCACGAAGGTCTGGGTGCAGACCGGAGCTGTCGTGAACAAGCTCATCACGACCGGCTGGAACTGGTCTGACGCAGGGACGAGGCTGCTGCTGCACATAGATCGGAGCCCGGACTTCCGCTTCGCGATTCACCGCATCTGTGTGGTCGCACTGGGCATCATTTGTTTGTACTCGGTGGCCCTGGCGGCCTTCTCGTACTGCCTCGGGAGAAGAAAGTGCAGATCCTTGCGGGCAGAGGTTGTTCAACTGACGGAACGCCTCCGCGAGGCGGAGGGACGCCAGCTGAAGGCGAACGCAACGATACTCTGTCTGCTTGAGCAGGCGAGCGAGGACAGGTCGGACGCGGCCCCGGCGGCGGCGGCGGCGGCGGCGGCGGTGGCAGCGGCGATCGCCATGTACGGAGAACCTCTGGCTGGGATAGGGGGCGCATGCTTTGAGGACGGAAGTCTGGTCACCATCAGCGGCAAGGGCTACATGTTGTTGGGGCACCTAGCGTCACCAACGAGGTATGTGACCGACTACGGTCACCGGTTTGGAGGGGAGCGTTGCGACATGAAAATCGAGAATGGTGTAACACTGGCAGAGATGGAGGACTCGTTGTTTGGGCGGGAAGGTTCGGTGACCAGCGGCGCGGACTACCCCTCGGAGCACCTAGTGTCGCCAGAGAGGACTGCAACCGGCTACGGTCACCGGTTTACAGGGGGCCACCGCGACGTAGGCAGGAAGGATGACACAACACTAGAAGGGAAGGAGGGCGCATGCTTTGGGGAGGAGACTTCGGGCCGCGTCAGCAGTAAGGACTGCATGTTTAAGCGCTTGCCGCCTCCAGGGAGAGGTGCGTCGTGAGGGGGTGAGAGCGGAGTCTAGGTTGCCGACGTTTGGCTGCAGTAACCGATCCAAAAAGCCCCCGCGGTGTCTACTCTAGAAATACCGAACGCTGGTTGTTGGTAGGTTGATTGCTGAATGTCGATAGATGGTTGGTGGCACCAAAAACATGTATCGTGAAAAAATCGATGCGAAGGATACGAGTACAGACGCATGTATCGTGAAAGAACCACCGAGTCGACTGGCTTGGAGACGCATTCATACTCAATCGAAACCAGAAAAATATATTTGGTGTTGGGTTGCGCTTCACCAGGTCCCCTCATTGCAAACCTGGGGGCATCATGGGAGGTGTCCGAGGGTCGCCGCATTTGGTCCCTCCCGAAAAATGAGTACTGCTTTGGTCGACCCTTTACCAGATACCTGTCGTTCTTGGACCGTGCCCTTTTTTTATCCGCACACTGTTTCTGTGTATCGATCCACACGCAGGTTTTTTGCAGGGGTCTGCAAAATGCTCGCGGTTGGTTCGGTTGAGCACGAAAGCTGGGAACTTACGAGGCAAGCCGCTCCTGCAAGCAAGAATCTCGTGACGAGGAACGGGTACGGCAGGCCAGTGCGGAAGATCTCCCGCCGCCCAGATTATCAACGCTCTATGCTGCCCTTGGAGCTGTGGCATGTCCGGGAGCAGTAGTGCGGCGGGGGGGAGGGGCGGGGGGCGGGGTGTACTCATGTTATGTGCTGGGGTATCGCGGGGGGGGGGGGGGGGCATTTTTGTGCTGCTCAGACGTTCTGCGGATGGTGCGCGGGTAGATAATTCTGGTGTTGCTGTACTGTCAGGACAGGACATGTGGCTAGTTTTGTGCTGTTAGAACATGGTGGTAGGCGCGGTTTTTGTCGTAGGATGTGCTGCGATCGGTCATCGTGAGATGTGTTCGCTGTACCTAGCGGCAATGCCGAGACCAAAACCAATCCCTTGCCATTGTTGTTGTAGTTCTCACATGATCTCATCGCCGCAAATGCAGTCCGTGGTCACGAGACAGGCTCCTATAACTCTGGAATGGACTATTACCTCAGGACAATGCCTCTGAAAAACAAGGAAAATCCGAAGAAATGATACGCATACTACTGTAGTAACTGGAGCATATCGTATACCTCAGACAAAATAATAAAACGTGAGATCAGCATACTGCCACGCCCCCGGTCGAAAGCGTAAATGAGCTACTTTGTAGCTTGAAAAGCTCCCGTGAGCATCTCTAACGCACAAAAGACCTGTTGCGAGCGTCTCCACCGCGCTAGGAAGTTACTGCGAGCGTCTTCTCACCCCACCAAGAAGCTATTGTGAGTCGGCTTTGCCGCTCGAAGGGCTCTGTTTGTGGTTTTGCGTGTTTTCGAGACGCTGGTTTCACTGGCTTGCCAACTCCCAAAAACTTGTTTCTCTGCCAAGTAGAATCTTTTTTCGGGGGCGCCAGGTCTTCGACGTTCGAGCAGCCCTTCGACTTGAGGCGGGCGATAGTTGTTTTGGCGGAAACAAAAGCAGCCCAGCTGGGGTTCCTAGTGTGTGTATCTCTCCCCATGAAGCGGGCGCAGCTGTAAGGGGAGTTAAACGGAACACTGCTGAAAAAAATATTGCCGTACGAAAACAAAACGAAGCTCGGAATCGTCTGGATGCTAAACGTCGGAAGGGCTCTATTACGAGGGAACATGCTGTATTTAATAGTAATCAGACTCAAATGTGGTGTGTGAACATAAGGAGGAATATTTGCATTTTTTTCCATATTGGGTTATAAATACTGTGCCCCCACCTCGTAATATAATTAAAGATGCGAACTGAGAATTGGACGACATATAACGGGGGACCATAGTTAATAGGACCTATCGTATACATAAAAACCTATATATTTAACCATTTTTACTAACAATATTTGGTCCTATTAACTATGGTCCCCCGTAATAGTGGTTCCATTTTTTCACTTTTGAGGTAATACCTACAGTAGTAGTAATAACGTGAAAAATCGAAAGGCAGGACTTTTTCTTGCTTAGAAAAATGATGAACAGAAAGCGCGAGATTGTGAGTTAGCTCCATCCGATCAAGATCGACGAGCAGTGGGAATGCTGAACCCTATGCGCAACAGAAAACAAAGGCACGTAGCGGGCGGGAGAAGGGACGACACCTGGGACCATGGCTTGTCCAGAAGATCGCCGAGGGTAAACCCTCCTACTATAGTTTGGGCTGGAAAGTGAGAGTAATGCTTGAAAAAAGAAAAAGACACGCTCACGACGCGGCCGCGAGTAGCATCGTTCATAAGGGGGTGGTAACCGGTCGTTGTTAGATGGCGCACTAGTGGTTCAACCTCGCCCCACGGCAAGGTAATATCCACGGCAAGGCCCACGGCAAGGCCCGCGGCTACTTTCGCGGCGAGCCTCTCGGCAATATCCACTGTAAGGCCAACGGCAATAATCTACAAGGCAGTCTCGACACATGAACCTACATTGTGGGGGGGTGGGATCTGTCCCGGGTGGGATCAGCGCTGCGTGGGATCAGGAGGTCGGGTGGGCCTCCGGCGCCTCCTGCGGAGGGCTACTTTTGTTTCTGCACTTTGCGGGTGGGGTCAGGTTCACGTGGGATCAGGGGGGCGGGTGGGTCTCCGTCGGCTCCTGCAGACCGCATTTCCATTACTTATACCCATTGGGCATTGCCGTGGGGCTTCCCGTGAGGCTTGCCACGTGGGTTTGACGCGGACATTGTCGTGGGGCTTGCCATGGACAATGCCGTGGAGCTCGCCGTGGGCATTTCCCTGGGCATTTCCGCGATGCTTGCCGCGGAGTGTGGAGGGGCTGCCGTGGCACGTGCCGTGGAAATGCTGTGGGCAGTAATGGCAAGTTCCGCGGCACGTGCAGTGGGCACAACCTTAGATATAGCAAGTGCCGTGGCAGTGCCATGGCCGGTGACAACCCGTGGGCCTTGCCGTGGAAAGCCGCGGCTTCCCACGGCAGCGACCGCGGAAGTGCCGTGGCATTCCACGGCATGCCGTGGGCGTGGACACTGCCGTGGCATGCCACTCTAAAGTCAAATAATAATGTGCATGCGTGTCACAGGCAGGGCTTTCGTGCTCGCCACGAGCTCTGTAGTGCTCTACGAGCATCCTCCACGAGGCATGTGGTTCTATGGTTACACGTATACTATTACGGGGGACCATAGTTAACAGGACCTATGGTATTCATAAAAACCTATATATTTAACCATTTTTACTAACAATATTTGGTCCTATTAACTATGGTCCCCCGTAATAGAACACGCGCGTGACGCACGACCAATTCCCAGCTTACAGAGCTGAGTATTGATCAATTCCTTCGTCGAACGGGCAACATATACCTTGTACCAGGTATGCGTAAAACGAGATACTTGGTACATTCGAAATACGAGGCCAAAGATACGAGTCGTGCAACTGTCAGATAGATCGAGCGCTCAGAGCTGTCGACGCTTCGACGTACAGGTTGCCACCTGGCCGTTGCCCACTGATCATTGATCTCAGATCTCCGCTGCTGCGGTCACGTCTCAACTGATCGCAGGATATGAAATTGTAGGACGTTTTTCGCGGTTTCAAACGTTTCGACGTTTCGACCACGTTTCTTGAAAGTTCGATTCACGAAACCGTCAATCATGGCAGCACGTTTACCCTCGCGGGGTTTACCAACTCCCTGCCGCCAAAAGAGGCCAACTTGTTTTACGTCCAGCACGTTTACCCTCCCGAGAATCGTCGGTAGCTTGTCGTACTTGTCGACCGCTGTGCTCTCTCGGCGCGATGGTTATTATTCGTTGGAGCTTCGTCACGGTGCTGCTGCCGCTTCTCGTTTTGTTGGCTAGCAACGATCATCCTTCGGTGGCAACGGCAACGGCACCTTCATCGACGGCTACCGAGGTACGTCTAGAACCGCCACGCGGAGGACTCGCTGTAGACCTTCCATTACATCTTACTGCTGCGCCGTGACGGAGCGAACCTTTGCTCTACACATGCACGAGCCCCTTGAGTGTTGGTTTGTGCGTGTGAAAGCACTCATAGCTTTAAGCTGGTCTCGTAAAGCGGTCTAACGGTGGGTCATGGTAGCTGCAACAACAGCAGTTGATCATGCACAACTCGTGTATGTATTGCTTGTAAATGACAAATACTGCACTTTGTACGCAAATATAAGGACTGTTTGGATGTGAATATTAATATGAAAGAAGTCCTTACATTTGCGGATGTAGTGGTGTACGGGACTGTCGGAATGAATGTCGCGCAGCCAGCTCGCATCAAGCCATCTCGTGGAGGTACATCTCTGAGCTTGTATCATACCAGGTACCCGGTAGCTCTGAGCTCGTACCGTAGCTCTCAGCCCGTAGCTTTGAGCTCGTGAATGGAAGCGAGGTCCTCCCGCACTCCCACCTCCGCAGCTATGGTATGTACTGTGTCCACACCGATGCAAACTGCTGTGATGTACTGCTGTATTGCGATCATCGATCCCAGCCAAATGTACCTCCGCAGCTATGGTATGTACTGTGTCCACACCGATGCAAACTGCTGTGATGTACCTGGTACTGCTGTATTGCGATCATCGATCCCAGCCAAACGTTCGTTTTGGCCGCCTCGCCCCGGGCGCCAGCCTTCGCGCCAACACCGCCACCATGCGAAAACCCCGTAACCCTCGGACGGGGATTCACCCGTAGGTCTTGCCGGGGGGTCACCGACCTGCCGCAGTACAGAAAATGTTGGGTTTGTGTATGATGATCCCGTATGATTTGCCTCTTGATTTGCTTCGTCCTTCTCCTTGTGGGGACGAAGGCGGGCACAGCAAAAACAGTAACTCCCCCGAGCAGCATCAACGTCGGTACCGGCTTTCGTAACTACTATTTTCGGGGGACCATAGTTAATACCTGGTAGAACCTATGGTATACATAAAAACCTATATGTTTAACCATTTTTACTAACAATATTTGGTCCTATTAACTATGGTCCCCCGTAATATTAGTACGAGGTACTTTACAGAAGCTTGCCGGTATTGAATACTAGGGTGTGTCTGAACAGAATCGAAAAGCGCAATCGAAAATCGAATTCGTTTCGATTTCGATAAAAATTAGCCGAGGTGTCCGAACAGAATCGAAAAGTGAAAACAGAAATCCTGGCGAAAAGCAACGAAGAGCACAACCTACTTGGGCCGTTCGGAACTGTGCACACATGCCGGCAATCTAGCGCTCGGTAACACAGATCCACCACAGAAGCAGGCAAACGCGACGGCATTTCGATTCCGGGAGGTCGTTGGGCCTCCCATGGAGGTGCTGGCGCGTCCAACGTTAACGCCTCGATATCAAACTTGAAATTATACTATTTAAGAACGAACTTCCGACCTCGTTCTCGGGTGTATCATCCTCAATTTTCCTCAAACTATGCCCGCTTTGGCTCGAACGCCGGGAACCAAAGGCCCGAGAACGTCGGGGCTGGTGTTGTGGTTCGCCTGCTGGCTGTTTACGGAGGGTCTGTGCCGCTGTGTTGCCGTGCTAGCTGTGAGTTAGATGCCGTCTACGGCGGTCCTGATGTGATATTTTGACGTGGCTGCGCTGACCAGTAGGACGCGCTGAATTGTTGCTGTTCGTGCTTTCGATTTCCTTTTCGATTTTCAGCCGTCAACTTTTTTTATTTTGGCATTGGGTTGTAAACCGTTCATTTTCCCGGAGCCTAAGAATCGAAGGGGAACACGTTTTGAACTGGGACCAATCAGCGCCTTGTTTATTATCATTTCGATTTTCGATTCCGATTCTGTTTAGACACGCCCTTAGTATATACCAGGTATATGGAAGGCATGTTTGGTCAGGGGATACCTATCATATACCAGGTACGAAGTATGTATACGAATACGATACGAGAGAGAGCGAACCTGGTTTGAGGTTGAACTTCTGTTCAGGAGAGAGACAAGGATGCGGCGGCTAAATAGACAGGCGAAGAGTTCACCTCGTGTCGGGATAAATGTGTGTCAAATCGCGGAGAGGAGCTCGATTTCCAGTCCAGCGATCCCCGAGGCCATTGGGTATCATCTACTTCGCATTTTGTTAGCGTGGGTTTAAGTCCTGAATTTCCTGTAGAGGGAACCCGTCTATAGTTTCAGAAGAAGTACGATAGTGTAGTTCTAGGCTGGGCCAAACAGCTTCGTTGTACCCCCCGGCAGACTCGTCAGTATTTTCATGAGATAGCTCTATATAGACTGAACCATATACCTTCGTTATATGCTCGTCAAGATAGGGGTGATTGCTTATACCGCTGACCCCCCCCCTTCCTCCTCCTCCCTCGCATCTGCTGCCGGCATACGTGGCGTATTTTCTCCGTGTTTTGTCTTTATCCTCGCGACGCTTGTAATGCCCTCTCTCAATTGTCCTTGCTCTCGTGCGCGTGACGCCCGGTCGGTACTGGACGACGACGCGCCACCCCCCCCCCCCCCCCCCCCCCCCGCGCCCCCGAAAAAATCGAATACGATTACGATGGTCGGCATGTTGATGCTCGGCATGACGGTGTTCGTCCATGGTGCTGCTGTTGTCATGGTTATGATCGAAATGGCGATGTTGGTGACGGTGGTCGTCGCCATGGTGCTGATGGTGGTACCCGGCGTTTACGGTTCTCGTCATGGTGATGCTGGCGATGCACGGCATGCTGATGCTCGTTGTGGTTATGTTTTATCACGGTTCTGATGGTGGTGATGATGATGCTCGGCATGGCGATGGTGTTGATGCCCGGCACGGTTCTCGGCCAATGGCGTCCCAGCTGACGGTCCGGGTTCGAATGTCGGACGGCTCTGTGAAGCGCGTGCAAGCAAAGGCGCGGGATACGGTGGAGGACGTCTGCGAACGGGTGAGGAGTTACTTTCACGGACGCACATGGCCGGCTCAATATTTTTCCAGCACAACAAATCTCAAATCCAAAAGCGATTCAAAATATGGAACAAAGACTACACTATGTACAGTGATAGAAAAAAATGTACCAGGTACATGAATCGAAACGAAGTACCCGGTACATTTTTCTTGAAGTGAAATGGTTGACCGCAAAGAGCGCTGAATTCGCACAGGGGTGTGATGGTTCTTCGGCGTTCGTTTTTTTACCCACGACGGGGAAGGTTAAGGTTGCCACTACCGACGCATAGTATTTTTTCGGAAATACCTGGTCGAGAGAGAGAGAGAGAGCGAGAGAGCGAGAGAAGAAGAAGAAGAAGAGCGTTCCGAAAAAAGTATCGCTCGATTTTTATTTTTGTAAGCACCATTCTTTCTTGCCGTTCGTTGCAGAGAAACAAGAAAAATAAATAAATGAGCTCTCAAAAAAACGATAGCACCCGTGTGCGAACTCAACGCTCTTTTCTGTTTATACCAACCATGTGTGGGTAGTCAAGCCTGACCTGTGTTATTTTGGGCCCTGTTGTCGTCCTGTCCGCAACCTGGTTGGCAGTTGGGGTGCGAGGTGGAGGCGGGAGTGGCAGTCGAAGCGGATCCGGAGGAGGCCGTGGAAGGTCAGTCAGTGATGGGGAGGGATTTTTCTCAGTTTTTTTTTTTTTTTTCTTCGTTTTTTCAGGTTTTAATGTTTTAATCATTTTGTCAACGAAAAAAAAAAAAGTGCTCGTCGAATCTGTACCGGTAAATGTATGGTTATGTTTGTGAATGTGTTTGTTCATTTTCGAACGTATATCTTCGTACGTGCATTTTCTGGTAAAGCGCTAAGGTTGTCGACGCGGAAAGCCCGGTCGGACACGTTGGGCGAGGTCCGGACACGATACGTGCCCTCTGGATCGCGTGGCAAGCGTTTTTTCGGCGGTATGTACCTGGTAGTGGATAAGACGGTTTCCCTGGTTTCCGTACGAGAGGTCTTAATTTGTACCAGGTAGATACGTACCGGTAAAATGTCAATCAGAACCAAGTATCATGTGTGAACTGAGGGGGAATACATGGCTTTTGGGTCCATCGTGGGTTCCGGTTCTTACTACATATGCCCACCCCGTAATATTGATACATGCAGTAGTCCCATCGAAACTGCACCCCCGTTTTCGGCGACATAAAATCAGTGGGAATTAGTGCGGAATAAATGAGTTTTTGCAGCAGTAAAAGGGTTACTTACCGCTCTGAAACAAGATATAAGGGCAGTTTATACATTAATAAGAAGACCAAGCGGTCCTTATATTTATGCCCAAAGTGGCAGGCACCAGTTTTTTTTGTGAGGGAGGTGACCAGTGTATATACAAACCAGGTTCCAGGCACCAGTATATATACCAGCATTTACACTGAACATATGTATCACTCTGGACGTAAATATAAGGACCGTTTATACACTAATATGAATAGAAAGCGGTCCTTTTATTTACGCCCAGAGTAGCAGGCACCAGTTTTTCCTTGCGAGGGAAGTGACCAGTAAATTTAGATACCAGGTTACAGGTATCAGTAGTCGTTTTACACTAGCACGTATGTACCGCACATATGTACCTTTCGGGGCGGAACTAGAAGACCGTTTATACGTCAACCCCTTTAGAGCCGCAGTCCCGCTTTGGGGACAAACTACTTGGAAATTGGACTGGTTTGTCCCCAAAACGGGACTGCGGTTCTAGAGGGGTTACTGTGAAGATCAAGCGGTCCTTACATTCTCGCCCAGGGGGGTAAAATTTGTCCCTTTTTTAACCACTGAACTGCTGTGCAGAAACGTATACCGCACACTACTTCCAAATACTTCGTCCCCAAAACGGGATTTTACTGTCGTTGCGGGATTAAGGAGCCACCTACGCTGCATACTCATTTCGCCGCACCATCATGGTGCGTGATTTAATGTTTTTGCTCTCTTGCTCGTCGTGGTATTTTTTTCCTTTTTTCTGGCGACAGTATCGTCCACGCTGAAGGAGCTCTCGGTGGGGCACGGGGGATGGCTCTACATGCTCAGGTATATATACAGATACATACATGAGAGCTATACGAAGGCGTATTTTTTTCGACGCTTCCGCGGAATTTCTTCAAGATTGTCGTTCAGTTGTTGAAAAATGTTTTTTTTTTGCTGTTCAAAACTACTATATTTTGGTTTTGATTCCTACGCTATACCGGTAAATTATACCTGGTACCTGGTATGTATGGTATATTCCCCAGTAATAATCCCTCTCGAAAGGTTGGAGTTTTGCGTCTAGGGTTGGGATCGGGTTGGTTCTGGACCGACGAGCAAGATAGAAGTTTACCAAAAGGTGTTGCACGACTTTGTTTGCAAAGTGACAAAGAGAGTAGTAACTCCGGTAAAATGAACCTGGGGAACCAGGGAGATATGTTTGTAGTGACACACGCGCCGCAAGCGTTTCTAAGAAAAGAAACGCTCGAAGTGAGATTCGAAACCCCGTGTCCTGCCGACGGCGTCAGATGTGAGGGGTCTCACGGGGGACCATAGTTAATAGGACCTTTGGTATACATAAAAACCTATGTATTTAACCTTTTTTACTAACAATATTTGGTCCTATTAACTATGGTCCCCCGTCATAGTTACCTACTGAGCTTGAGATAGGGCTAAAACATCCCCCCAAGTTTTATTTGTTTTGGAAGGGCCGACGTTTTTCTTTTTCATGTGAACTAGGCTGTGTCTCATGCTAGCTTCAGTATAGACATACTTGTTGTATGGGTTTTATTCTCGTCTCGGTTATGTATGGGGTTCACACCTGTTGACAAATCATCGATTCCCACAGTTCATGATATATTAAGGGCAGATAGATGTATTCCTGATATGTGTGATCTGTATGATCTGTATGATCTGTATGATCTGGCCCCTCATGTTTCCGGGTGGAAGCCGTATAACCTGCGTGATCTAGGACATGCTTCCTGGGTTCGTTCTGTACCACGGCAATATATGTAGGCAGGTCCTGCCCAGCATCGAACAATGGCAGGTGATGATTATGTGATATATCTGATCTATCCATGAAGATGATCTATCTGTAGATGATCTGTCCGACGGGTAATGGATTTCTTGCACATATTTCGTGCATCAGCCGGGCCATTTTTTTTATTGTCTTTGTTGCGTACGTACGCGCCTGTGGTACTGCTGTGTTACGCTTCTCGTCGTTTCAGGGACCCGGAGAGCGCCGCGGCTGACACCGCGGCCGCTATCAGGAGGATGAAGGAGGCGAGGTCGAGAGCGGTGAAGGGAGGGGGCGTAAAAGAGGTTAAGAGCCTCGCCGCGCTGCAAAAGGAGTTGAAGGTAGCAACCACTCTGAAGAGTTTTTTTTTCATGAAATAAGCGTGTGGGAGGGGGGGGGGAAACCCTATTTTTTTAGCCGGTATTCTCTGTTGTATGTTGCATATTTGTTGTTTCCTCGTCAACCCCTTTAGAACCGCAGTCCCGTTTGGGGACAAAACTACTTGAAATTTGGCTGGTTTGTCCCCAGAACGGGACTGCGGTTCTAAAAGGGTTCATGTAAGCATACTGTTCATATTGATTTAGCAAAATGTTCATATTTGTTTGTGCGTTGCTTACTTACACATATATATCCTATTTTATGTAGCAGAAGGCGTTCTACTGGAACGGGGTTGTGCCGGTTTTGTTTTGAGCCGTCGACGTGAAGCCAACTATAACGACGATTTATGTCCTGATGTCATCGCCCGCGATTTAAACACCACTAGCCGAGTATAGAAAGCAACAATCAACTCCCTTTTGGGCATAATCCAGGGTCAACAGGATACTATACTCGTAAGGAGACTGCTTATCCAACTATAACCTGCGTGCTGGAACGTTGTTTGGGCACGACGCTCCTTATTTTCATTTCTCTCGCATCGATGTACGTTTGTTGTTTTTCGCTCGGCGTGTAAGTGACGCCTTCACGAAAGGGTGGGTTGTTCCCATGCACCCGCGAGGGTGTTGTACCAGTCCGTTACAGATGTTTCTGCCGTGTTGCTATGACCGCGTGTCCGCGTTATCAGTTCGTTTCTTCTCTGACCTTTTTTTTTACATGTCCGCGTTGCCAGTTCATTGCTCCTCTAGCCATTTTTTCCCCCCCAAGAATGCTGAGATGGCAGCTATTTGTGCGCGCGCTTGTCATACGTATATTTTTCTTATTCATGTTGTTTTCGTGTTTTTTTTCAGGCGGCGAAGGGTATGCTCGTCGTCGTCGACTTCTACGCAGATTGGTGCGGCCCATGGTGAGATACAGCAGCACATATTGTATGTATGTAAAATAATATCGTGGCAGTTTCATCATCACCGTTGCCATCGGCAGTTCAACAACCACCTGAGAAAGAACTTTCGGGGAACATTCCACTCCGTGGAAGTAAGTGGTCAGGGAGAAAAAAGAACGTTCTGCAGATAGGAATAATTGAGAAATAATAAGCTCGGAAGCGGTACAGCCGCGTTCCTGGCCACTTTTAGCTCCGGGTTAGAATCAGGGTCAGGGTTAGCCCGCGATAAAAACGCAAGGCACGGACCGTGGTGGGGAGTGGGTAGGAGGTACAGTAGAAGAGCCTGCTATGTGGCAACGGGTCTGGGTTTCGACTATCAATCATGATAGGAAGGAGGCGGAAAAGAAAAGGCGGAGATAATAAATGGGATGGGAATCCCTCCTCCCCCCCCCCCAAAAAAAAAAACTGTGGATACCTGTCCTCCACACCAAACCCACACGAGAAATAACCTGCCAGGGAGCTCCGCCCCACAGAACAACAGAACAACATGAATAGAAAATAGAAGATACCACTTTCTGGGCTTGAATATAAGGACATTTTATACATTAATATATGAAGAGCATACGGTCCTTATGTTTTCGCCCAGGGTGGTAGGCACCAGTGTTTCTTGTGGGGGAAGTGACCATATATAGATACCAGGTTACAGGTACCAGTGTATATACCAGTATTTACACTGGAACATATAAACCACTCTGGTCGTAAATATAAGGACCGTTTATACACTTATATGAAGACCAAGCGGTCCTTATAATTACGCCCCGAGTGGTAGGCACCAGTTTTTGCTGTGAGGGAAGTAACCAGTATATATAGATAACAGGTTACAGGTACCAGTACATATACCAGTATTTACACTGGAACATATATACCACTATGGGCGCAAACATTAGGACCGTTTATACATCGATATGAATACCAAGCGGTCCTTGTACTTACGCCCCGAGTGGTAGGCACCAGTTTTTTTTTGTGAGGGAAGTGACCAGTATATAGAGATAACAGGTTACAGGCACCAGTATCTATGCCAGTATTTACACTGGAACATGTATACCTGGTAGGCACCAGTTTTTTTGTGAGGGAGGTGACCACTGTATATATAGATATCAGGTTACAGATACCATGATCTGCGCGCACACTATCATCACGAGAGAAGCAGTCATATTAATAGTTTGTTTTTTCCTGGTTTTGTTTTTCACGAGGCAGAATAGTATCTACCGGTACTTGTTATTAACGTCGTCACTGGTCTTGGTCGTTTAACGAGTTGTATACCCTTCATGGGGAATAACCTACGCAATTATCAGGGACGTGGTATCATAACTGTGTTGCACCTTTTTGTGTCAGACAGTCCAGGAAGAGATGGCGATCGTTGATCTTCGTGTGGTAGTAAGGTTCGATTGCTCCTTTTTTCACTGCATCCGCGAGTCTTCACTCTGACAGCACTCCAGATAGCAGGCCGGTGTGTTCCTCTTTCGTTTTCACGACTACCGTGCGTTTCGTACGGTGCAGGCAGCACTTCAGACAGCATCCGCTGTAGTCAGCAGCCACGAGTTGGTTAGAGGTGGGAACGGGGGTACTCTATGTTATAGTTGAGAGGATATACCCGCGGCCATGTTATTAATAGTTCAGTTTGCACATTGGTTTTAGCTCGTGTGCGCTTTCTTTGTCTCGTGTATTTTGAGGCAGCCGAATTTTCGATTTTTTTTCGTTTTTTTCGGATCTTCCTAGGGCTCCAGCACCTTTGTGTGACCACGGACTCCTTCGTCAGAGAGTTAATGTGAGAACAACATATAAATGCAACTAGGATTACGTCGGAGCTAACCCGAATAATAGTTTATGTCACGAATTTGGAAAGAAAAAAAAGCTCCGACATTGACGGCCCTCAGTCTGTTCTTCATAGTTTTGGCTGGCTTGCTTAACCACCCAAGTATCTCGGGGAAAACATAATAATCAGAACCCAAGATAATGTGTTGACACCAGGGATATGCCTTGTTTTTGGGTCCATCGTGGGGTTTGATTGTTACGGCCACCCTACTATTAAGTAGCCGCTAAGTCCAGCGAAGGCATATTGACAGACAAGGATTCACGCCTCGGACGGATCAGATGGATTATTCCCACTTCATTATATAGATATACCAAGGCAGATCTACTCCTGATCTGTATGATCTGTATGATCTAGCTCGTGTTGCCAGGTGGGAGTCGTACAATCTGCGTGATCTAGCGCATGTTTCCTGGGTTGGATCTGTACTATACAGATCATTTCTCACAAGCCCTCGCAACGGCAGGTGTGAGGAACTAGATGATCTACAGGTAGATCATGATCTATCCGAGTGTGCACGGAGTACTTCGCCACCCGATTCATAAATTAGCCGTCAAGTTGAGCGAAGGCATCCCTTGTTCTCATTCAAAGCATGCCCCTTGTACAAGGATTACTTCGCCACCCAACTGTTGTAATATAGCCGCCAAGTCCAACCAAGACACGCCTGGTTCGCGTCCACACTATTGTTTTCGCCGTGTCCCCGCCCCGCAGCAAACAGATTGCGCCGGCGTACAAGGAAATGGCCAAGGAGTTCCCGAAGGCGGTGTTCCTTAAGGTCAATGTCGACACAAACAAGTGAGAGGGAGAGGGGAGGCGGTTTGTGTGAGTACTCATTTCGTGCATGGCCGTAGCCGTATGGCCATAGTAGACCCTCGCATCCCTGTGAACAATGCCGGGACGGATGGAGGCAAGTCGGGTCGTGTTTACCGACCAGGCAGACACTGCCAAGAGCGCGCACGCGGGGGGGGGGGGGGGGGGGGGGTGCGATAGTAGATGTTTGTCGTTTGTGTCGTGAGATGCACAGGCTATATATCGTACCATGGGCACACACATCAGTTGGTTTGTATCGTTTGTTTAGTCCGAAGTACTTGACAAACACATTCATTTTTTCTTGTGCATATACGTGATACTAGGTATGTACGTAGTAAATAAACACACGAGAAAAAAACCCGCGCCAGCTGTTACTTTTATTTTTGGTTTCGTCGATTATCTTCTATTCTTCCTCCTCTTTGGAATGGCGGCGGCCCTTCTTTTGTCATCGCGCACAATTTTTTGTTGTTGCTCCTATGGGACTTCCAGAGGGGGGGGGGGGGATATCGAAAACACAGCAGTGGCGATTATATGATTATATACAGTATCGGCTGCAAGAAAGGGATAGCACTTGTTTTTGCCTTCTGAGGCTGCCCACTTGAGGAGCTCTACACTATTAGTGAGTCGATATTACGGGGGGCCATAGTAAATAGGACCAAATATTGTTCATAAGAATAGGGAAATATACAGGTTTTTGTCTGCGCCGTAGGTCCTATTTAATATGGTCTCCCGCAATAGTAAGTCGCCTAAAAAACTGTTTTCGAGAAACAAGTGCAACCCGATAAACAACGCCTCGTGTATACTTGGGGATATCACGAATCATGTATGTACCTGGTATATATGCGCCTTTGTTTTTGAGCAATTTCGGCTCTCTTACCCAAAGGCTTCTCTCGTAGCATTACTCGATAATACTCATTTGGTATCACATTCAAGCATTAAAGCGCCTCCAAATCCATACCGGTATACAATACGCATGCATGCCCGCATCCATCCAGGTCAACTACGGCCAGGCCACATCGCTGCGGGTCACAAAAATGAAAGTTTTAATTGTTTTTGAAGTGTTGGCCCACGGGCCGGATCCGCGGGTCGTACTCTCGGGTCAAGATAAATTGTCTCGCGGGTCAAGGTGGCCCGACCCGCATGAAACCCGTGTCCCGTAGGTCAATCGGAAGATGGCGGGTCGGGTCGGGTCAGGAGGGTTTAAAATCTCGCGCGTCGGGTAGGGTCGGGTCAGGAGATTTTCAACTCATGGGCCGGGTCGGGTCGGGTCGGGTCGGGTCTAAAGTTTTTTAAATCTCGCGTATCGGGTCGGGTCAGCTGAATCGACCCGAATCGACCCGGCCCGTGAAGTTTGACCTGACCCGCGAAAAGCCCTGAAACTATCCCCCAAAACGTGAAACTGCCAGTCTAAAGTTCCGAAAAACACGAACAAATCGTAAACGCTGCGGCGACGCCTAGTACTATTGCGGGGGGCCATATTAAATAGGACCTACGGTACATACGAAAACCTATATATTTGGCTACATTTACTGACCATATTTGGTCACATTTACTATGGTCCCCCGTAAGACTTGGTAACTTTCTACACTACACGAACGGACGAATTTTCACCCCGAAAATTCCCGGTGCTGGGCACAAAATTGGGCGTTAAACACTTAACTGGCACCTCCGGCTGAAGTAGACGAATCGAAGAGACCTTTATATTTTGCTACGCCCTCATTTGGACTGCTCGCTGTGGGCTAGTTACGTGTATGTCAACGGTTCTGTCAACGGTTCTATGCATACACGCACCATGGACGGATGGATATATGCTGGCTTCTTTTTTGGCTGCTTACGTTTCACCTCCGAAGGGGAAACTTGTAGACTGCTACTTCTGTGTACCAGGTATACCGGTATGCATTTGATATTTTCGGCCATGTACGGAATGACATGTATTTTGGCCTTTTCCTTGCTCCTTGGGCGAGAGGAAGATAGTTCCCTCGCGTTGATGAAGTCGCAGAAGGGGCTCTGAGCCCCCCCTTGGATTTAGTGCACACAGCAGAGCTTTATATCCGCGCCTCGATTCATTTTAGCAGCGGTCGAGATGAAAAGATCAGAATATCGCCTCTTGGCCGCCTTTCGTCCAACAAGAAAATTGCTCTTGTTGGAAATTCTGGAAACCAGAGCGATCGACATCGAAAGTAAATAACTAAAGAATCGGCCAAGCCAACATGGAGGCTTCGTTGCTACGACCGGGCAACCGGTTCAAGAAACTTGTGCTGTCACACGACGTTGGCTTGTTGTGGGCCGTAGCGTCGGGGTTGCGCGGGGCAGCCGCGCCCCGCTGGGCACAACGAGTAAGGGCTTCCAATCGCGTAGAAATAGACTGCTGCGAGTCTTATTTTTTGGATTTTTGGATACACCCTACGAATACAGCAGCTGTTGTTTCGGAGTACAGTAGCTTCTTGCTGTGCGTACTGGTAGATAAAGTAGTAAGAACGGAGCGTTGTCACCGCTACTGTAATTGATACCGGCAGCTGCGACTTGAGCCACAGCAGCTTGAAGTTTGCCCCGCAAAGGTTCCGCCATTTCGGTGTGGCCCGGGCCCACAACGGCGTGAACGCTGCTGCCGCTGCTCTGTGTGTTCTGCCCTTGGTTTGGTGCGCAGAAGAGCCTTGCGGCTGGCGCAGCATGCAAGCATGCTGGTACACCGAGCGGCCGAGCGGCTTCTACTTTTTTTTTTTTTTTAGTTTCGTGCGACGTGTCCACTGCTGCGTGTATGTGTGTGTGTGTTTTTTCCCGCAACGGTGATTGGATAGTTTCTTACAATATTTGTTTTTTTCGTCTCAGTTACGTAGCGACCCGGAAAATGTTTTTGTTGTTGTTGTTGTTGTTGTCATTTTTTACGTCTGAAAAAAATCCAGTCCTGCCGTTTCAACAGTAGGATCTATTTGCTCATCTGTGTTTCTCCTCCTCACCTACCCCACCCCCCCCCCCAAAAAAAGCAAATCCTTGCGTGCTGTATAACTCCCTGGCTGGTGTTGGGCTACGTACGTATATTCTGTTCGCAGGGAGACTTCGCAAAAATACGGGGTGCAGTCCATGCCGACGTTCCTGATGCTTAAGAACGGTAAAAAGGTCGACGAACTCAAAGGCGCCGGGGAGGACGCTCTTCGGCAGGCCATCTCACGAAACGCCTGATGGGAAACTGATGGGAAAACCTTTACCTCTCTCGTAGCGGCTGGGCGTCTTCGTCGGCCGAAGATTTGTTTCGTCGGAGTCTCTTTTTCTTTTTTTTCTTTTTTTTTTGTTTTGCAATGTATGTGCAGAGTTATTTTCCTTCGTATTATACCCTCGGGTAGTAGTTTTTCGGTTCCATCGCTCTTTGTTTCTTCTTCCTTTGGCAGCTGCTCAGCTTGTATCGTGCTTATTCTTACGTTGGAGGTTTTACACTTCGCTCTCGCAGAATTTCGTCTTTTTTTTTTCTTTTTTTTTTCGCGATGCAGAGCAGAGCAACTTGGATTTCAGGGTCGTCACTCTATCCCCAATCCGGCGTACCTGTAGGTCGTACCAGGTACATGAGACAGACGGACCCTGGGTAGGGAGTTTTGGAACCTGGAACCACCCCCCCCCCCCCCCCCCGCCTCCCCGCCCCTCCCGTCGCTGTGGTTGGTGTGCAAGGGGTAAAACCACGAACTGCTCATATGCTGTGCGTGTAAGAGGAGATACAAAGAGAGAGGCGGTCCATGTGAACCTCGGGCAAACCTGGCTTCATAATTGAGAAAACGTTGGGGTTTGGTTTGCGCACCTGAGCAGGCGTTGCTGTTGCTGTTGTTGGTTTTTGTTGCTCGTCGTGCCCCTGTGGAAACGTGTCGCTCTTGCTAGCCGAGAAAAACGCGGAACGAACACGCACTGCGTGCTAGAGGGACAAGAGCCAGACACCTGGATCGTGAAGACCTCTTCCTGTTTTTTTTTTTGTTTTGTTTGTTTCTTCATCTTCCGGTGGATTGGTAAAAATAAATCCCTAGCTCACCACTCTTCCCATCTATTTTGTGGTGGTTAGAAAGCACTTCGGCGTACGTAGTGATGCCAAGCGAGCGTCGCCTTTGCTGTTTCGTTGTGGTTTTTATCGTTTCCCTTTTCGTTTTCGCTCCTCATGCCGAGGACGCGGTGTTGAAGCGACACGCGACACGTCCTTTACATGTGGGAGCTTGATGAGCTTAATCTTCATTCTTAACATCCTCAATAAGATCAAGGGTGCACGAAAAAAAATATCGACACCGCACTTTTTTTTCTATTTGAGTCCCAGAACGGAGGGGGGGGGGGGGGGGTGCTAAGACCATGTAAACAAATCTGAAAAAAAATGTTTTAGTCAATTTCTGACCTAACACCCCAACCCGCTATTTGTAGTTTGTTCTCAACTCCGACATGATGGCGTGGGGCTCCGTTTCTCTCTTTTTTCGTTCACCTCGGGGAGGGTAAACAAACGAAAAAAGCCTAAAGCCTAACCCCGGTATTCCACAAGTGGTACACTTGTGGTGTCTAGAACGGAACCGAACATAGTATGTCTGTCTGGTTGTCTTGTCTGTCTATCTGTCCGCATGAGGGTCACTCTATGGTCACCTACGGACAAATTTCTTTCAAAACGGCTACGCCCATGCCGCACGAATCAGGTCAAAGCCCTCGCGGAGGCGATGGTCATGCTCGAAACCACACCTCACCGGGTGCCCCGTGTGTGGAGTCATCAGGGTTGACTGCTAGCATCCCAAAAACGGGGTGCCGGTACGAGCAGCAGCAATCGCTCGCCCGAGGCCAGCGGAAAAAAATGTTTGTCGACTCTATTTTCAGGTGGAATAAGATTGGATGAAATTGGCTTTCCTCCGTCCCTCCCTCCTCCCCGTTCCTCTCCGTCCCCCACTCCATCCCGTTTTAATTTTTACTCACTCGAGGAAAAAGCTCCACACCTCCCACCAAAACTGACTTTTGATATAAACACTCACTCACTAGTACAGTAGGTACAGCAGGCTAAAAAACAAGTGCAGTGTCAACGTACCGGGTACCAGAACACAGTCAACACGAGCCAGATAGCTACCAAACAAAGCGATGACGCTCTGGTGTATGTAGTCAACCGCCCAGGAGCACCGTGAACGCCCAGCAGTATGCGGGTATAGGATCAATGTTTGCGGTCACGTCGTGCAACTACTTGTTGGATGACGCCTTCAACGAGAGAAGGGTAGCACAGCTCCGCTTGTACGGGGGGGCCATAGTTATTAGGACCTACGGTACACACAAAAATCCATACGTTTACCTACTTTTACCAACAATATTTATTTGGTCCTATTTACTATAGTCCCCCGTAATAGAATATTTTCTGAATGACTTTTAGGACCCCAGTCCCGTTTTGGGGACAAACTACTTACAGTTTGAGTACTTTGTCCCCACATATGGGAGTGCGGTGCTGTAAGGGTTAACCCAAAATCGTCGGAATGCCAACCTTGTTTCGAAAAATGATGTCTTTGTATACTTGGGTCATGGGATTATTCATCGGGGCGAAATTTGATTTTGGCTGACATCAGTTTTTCGGTAAAGTTTGGAGCTCCTTAAGTGAGGACCCTCGGAAATTTTAGGGCGAACCTCTATCGTGGGGACGCCTCGCATTTTAACTCGGACTGTTATTTGTATATTTGTATCACCCCCACAGTTACGCAGTGTGGGCTTCGCTGTGATCGTGACTTTTTGTCATATTTTTCGGCTGAGTCCCAAGAGAGGGAGTTGACCTGACGGACAGCCAATGGCCCAAGTATATGTATGACGGTATACGCTCGTGACAAGCGAAAAAAGTAGGGCAACACAAACGGTATTCCAGCGACCATAAGGCATGAGTTGTAGGGTGATACGGCATACCAGTACCTTTTGGGAGGGGGTAAGGCATGCTTCATTTAGGTGATAAGGCATGCGCTATAGGGCAGATGCCTTGCTGGTTGGGTGGTAATGCATGCCTTATTTGGGGGATAAGGCATGCCTTATAGGGTGGTAAGGCATGCCTTATTTGGGCGATAAGGCATGACTTGTTTGGGCGATAAGGTATGCCTTATTGGGGATGTCCGCCGTGTCCCAAGCCCCACCTACTGTGGTACTGGCACCGGTACCGGCGAAGCACCCGCAGCTCGTGCAGCAACGCCCAACGCGCCAGCCAAAGGGCCTGAGGCCTCGTCGGCAGCAGCCGAATCGCCAGCCACTACGATTGCGACAAACGGCGAGACCATGCTGCACGGTGAGAGCCACGAGTGGCAGAACAATGACGGGGAAGCCCTCTTCTCAGAGCCCCCCACGAAAAAGGGCAAGAGGACGTGTGGAAAGCTGGAGTCGAAACCGCCCGACTTACCAATTCCGGAGAGTGGTGGCGGCCCGCACCGCAAGAGATACGCTATAGAAATCAAACTGAAGGCGGTCGGTTACGCGCGATCTGTAGTCGAGGAGGCACTGTTGGCTCGACTAAAGTCACCAGGGCGCTGAGAGTTGTGGATAAGGCAACGCTGGCATCGTGGATCAAGAACCGGTATACGTATGAGAAGGAGGTGCAAGCGGCCACGGCGGTGTCCGGGATGAAAGCCTCCCATGTGTTAGCACACCCCTAGCTAACACCCCCCCTTGTTATCACACCCCCTGCATTCTGGCCGGGGTCTGCCCACACTCATTCCACAGCAATCATTGGTATACCGTTATCACACCCTTTCCATATCACACCCCCTGAATCTGGCCGGGGGGTCTGCCAACTCTCCTTATCTACCAGTAACGCCGTTAGCACACACCCTCGTTACCACACCCCCTAGCTGCGGGGCTCTCGTGCATGGTGTTTTATCCCCCGGGGATGCGTTTGATAGCACGCCCCCCACAACAGCACACCCGGTGATAATATTTTGAAATGTCACAACGTTATCACCGGGGTGTGCTTTCTTCCCTGTTATACGGTACTTGGGTATGCACCGTATGAATATCGCACTATCACACGGGTGATGAAACAACACCCCCTCCCGGACGATTTTTTGTCCCCAGCCCCATTCTCTCTGGGCGAAAGGGGGGAGAGTACAAGCCCCAAGAAAGAGATGCGTTTGTGGAAAGATACGGAGGACATATTTCCGGGGTTGGATCTGTACGACTAAAAACGGACAGATCTTGCACGAAATACCATAACGGCATGTCACAATCCAGATCCACAGTAGATCACAGGGGGGGGGGGGGGGGGTTGTACTCGATAGTAGAGATGTACTCGATCTCCTGCATAGCCGTAGCCGTATGACCATAGACCCTCGAATCCCTACAATGCCGGGACATAGCATGTCGGGTTCTCGCCGACCAGGCAGACATTGTTTGCACCAAGGAGGGGCGGGTACTCATTTGTTGCTTGCCTTAGTCATTTGATCATTGACAACACACATACACACCCCTTTCGAGACGGAGCACCGCTCCTACTCCTCCTACTCCTAATAGAGACACCTCCCAACATTTGGGCGCGCATTACGTTGCTTCCATATATTACACAGACACGTTTGGCTAATCTTATCCCCTTCCTGTGTCGCCGCCTGTGCCCACCATCTATCTCCTAGGATAGCGATCGTTTTCTCGCTGCTATCTAGTGTCGGGGGGGGCGAGAGGGGGCCATGCTGACACCAAAAGTATCACGGGCGATACGGCATGAGGTACATGCGTTTACGTTGTTTGAAGTAGTAAGGATTACGGGCAACGACTTCAAGGCGGTGTGTCACTCAATAGACGAGTGTAACCGTTGACTCGACGTGAACGTAGGATACGATGCGACAGTAACCAGACGCACCCGCCGAGAGACAGGGCGGACGTAAAAGGGGAATCAGTCGCAACGGCACTTCGGGCTGAGCGTCCATCCACAAGAAAACACAACGTAGGTTGGTCGTCTCTTAATTATGTTCGCATTGGCAGTTCTCACAACCGAACTCCAACCTTAACAACCCTAACGCCGACCATCACCACCACCACCACCACCCCGATCGCCATACACGTACGTACTAAGGTAACACCCACCAGGAAGTAGGGAACAACGGAGAAACTCATATCGTTGGCTCTGCTCCACAGCAATCTAGATGATCAACTGTTGTGGATCGGGCTATCTCTCCGATGGCGACACAGCTGCTGCGCCTTATCCTTACTACTGTATCCCGTCGGCCGTACGCCCATGACCGGTGCTCGAGTCTTGGGACGAGCCGTCATTGCGCAGACATCTTTGCAGAGAACTGCAACCGAAACCGAATGGCAGCGACGTATACATATAGGTCTAGATGAAAACCGTGCGGCAAAAATCATGCCAAGAGGCGATCGGCGTGCATGTTGACGTGGTCCTCGACGAAAGTGCTGATGAAGAAGTAGCTGTGGTCGTACCCATCCTGCAGAAAAAAAAACAAAAAAACAAAAAAACGAAGCACAAAAAAAACAAAAAACAAAAACAAAACACGAACAAAGCGCGATCAGTCGGGGCCGTTGTTCGCGCCGCGCCTCGAGCAGAGGGAGACCTCAATCGGGGGGGGATGAGGGCGTGTGGGGACAGCAGACGTGATTTGGGCGTGCAGTGGGGAGTCCCCAATAGTGCCGCCGCTCCCAATAATGCCGGTGAAATCGATTGGCACGACTAGAACCCTCAACAATGCCGGTACCGGCACTATTCGCAACAACGTCGGTACCGGCACTATTCGCAACAATGCCGGTACCGGCACTATTCGCAACAGCGTCGGTACCGGCATTATTCGCAACAACGTCGGTACCGGCACTATTCGCAACAGCGTCGGTACCGGCACTATTCGCTACAACGTCGGTGCCGGCACTATTCGTAACAACGTCGGTACCGGCACTATTCGCTACAACATCGGTGCCGGCACTACTCGCAACAACGTCGGTACCGGCACTCTTCGCAACAACGTCGGTGCCGGTACTATTCGCAACAACGTCGGTACCGGCACTATTCGCAACAATGTCGGTGCCGGCACTACAATTGCCATTTTTTTTTGGCTGGCACACAGCGGCACTACTGGGAGCGCCCCCCACTGTACACAGCGGTGTCCGCCGAAATAGCACCAAAGATGGGTGAAACACGAAATAACGCCTTCCAAGATGGGGCGAAAACAAGTTACACGCCTCCCACGATGGGCGTAACGAACGCGTTCCAGCATGGGCGTAAAAAGAGGCATTTCCGAGACGGGCGTAGAATAACGCATTCCAGGGTCGGTGTAGAAAACGACTTCCAATGCGGGAGTAGATCACTGCAGTCTATTAATCCTTTTAGGACTGCAGTCTCGTTTTGGGGACAATTGGGAACATATTACTTGGGATTTGACTGGTTTGTCCCCAAACCGGGGCTGCAGTTCTTAAAGTACGGAGGTGCCTCTACCGCTGTTCAGCTAAAAAAATCATACCAGGTAAGACCTATGCCAATGGTACAGCGAAGTTGCAATAAAAAGTTTGAATTTCAAAGATACCCGCCAAAAAAAATCAGAACACGCTTCCTATGGGCCACCTAAAAAAAAAACAAACTTCTTAACTTTTGGAAAAGCCCGAAAAAAGGAAATCTGGGGCCGATGTTGGGCCAACATCGGCTTGAGAAAAACTCAGGCCGATCTTTGGTTCGAAGCGGCTAGATTCCGAGTCCTCGACAGACATCGATCAACAAAACCAACGATTGCGTCATGAATTCTGAACGGAGTGCGCTCCTTAGGGGCTCCGACCCACCCTAGGGTCACCGTCTTCACACCATGGCCGGTGTCATGTGGCGGGAGCTGACCAGGCGTGTGATAAAAAAACATTTGGCCGCTGGTTTGCACAAAACAGAAGACAAAACTTCTCCATCCGTCTCGAATGGCAAAAAATAGACTTCTTTTCAGGTTTGGGAGGATACCGAAGGACGCCGCCGGCAAGCTCTCGCCCCCTGGACCATGGATCCGCCTGATATCTTCGAGGCCGTCATCTATTCTCGTTGGGCTTGCCAGATACCGAGTGGGTTGACCGTGGGCTGAGTCTATGTCGAGATCGAGCGTCGATCGTCGCACGAGCTGGTTTCGATCACCGTGTTGACAATTTGCGACCAGAAAAACACAAATTGCGCCGCCTGCAGCTGTTGGGGAAAAAAAAAGAAAAAATCAAACATTTTTTCTCTTTTTTTCCCACAGCGGCGGTACGAGAAAACTTTCGGCTGTTTTTTGAAAGCGATATATTTGAAAAAAAACTTTTGAATCTCGCTGTACCATTGGCATAGGTCTAAGTACCAAATAAATATATTACCAGGTACCTGGTATGAGTTTTTGCTGTTTTTTACGTGCTTTAGCGTGTTGTTTTTTTACACGGCACGAAAAGGCGTCGGTCCGACCCAACCCCCACTCTAACCCTAACCCCAATCACCCCTGGTCCAGGCTAACGCTCAACCCGAGCGCGGGCTTCGCCCGGGCGTTTTGAACGAAAACAGTTGTGCGGACCGCCACAAGAACCGCAGCACCACATGTCACAGGGACCATGACGGTAGTTCCGCGTACCTGCATTCGCAACTCCGACGGCTGTCCTTTCTCTTCGCACGCCTTCACCAGCGCCTCGGGGTTGAGCTGTCCGTCTGCCGAAACCACGGAAACGAACAGAAAAAAAAAACGAATGATCGAACGCACGCACGCGCAGCAGGCGAAAATATTTTTACAGCACACATTCTTCCTGTAAAACGAGCAGCCCCGCGAAAATGTAGACATACAGTGCACATTTTCCGTTCTGCGTGGTCTTTGGCAGTTTCCCGCCACGAAACGTTGAGAATTCAGAGTGGAAAAATCATGGTATTACGTATTCTGCGTGGAAGCTCCGGTCCTTCTTTCTTCGCCTGGATAACGCCACGTTCGTGCAGTTTCTCTTCGAGTGTTTTTCCGGTGTTTCGCTCCTTGTGGGTTCTCATGTTTATTGCATTTTTTGTATTTCCTGTTTCGATCTGATGATTCCCTCTATATTGTTCCAATCTACTTTTCTTGTTACGTTTTCTCCTTTTTTTTATCGTGCTCTTTCGTAGCCCGGATATTTTGTCATTCCACTTGCTCACCTTGATTCAAGTAGCGATAATTATGGAGTCCTTACACGTATAGTATTACGTAGATATATCATAGTCTTGTCACCACATAACATGTACCAGGTACCAGGTATCTCGCTACTGCAATAGGAGTGTTAGGCAGGTGTTAGTCTTGTCATCGGGTAGACATGAGGATTTGAAGTGCAGGCGGTAAGAGCTGGCATCTCTCATTAGGACGAAGGATCAGCACGGAGGCTGGGGTGTGCCGGAAGGAACGGGAAACGCATGCGAGGAACACCCACGTGATACTCGCGCTATGCATGGAAGCCTCCGCCCGTTGTCTCACACCAAAAGTAACACCAACACCACCGACACCAACACCGGCACCAACAACACGACTAGCACCAAGAACGAGTACAACAAAACACTGACAACAGCAAGCACAAAACACTAACAACACCAAGCACAACAAACAACAACACCAACAACAAGCACAATAACAACAACAAGAAAAACGAAAAAAAAAAACAGAAACACCACCACCACCACCACCGCCACCACCACCACCAACAGCAGCAAGGCACCTCGTAGAAAACAAAACGCAAGAGTACAACAGGCCCCACACCTCGAGACAGATCATCTACAGATATATCATCTAGTTCCTAACCTGCCGTTATGGTATGTTGAACAGGATTTGTGCCGTACAGATCCAACCCAGGAAAACACGTGCTAGATCATGCAAATCACACGGCTCCCACCCGGCTACATGAGGTAGATCATACAGATCACACAGACCAGGAATATATCTACGAAGTATATATCTATCTATCTATCTGTATATATATATATATATATTTATCTGGCCTGAAAGATCTAGATCATGATCTGTAGATGGTCTGTCTAAGGTGTGCAAGGTACCACTCTGGCCGGAACCACAGGAACCGCTTAAACCCTACCATGAATACCAAGCGATCCTGCTGTAATAATCGACCTCCAGAGTGGTGCGCACCAACCGCCGCATGCACGCACGCACGCACGCACGCACACACGCACGCACGCACGCACGCACGCACAAAAAAAACAAGCACCAAAACACACCACACGCACACAAACAAGGGCACAAGAACGCCTGCACACAGACGGTCAAGACCACTACTGTACACACCTTTGAGGAAACCGTCGGCGGACCCTTGGTCGAGAAGGATCTTGCCGAGGCTCGGGAAGGGACCGTCCCTCCGCATCACCTCCGTCGCGTCGTACTTCTGAAAAAATATTTAAAAAATAAAATAAAATCATGTTTCGGTCGTGAGCCAAGAAAAATACAAAAACACCCCCAGACAACCCCAGGGGACACAGAGGGAAGAGGTGTACTCGATGTCACGCATGGCCGTAGTCGTGTGGCCGTAGACTCTCGCGTCACCCCCACAATGCCTGGACGGAGACACGTGGGGTTTTCACCGACCAGGCGGGCATTGCTTTCGGGAGGGGGGAGGGGGTTAGAGTCGCGGTATGAGAGAGTGGGTGCCTACATAAATGATTCACACGTCAAACAGATCACGATCTAAGCGTCTACCCTTAGATCATCATCTATGGCACCCCCCCAGATTACCGCACTGTAGGGGCATGCTGCCCTCCCCCTACCGCACTGTAGAGATGTGTCACCCCCCCCCATTACCGCGCTGTAAGGGCATGGTACCCTCCCCCTACCGCACTGTAGAGGCGTGGCTGCTCACGACCGAGTGCGGCTGGTTGTGATTGACGCGGGGCGCTATAATATGTATCAAGGCGGGGAGCAGAGAGGGTCGTCAAACTTGGACGATCGTTGTGATGGTTTCAGGTTGCGGTGGTATTGCTGAAGAGCATTGCAAGAAAAAAGCGATAGCGCATTGCCTTGTTGGGTAGCTCGTTCTCAGTCGAGAATGAGTGGAGTCCCCGTGAGCCCGATATTTTGTTTTCGGCCGAACAGTGCGGCAGGTGTCGTCACCTGCTGCGTCTTTGTCCTGCTGGTTGTTGTCGTGCGCAGCCTGGTTTGCACGGAGGACGTTAACCCCTTTAGAACCGCAGCCCCGTTTTGGGGACGAACCAGTCAAGTTTCAAGTAGTTTGTCCCCAAAACGGGACTGCGGTTCTCGAGGGGTTACACGTCTACCCGTCGACAGCATCATCATCGTCATCGTCATCGTCATCGCCATCATCCTTTTCATCATTACCATCACCTATCACTACTACAGACGGATTTGTATTCACATCGCAGGCCTCATGATTTCCATCACCTCCACGGAAGAGGTGGTGCCTTGTAGGGGTGGTCGCTTATTTTCTGAGCTTTTCACATGAGGAGCTCAACATCTCACCCGGCCAATGACTTCGCAAAAAGTTTTTTTCGTTCGACAACATTTTCTACGCGCTATTTAATAGCGGTCCTGAAAACAATTTATTTATACTTCGTAGTATTACAAACTACGAGTATCCCCCTAATATCAGGCAGTTGCCCACCTGAGCTCAGCCGGCCAGAAAATATTGCCTCAGAGGGCAAAAAAAGTGAAAACCCTTGCCGCCGGATGAGTCTCTTCGGTGAAATGGACCTACCTAGGCCTTGGGATTCGTTGTAGCGAACAGTTTTTTTCTTGAAAATAACAACAACAACAACAACAACAACAAAACGGTTTTGGGGTGTGAACAGATAGGAAGTTTCCACAAGCGACTGACTAGCCTCGGAAAATTCTCAGATTTTTTTTTTAAGGTGCACCCCCCCTACCACCGTAGCATGCACGGGTCTTTGACACCGCGTGTTTTGTTAACCCTCTCGCGACCTCAAGAGGGAAAAAAAAAGCTTGACAATCAAAATTTGACGAACACGTAACCTACCACTCTGTCCCAACACATAAAAGACCGTCTGTAACACTATCACGGGGGACCATATTATAGTAAATAGGACCAGATATATTTATTACGGGGGTCCATAGTTAATAGGACCAAATATTGTTAGTAAAAATGGTTAAATATATAGGTTTTTATGTATACCATAGGTCCTGTTAACTATGGTCCACCGTAATAGTAAAAATAGGTAAATATACCGTTTTTTTGTGTGTACCGTAGGTCCTATTCACTATGGTCCCCCCCCTGATAATATTCGACCAAAAAGGTTCTCCTATTGAGGGACAGAGTAGCACCACAGCAGCGGTCAATTGGCGGATGATGCAATGGTTGGTGTCCGAGTTCAACCAATGCAAGGGTTCGTACGCGCAACAAGACCCCCCCCCCCCCCGCAGTGCTGGGGCGATCACGCTGCTCGTAGACCATTGACACCAACCATTGTTCTGGTCGCTATTGGGTGGGGGGGGGGGTCCCATCGGGGACATGTGTCCCTTTCTGGGTGAGAGATAGGAGCTCCTACAAGTGAGGAGCCTCAGAAATTTCTCGGAAAAAATGCAGATGAACCCCTACCGCACTACAGCAGTGCATACCACGCGTCCGACATCGTGCCCTCCGCGCGAGGTTCATGACGGGACTAGAGCTGAAGAGCACGCGGTGGCTAGCGCTGAGTAGAGGTTCAGCGGGCAGAGGGGAAAAAAAAACCAAGAGTATATTGCTACCGCTCTGGGGTGGCCGGAAATATAGGGACCGTGTAGACAATGATATGATGTGTAACAAGCGGTGCTTATATTCACGTTCAGATAGAGATCTCACAGCGCAGGCGTCGAAGCTGCCCCTGACCTGATGGGTTTCACATCCAGGCACACCGCCATACAAATACAGTACAAAACCCAAGTATCCTATCGAGTTGTTTGTTTCTTGCGCTACGAAAAACTGACAGTTCACAAAGGCAGCACCCGTCTCGCTCACCCGCCAACCAAGGTTCGTCCGTGCCGAGGTACCCGGCGAAGGCTATATTCACCCAGGGACAAGCCGCCACTACACCAATGTATCGGAACCCCTCCCCCCTCCCCTCATAGCAAACATTGCGGAAACCCTTTTCGCGTTACGTAAGGGACACGAACAGACATTCGTTCTGTACTGGACTGAAATCGGCGCTGCACATTGTCGTCATATTGCGGGGGACCATAGTAAATAGGACCTAACATTGCTATTACGGGGGACCATAGTAAATAGGACCAATTATTGTTGGTAAAAACAACGTAATGTGTAGGTTTTTGTGTGTACCGTAGGTCCTATTTAGTATGGTCCCCCGTAAAAGTAAAAATAGAGATCGATGTAAAGGTTTTCGTTTGTACCGTAGGTCCTATCTACTATGGTCCCCCGCAATAGTAACACCTAAGTGAAGTGATGCTTCATAGTAATACCAGGCACTATTACGGGGGACCATAGTTAACAGGACCTATGGTACACATAAACACATACCTGGTATATGTTTAACCATTTTTACTAATAATATTTGGTCCTGTTGACTATGGCCCCCCGTAATAGGTGACGTTCAACGCCTTCAACACTGCAGAGTCCTGCTTTGGTGGGACAAACGACTCAAATTCTAAATAATATGTCCCCAAAAAACGGGACTGCAGTCTTGAACGGGTTAAGAGGTTAAACTTTTATTGCCCGTCCGGATCAGTATACCCACCGGAGGGACAGCAAACATCGCTCACCCGCCAGGCAGCTTCGTCCGCGCCGAGGTACCCTGTGAAGGCTTTCTTCCCCCAGGGGCAAGCGACCGGGTTGCAGATGGCCGAAAACGCAGAAACGCTTCGATACTTGTCGGGATTCCTGCCCGACGCACAAAGAAAAAAAAAAAAGAGAGGGAATAAAAAATGCGCCAGTATGTGCACGGTGATAAAAGGGTGAAACTTCCAGGAATTGTTTTTCTTAGAAGGGTGAAAATTCCAGGAAATTTCGTAAAAAGGTGAAATTTTCAGGAAATTTCGTAAAGGGGTGAAAATTCCAGGAAATTTCGTAAAAGGGGGAATTTCCAGGAAATTTCGCATCAATACGGAGCTCTTCTTTTTACACGTTTAGGAAACGGCATATCTAGAACAATTAAAATAAAACGGGGTCAACTGCCGAGAGCGCCTACAAGTAGTGACGTGGGTAGGTGCAATTAGACGCCAGTCGATGAGGCAAGAATGGGCTGGAGTCTCCTCACGATAAAAACGCCTTCTAAGGCAAGGACCTTAGTGGGGAGGAGGGGGGGAGGCCTGCTTTGTTACCCCGGATCTGAATTACGACTATTAACAGGAAGGAGAGAGAAAAGGAGGGCCAAGACAATAAATGGGATGGGAAAAAAATCATGAGAAGAAGATACCGCCAAAATTGTTGCGATAGGACTGAAATATACCAGGTATTACACTACGATCATTACGTCTGATGCTTTACACCATACTGGTAAATACATTGTCTCTTTCTCTCCAACAGTGTCCAGTCTATTTTTATTTTTATTTTATAAAATTTCGCACCACTCTCCTACCCTCGTCCTCTCTTGATCGGCCTCCCCCCTTTCACTCTACAGGGAGACTGTACTCGATAAATTTCGGCAAAAAAAAGGTACACCACACGCATGATCTGACAGTACCGGGGGTGTCCCATAAGAAAAATAACTATTAATACCATTAATAGCCCACTGTTAATATAAATGCAATGGGAAAGGCGCGCTCTACATTGAAACTCAAGCTTCCAAGATAACCACGTCGGATTTTTTTTTGGCTTTGTCTCCTTTTTTTGTTCTATCTTGTTTTTTCTTGCCATGACATTGTCAGCGTAGAATTTTCTCCACTCGCATGCGTACATACTCCCGCTTTCTCCTTCGTCAGCAGGGGGTTGTGCTCCGGAACAGAAGCGGAAGGAATCGCCACGAAACACATCGAACTATTACGGGGGGCCATAGTTAACAGGACCAAAATATTCTTAGTAAAAATGGTTAAACATACCTGGTATAGGTTTTTATGTATACATATACATAGGTCCTGTTAACTATGGCCCCCCGTAATAATCACAATAGACATACATACACCTAGATCCTGTACTCGCCACTAGGTGCAAGAGCTGTACCGTACAGATAGATCCCCCACCCGGGGAAAAAAAATAAGACATATCCGCAAGAGCTGTGTCATACAGATCCTACCCGGATACATAGATCATCTAGACCGCGTAAATCATAATCTATATCAGGAATATTCCTCCCTCGAAAGATGCAGACCATAAAAAAAAGAATAAAATTCGACGCGAGTCTGCGGAGAGGGAGAAAATATGACCAGCCCTTTCTCGCGATGGAAATGGAGGCGTGCACCGTAGCGGGGAGAGGGGACGGGTGCCTGCCACGAGACTCATGGATCCGAACTTAGGACGAAAGCTCGTACATAGGGGGGGGGAGCTGGGAAGAAAGTATTCCGGGGGGGGAGGAGCACAAAAGCCATACAACCCCTCACGATGATGTACTATGGTTGGTTCTGATCACTACCACCCTGTCCCGACATATGGTCACCGTTTGGTCCAATAATTAGTGCGAACCGATGCTTACAAAACGGGACAGAATGGTATATATGATCACTGTTCTCCGTATGATGGTGCAAAGATAAAGAGATGGGTGGACCGGATCTGGACTTAAGGAACGCAACGCACCTGGAGTGGAAGCAACGCGAATACAATCAAATAAGATCGACCACGGCATCACACCCAAGCTTTGCAAAGAACAAAGAATTACAATGAGGAAAGAAACCGATCACACTCACAGCCTTTAGGCCATCTCTTATGGCAAACCGGTTTTGGTTTCTGGGAATCGAGGTGTCAGCACCTTCGCAGGCGTGTTTGAACAGGGAAACGGGCGAAGCGGGCCCGCTTTTCTTGAAGTCCACCCAGTCATTTTGCGAGAGGCATGCAACGCCGTTGGCTGTTTCTTCAGGACAGCATTTTGAAAAATTGTCGATACACACCAATTTCCTCTATTCAGTTTCGGACGCGATCTATCTGAATAAGAGGCTATTTTTACATTTTTTCGGCTGCACCGTCGATATATATCTGAAAATGCCTTATTGATTTTTTTGTCTGAAAATGACAACATCGTAAAAACCTCGGACGACACCCCTGAAGAAAAGAAAAACGGGTCTAGATACCTCTCCCCAAAAGACTGCAGGTATTCTGAAGAGCGAGCCTGATTCGGTCCGACTCCCGGTCTAAAAATACGCGAAAGCACGTATAAAACACAGTTTCGGGTAAGTTTTTCGGTTTTCAAAACCCTCCCCATCAGAGATGGCCTTAGCCTCTTCAGATTATGCCTGGTTTGTTTTTGTTTTTTTTCTCCAGATATATGTGGGATCAACAAAAGCCACAAAAAAAATGTGAAAGGGTATTTTTCACGGTTTTACGCCGAGCCCTCACCGGAAGGCGACAACGAGGGCCCCGTGTCCCCCCATGGAGTGTCCGAAAACAGAGGCGCGCGAGGTGTCAATTGGAAACTTAGCGCCAATTAACGCCGGCAGTTCTTGCGTCACGTACTCGTACATACGGTACTGCAAAGAAACGGGGAGGGCGGGGAAGGTAAGGGAGGGGAGATGGGGGGAGGGGAGGGGAGGGGAGGGGAGAGGGGAGAGGAGAGGAGAGGGGAAGCTGCTTGTTGTTGGGCACGTATAAAAATAAATATGATGCAAATATTTCATCGACTGATCACACGGCGGTGCAGATCTATCTGATCTGTCTGCTCTGACTGATCTAGGTCATCGAGTGGGAACATATAGTCTGTCCGAGATGTGACTGCTTTCAGACCATCTGTTCCCACAGCCGCCACCCCCTGCACCGCCCTCAGAAAGCCAAAGAGCCAATCGCACCCCAACACGAACCGGGAGAGTTCCGCGGAACGTTCCTCAGAAGCGTTCAAGGGAACGTTCCCTCTCCTCTTCCTGGGACGCACGAGCGCGCTAAAAAATCCCTTCTCCCCGTCCCGAAGACACACGCCTCGCTTGACAACGAATTTGTTCGTGTCAACAGTTCTGTTCTCCCGCGCAGGCCTTACTTCCGTACTTTCAGTACTGCTGTAGTAGCGTTTCGGAGGAATCACACCTGGTACAAGAGTTGACTACGTACCGGGTACGAATTCAGACCCGTGTCGAAAAAGCAAAAATATATTTTGAAAAAAAAAAAAAGACGAAAGCGCTCACGTGGTCTTTCCAGCCGGGTTCCGTTGCGTCCACGTAAAAGCCTGCCCCGGTGCCGAAATCCCAGCCTTCGTCCTGTGCGAACGATAAAGCCCCGAGACGGGACGAGCAGGCAGGGTTATAGCTGGAGCGGCCGCTGCTGCTTCTACTGCTGTTGCTGCTGCTGTTGCTGCTTCTGCGCTGGATATTGAGAATTCGCGTTTCCCCCCGTCTAGTCTAAAAAAACCCGACTGACCCACCAAGGACTGCGTCTTCATTTTGGGGCCATCCTACACACTTGGAATTCGTGTGGGATCGTTCTTGCAGTAGGATGAGACCCCCGTCTACGGGGACGTGCAACTTGGAATTAGTGCGGGGGGTCGTTTTCGCAGCAGGAAAATAAACATTTCAAAAGTCTACAGATAGGACCGCAGTCCCGTTTTGGGGACAAGCTGCTGAGAATTGAATTGGTATGTCCTCCAGAACGGGACTGAGGTGCCAACAGGGTTACTGCGACCCTGTAAGAGTTAAGGGTATGTACGTATCAACACTTTAAGGGGCGAGGGTGTGTACTTATCGACCCTGTAAGGGTCAAGGGTACGGTCCGTTTTGCCTTTTTTTTGCGTTTTGCTATCTGCTTCTGTTTTTTTTTTTTTTTTTTTTTTTTTAACTTCGCTTCATCTTTTTTAGGTTTTTGTCTGCTATTAATAGTCTCCTTTTTGCTTCCCTGGTGTCCGCAGTGGTGGAGTGCGTATGCTTGTTTTTTGTTTTTGCCTCTGTTTTTACTTGAGGTATTTCTTCCACTCGAGAGTTATTGGAGCCTGTCCTGCGACCACGGACTGCATTGAATTGTGAGTTAATGTGAGAACAACAACAACAACAACAACAACAACAACAACAACAGCAACAACAACAACATGTCAACCCTGTACGGGTCAAGGGTATGTGCATATCTACCCTGTAAGGGGCAAGGAAGGGTATGGGCGTATCAACCCTGTAAGGGTCGAGGGTGTACACACATCGACTCTCGTTTTTGGGGACATCCTATTTGGAATTAGTACTCGAGAGTGTTTTCGCGGTAGAAAAAAAAAAAAAAAAAAAAAAACTGCGTAATGTATATCGTACCTGGTACGACGGAGGGGATAGGGTGCACCTCTGGAAGTACAAAAGGTTTTCAGAAAACTAAAACCGAACCTGTTGCTTGCGTGCACGTACACTCGTGCACACATCGGGCGGGGTCACAGATGCCCACATCGTGGTCTAATGTATCACGGATCATCCATTGGCAGATATATCTACTCCTGATCTGTATGATCTGTATGATCTAGCTCATGTTGCCGGGAGGGAGCCGTATAATATACATGACCAAGCACAAGTTTCCTGGGGTTGGATCCGTACTGCTGTACAGATCCAGCAAAACATCGCATAACGGCAGGTGAGGACCTGCAGTAGATGCTCTTATCTGTCGATGGTGATCTAGATCATGAGCTACCTGTCCTAGGTGCGCAAGTTCCCCCTCGCAAGTCCCAGGAGGGCTCACTCTTCCACGACTGGGTTCCATTTTTTTGGGGGAAAAGACACTTGGAGTTAACCCCTTTAGAACTCCATTCCCGTTTTGGGGACAAACCATTATAATTCCAAGTCGTTTCCCCCCAATTGTCACCAAAAGGAGACTGCAGTCCTAAAAGGGATAAGAGTGGGATTTTTTTTTTTACAGTATACTCCCTAGACTTTTTACAGTGTACTCCCTAGACTACGTACAAGGAAACATATACGTTTACGTGATCAGCCGTACCGCCCTCTACATCAAATTGCACAAAAATTACGAACCCCTCGCACATACCAGGTATAGATCATGATCTATCTATCTGATCTGTCTACAGTAGATTATCTAGCTCCTCACACCTGCCGTCGTGAAGGAGCCGTGCAGGATCTGTATAGTAGTATAGATCCAACACATGAAACATGAGCTACTATTGGTACCACACGGGTCTCACCCGGCAACATTGAGCTACGTAGACAGTACACGCAATATCTGCCTTGAAAGGTCTAGACCACCAGGTGGGAATGATCAAGTAATGGTCCGTCCCGAGACGTGAACATAACTAAAAGTCAGAAAAAAATAGATAGCACGGAAACAAAAACGCACCTGAAGTCGCGAATCGACTATCTACCCCAAGGTATGAACATGTGTCAAGACAAAACACACCACTCCGAAACCCGAGAATAATCACCGTTTGTACACTAATATTCATTCGGAAGGATCAGTATATTGAGGGACAGAATGAAAAAGCGGAAACGAAAAACGCACCTCTCCAGCGACGTCGGCGCCCCTCGGGCTCGTGTCGGGAGCGACGAGGGCAACTCCTCGGGCAGCCGCCGTCCTCATTGCTCCCGCTTTCTGGATGAAGTTCTCGTCCGTGCAGGTCAAGCCCGACAGGTAGTACAGGACCTGCGCGAGATGCGGACGCGAGATGTTCGTTATAGCGTCAAGGAGCCAACGGCGAAGGGCGTGCGCGAGATGCGGATGCAAGATATTCGTTAGCGTCAAGGGGGCATTTCGCTCATAGCGGGCATCTCGTGACATAGTACAGCACTATTAATAGCGGTCCCTTAGTGCCGGCTGAGTACTGCCGGTTGCCCGCTATATCGGTGCTTGTGGAATCATTCGGCACAGATGGGATTAGCTATTAATAGTGTGGCAGTGTGTGGAGCATATAGTGCCGGTTGCCGCTAAATATAATGCCGGTGTTATTGGCTGGCGGATATCATACAAGCACTAGAGAGGGTCCACGGCCGTACACGTAGGCGGGGGGGGTGGGGGTGTGCTCATTGCCATGCATGGCCGTAGTCGTATGATCTTGGATATGTAGCACTTCACACTGGCCTTCTTAGTTATGTGGCCTACATAGGCCAGTCGCTACTGATAGTGTCATATAACCAACAGAGGATGTCCAGTGCCCTTCGAACCTCGGCTCGACAAAGCTACACACCCAACGTAAGACCATAGTCGTATGGCCATAGACCCTCGTGTCCCCCAACGCCGGAACGGAGCACGTCGGGTTTTCACCGACCAGGAAGACACTGATCGCTTGCAACCAAGCGCTGAGCGCCCAGACGGGTTCCGGCGAAAATCGCATGAAAAAGGGTACGATGCCCCCCACCCGTGCCAACCCAAGCTTGCGAGGCGGACTCCGGCACCTCGTGCGCACGTTTGCTTGCATACAGATGTCAGCGTCGAATGTCTCGACCTAGGGAGGCGTTACGAACCCACGGAGAGCCCATGTCATACATTATCCATCGCCCTCATTCCTAGTTACGGGGGGCCATGGAAAACAGGACCTACGGTAAACACAAAAATCTACCTATTTACCTATTTTTTACTAACAATATTTGGTTCTATTTACTGTGGCCCCCCGTAGTACTGTAGCTCTTGCTGTTCCTTCCGACGAGAGTCGACGAGGCAAAAGAAAAGGGCTGAGGTCTTGTCGCGATAAAAAAACGCAAGGCACGAAATGCAGTGGAGAGGAGAGAGGAGGCGTTTCTTTCCTCGTCAACTCGCGTAGAATTACGACCGATAAATAACAAGTGTGGATATATCAACCGTCCACGACTACAGCAGCAGTAGCGCGAGCGCCCAGCGGTGCGGGTAGGTATACGCTGGCAATTTTGTTTTCGTAGGGAGGTCTCGGGAAAAAGAAAGAAAGCGAGAGAGGGAGCAAAAAAAAAAAAAAACAGTTTCCAAGGCTTGCGCAGGCTTTTTTCGATAGGGGTCGCTCAAGTTTTTGCGTTTTGTTGGTTGTCATTTTATTTCCGATGCATGTGCCCTCTGCTGCGACGACACCACGAGCGCTACGGTCGAAGCCTCGCCGTGAAAAAAAAAAGAAGGTATCTCGAAAGATCTTGTGCGTAGATCTATCGAAGGTACTGAAATCAATGAAGTTCGTTGGAGCACGTGGGATATTTGATCAAAGTTCCCGAACATCAGCCATCCACGACGCCGAATGATAGGCGCCATTGTGGGCAAAAATGTAACGACCGTTTGATGTTCATATTTATACCGCAACGGTCCTTACAAAATACGCCCCTCCCTTCCTATAGCCCCTGGCCTGCCTCTTCTCATTATTCGACGTTCGGATTTATTTTTTTTCTTTGGGGGGGGGGAGTACTCTGGTTGCCACAATAACAGCAACACGCTGCTTCAACAACAACAACATAGCTAGATAGCTGTAGACCCTCTGCTCGTATTTACACGAGTTTCGACAAAGTCGTGTACGTATGCTTGCTGTCGGGGTGTCGAGATGGCTCTCTGCCGGCGGTTCGAACGTTCTGGTTACTCTCGGTCTCGTCCGCAACCGCTCGTCAAAGCCCACCATCGCAGCTTCTTCCTCTACTCTCTGTGCTGTGACTATCTTTGTCTCCAGTCTCGAGTGGGGTTGTCCGGTGGCGTCGTACGACGGGGCGGAGTATGGTTGCTGCTTGTTGCAACAGCTGTTTAGCATCTGCTTGCTGTAGTGCGCAGCGGACTTTTCAAACTACGATTCTAGGTGTAGGTCAGTACATTTCAAGATACTGCTATACGCCAGCTAGCTGTGAGTTCGACCGATTGAGTGGTAAACTATATACCTGGTACACGTTAGAGCGTCAAAAGTTGTGGTTGTTTCGGCGGCGTGAATGGCCAACCTCACGATTTTGCCAGAACCCCCTCCTTTTTTCTCTTCTTTTTATTTTATCCTCCTGCGGATTAGTAAAAAAAGATCTTGAGCTCACCACACTTCCACGTTCGTGCCGTGTGCCAATTTAACCCATAGTTCCTGTTGCGAGTACTGAGAAAAGTCAACCCCCGGTTGGAACAAACGTGCTTTTGTGTGGAAATCCCGGAAACCAATAATCTGGCGTCTGACAATGAGGCGCGCGAGCGCGAAGCGCAGGTATTTTTTTCTTGGTTCTCCGAGGAAAAAAAGTCTCTTCATAACGGAGAGCAGGATGCCTTGTTTCTAGTTTCTCCGTAACTGTGTGTGTGGGTGTGTGTATGTGATTCAACGTTGTTTTCGGCCACATGTATCCGCCGCAATCAACGGACACGGCACCAACGCCAGTCCCGGCGGGCTTTGTCCACGCACACACACTAACGAAAACCTGCTCGTGCTGGTGCGGTTGTAAGCCGTTCAGAGTTGGTCGAGCTAGGTGCGGCAACGTGTGTGGGCACATAGCTGGGCCATGATTTAAAAAAAAAACGGAACTATAAAATATCATAACGGTTTGTTGTTTTTGTAGTTCTATCTAACGAAACCCAACTCTACGAGTACCCGTAGGCAGAATGTGCCTGTCCACAGCAACGTTCGGGCCGTGTCCCAAAGACATGCTGCAGGAAACATTTTCCCCAGGCCCACCCTCCTACCGATAAGGGGATGGAGAAGCAGGAGAACCTCTGCTGCAGACGTCGTGCAGCAGTAGTAGTAGTAGTGGCACCAGTCATAACGGCTTTTGTTTTTTGAAACCCTACTAACGAAACCCAACTCAACACGTACTCCTACGCAGAATGTGCCTGCCCATAGCAACGTTCGGGCCGTGTCCTTCAAGACATGGTGCGGGTGGTATTATCAGGCCCACCATCCTACTGATGAGGGGACGGACACTCAGGGGAAGCTCTGCTGCAGCTGTCGTACAGCAGTAGTAGTGGGTGGCGCCCTCTACGAGAACCTCTCTCTGTTGGACACATGTCAGGTTGTTTCCTGTGCGGCTCGATTTCGAGCTTCATATTTGCAGTTTTCATCCCAAAAACGAAAGAACCTGCTTATGCCGCCCAAAAACGCAAAATTCGACCGGATTTTTTTTTTTTTCGATTTGAGAATCCCGTGGCGCAAGTTGTCAGATTTTGACGTCAAATCCGACGACTTGGGCCGTAAGATTTTCGAATCGAAAAGTGTCATGGTCTCTACATTCAAGATGTTATCCACGACCGTACGCAGCAACAGAACGATCGATGGGCTGGATGGTGGCACAGCTGTATAGCGACGATGCTTCGCACCCGACGTGCAGTCGGCGGGCGGCGCGTCTCTCCGTGGCCAGACTATAGTCGGCTGGCGCAGGCTCGGACCTAGAGACCAAGAAAAGCGCACTCGGCGCGCACCTCTCCGTGGATACGTCTCGCAGACTACAGCAGCAGTAGCAGCAAGCTGCAGCAGCAGTCAGTCACACTGTCCAATACAAAACGCCAAGGCAGGTTGACTCTACGTAGCGCACTCGGCATGTCTCTTCGCCGCCAGACCAGAGGCAGTCAGCATGGGCTAGAACGCTTAGGTCCTACTGCGCGCAGTGCAGCGCGGTGCGCCTCTTCGCGGCGCCAGACCACAACAGCGGTAGTTGGCGTCGGCGTTTGCTCGAACCTCTGCACGCGCAACAAATTCGATGTTTCCGCATTGGAAGATTGTTTCGATTTGGCGAACTGCACAGCTGAACATGCGATCGGGTCAAAGTCAAATCTGAACCGCTGGGAGGAAACAGCCCGAGACACAGGTGCTGAATTTTCGTCTTTAAATTATGGGACCATGAAAAGCACGGCACAGCAGTTAGCAGCACCGCAAAAAACAATGGAAATGAAACCGAAAAATTTGGAAAGAAAAAACAAAAATCCCCGCCCCCTCAGACCCATGCCAATGGAAACGCGAAGCTTAAAAAGTTTTTTTTCAAACACATTGCTTTCAGAGAACAGCCAAAAATTTCCTCGTACCGCCGCTGTGGGAAAAAAAGAGAAAAAATGTTTGATTTTTTCTTCTTTTTTTCCCCCAACGGCTGCAAGCGGCGCAATTTGTTTTTTCTCGTCGCAAATCGTCAATACGCTGATAGAAATCAGCTCGTACGACGATACACGCTCGATCTCGACATAGACTTAGCCCACGGCCAACCCGATTGGTGTCTGGCAAGGCCAACGAATATAGATGAAGGCCTCAAAGGTATCAGGTGGATCCATGGTCTAGGGGGCGAGAGCTTGCCGGCAGCGTCCTACGGTATCCTCCCAAACCTGAAAAAAAGTCTATTTTTTGCCATTCGAGACGGATGGAGAAGTTTTGTCTTCTGTTTTGTGCGCACCAGCGGCCAAATGTTTTTTTATCATACACCTGGTCAGCTCCCGCTGCATGACACCGGCCATGATGTGAAGACGGTGACCCTAGGGTGGGTCGGAGCCCCTAAGGAGCGCACTCGGTTCAGAATTCATGACGCAGTCGTTGGTTTTATCGATCGATGTCTGTCAAGGACTCGGAGTCTCGCCGCTTCGAACCCAAGATCGGCCTGAGTTTTTCTCAAGCCGATGTTGGCCCAACATCGGCCCCAGATTTGTTTCTTTCGGGCTTTTCCAAAAAATTGGAACTTTTTTTTTCTCCAAACGTGCCCAAATGAAGCGTGTTCTAAACAAATCTGGAGGGTATCTTTGAAATTCAAACTTTTTATTGATACTTCGCTTTCCCATTGGCATTGATCTCATGTAATATTTTTCTGCCTGATTGGAACACCTTGCACCGGTCAAAAAATAATAAAAAATATATACAGCAGAGCTTCTCTCTCAGCCTCGTACGCCGCCCGCCCCTCTCGCGACCACCTCGTCACCGATTCGGCCCGGTTAAAGCTTTCCTTACTCTCTGCCACAGTGAGTCCCGTCGCCCGCCTCGCGTCAAGCCCGGTGCTCACCGTGGACGTCGTTCGCGAGCTCGGCAAATGTTGTTGTTCAGACTGGGTACCTCCCTCTTCCAACTTCAGCATGGTCGCAAAAATAAGCACCGCTTCAATGTTATCTTGCAATATCGAACGACCCTTATATCTCGTACATACTCTATCCAAAATCATAAATGGAGGCCAGACAGAGCCCGTTCATGCATCCCTCGTGTCTCGAGGCACACGCGGCGCCTAGGCACGAAAGCGGCGATTGCAACCCCCCCCTCTACCCGCCAGCACCCGCTGACACCCGCGACGGCGCCGGGCTCTCCCGCGGTGCCGTGCTCGGAGTATAAGCACGCGCATGAAACAAAATAAGAAAAAAAGGAAAAAAGGGCCGAGAGTGCCAAGAGAAATGGAGAAAACAAAGAACCGCTGGAAAGGTCCGGCAAGTAATGAAGGGAGGCGGTTTCGAAGTGGGAGCTCCGAGAGGCCAGGGATGTACCAACCGAGCACGCTCAGGGAGTGAAATCTAAGTAAGTAGTTCTATACCAGGTATATATAAGTAGCAGGTACCAGAGGAGACCGGCCTTAGGAACGCGTCAAGGCCCCTTTCGACATTAATATACTAGTTTTAGAGTGCATCGTCGTTCAGTCGAGGGGTCAAACTACGGTCTCGAGCGACCGAAGACGCTGTTCAAAATAGATGACCCGTACTTTTAGACGCGTCAAGGTTTCTTTCTCTTTCGTCCCTTAACGTACTAGGATTATCACGCAAAGTCTGTCAGTCAAGGAGTCAAAACGGTCAATCAAGGAGTTGTACGTCGCGTCCCCCCTCTTCTTGTCTTACCGGCACAGCAGGTGTCCTGGACGCCGTACGAGGTAGGAACACTGAGAAAGTCATGGGCGTTTTCGTAGCAACGGACTGGTGAACGTAGCGCAGCAGCCTCCCGCCGAAGCACGAGGTCTCGCTCTTGAGCTCGAGGTCAGAAGAGCTAGAGCTAGCCTCCCCGGCGGCCGCCATGGCGGTGTCGGTGCCGACTGAACGTGATCGGCAGCTGGATCTAAATAATGACTGTTTTGCTGCTAGCTTTTGCCGACTGTTATTGCAATTGCTGTGCGAGGTCAAGCCCGGTCTTGATGCTTGTGCTGTTGCGGCAGGAAGTGCCGCCGGGGTGAATGCTGCAACGCAATGGAGCAACAGAGCGAGCTGCAAAGCAATCGACGCTTGTCCTCTTCGGGTCATGGATGGGAAGAGGTACGGGGACAGAACCCACATCAGGTATCATTGATATGATACACATGCCCTGCTTAGACACGCCTATTCGTTGTTGAAAACCCTAGGAAAAAGAATATCCTCCATCCACGATGCACTCTCTGTTGTTCTCTGCTGCCCATCCGTGCTCCCTCGGAATCGAGACTAGGTGAAACCGTTCGCACGCCCCTGATATATATCGGCTGCTTAGTGGGGTTCTATTCTCTGGCGTGTTGGTTCTCGGTGACAATCATGGGGCGGCGTGGGGTGAGCGTCATCTTCGTCTACTGCTGCTGCTGTGTGCTGCTTTTGGACCGCACCACAGCTCAACCGGCGACTGTTGTATCAATGATAACAAGGGATCGACGAGAGGTCAGAGAGAGGGAGGGTAGAAAGAGAGGACGAGAGAGAGGGCTGCGGCGGCAGTGACCCATAACTGCTGTAGACAGCGCGTTTCTCCAGCCCGTTCGGATGATGTAGGCCAGATACATGCGTAGCCGCGACAAGGCAGTGAGGCAGCAGTGCTCCCTGGCCTTGCCCCTTCCCGTTACCGTGCGGCGTGCGGTCAATCCTGCAAACGTCTGGTACCCGTTTAGTTTCGTAGTCAACCTTGCGCTGTTCCAACCTTGCTCCATTTCTCACTTGCTGCTTACTGCATCTGCTGTTTGGTTTGGTAGACCTGTGAGCCGGCACGTAGGACTCCGCTGCGACTACGATGCAGTAATACAGTTATAGCAGTACCTAAATAATCGCCAGGCGCTTGCCTCGCCAGCTGACGCCACCCGACTTGCCGAGGAAAGATCATGCGGGCGGACTCACAGCTCTTCTCTATCTACGTACTATTATGCTGTTGTTTGATGTTTGTGGTTTGTGGTACGACACCACCGTATACACGTCTCACATCAAGACACAACACTGCTGTCACGTTGGTTGGGCGTCACGCACGGGGTCAGTTCATACCGGGCTACTACTCGTAGTCCGCAGGGCCTGCCTCAAGCCTCAAGGCCCTACGAGAAGCCTTGCTCGAGAGCCACGACGCCACGACACATGGCACGAACCCAACCATGCCGCCTCTGCTTCTATTAATAGTCCATCTGTTTAATCCAGTACTCCTACATACTTGTACGAAGATGTTTACGGAAGTATTATTGCTGTCTTCGGTGGTACGTGGGGAGTAGGGATGCCCTTCGCTTATATCTGGTACCAGTACCTGTGACACCTGGTATTTGACGGCGGAAAATTATCGCGCGAGAGCGTCCCGCGAATGCATGCGGCAGAACGGCAGAAGTACTCGGAGTCTCGTAGTAAACATACAGCATACTCGTACTACTCGTAGACGACGACTGCTACTGACTGTCAAGCTGCAAAGCTGTCACAAAAACAACCCGTCGACCAGTCGGGTTCAAAGACATGTCTATAAACCAGGTATCGAGCAACACAAGCCGTGCGCTGTCGAGGGTGTAGGGCCGAGTGTTCAACCCTAGAACCTACTTGAATAGTTCGGTGTCAGTCAAGGCGTGTCAAGGCAAAGTGGCCTTCTGTTAGGTGAAAGTGCTGTCGCCTGACTCCTGACATCTTTGGTCGGGTGGTTGATTGTAATGGCCCTTGCATATCATACATCCTAGGTCCTACAACAGCAGTAGGTACAGTATTGCACGAGTATAGGTATGATTCTACAGCAGTAGCTAATATTATACGTACCTGATACCTGGTACCAGGTGTATGCCGGTAGTACATGCCCAGGTGAGTACCAGGTGTCTTGTATCTGCTATCACCATTGAGAATGAGCTTGAGGCAACATGGGCAGCAAGCAGCAATCCCAACATTTATAGCGACCACCCGCCTAAATTACGAGTGTTGCATACCCCGGCACGACCAGATAAACTGAAGGAGTGCCGGAGGGTGCCACACTGACTGCTTCGTTCAACTCGTAGTCCTCTCCGTTTTTCATCACAAGCATACCGGGTGATGAATAAGCGACACACACGGGAGGGGAGCCCCGGAAGCTATTACGGGGAGCCATAGTAAATAGGACCTTTGGGACAATAAAATATTTACCTATTTTTACTCACAATATTTGGTCCTATTTACTATGGTTCCCCGTAATAGGGAGTGCGACAACTAGGGGGGGGTGATAACGGAGGCGTCAATGGTTGCCAAGGAGTATGAGCAGACCCCGGCCAGGTTGCATGGGGTGCGCCAACGAGGGGTGTGATGAGAAGGACGAGGGGTTGAAAACAAGGGGGGTCACGACGCGTGAGAGACTTCGGCCTGCAGACCGGTTTTATTTTCCATCCCCACGCAATGGCGGGGGGTGGTAGGCCCTCCTCTGAAACCCGGGGATGCCTGTAAAAATCCCCGCCTTGCCGCGGTATGTACCGGAAAACGGTCACCGGTATTTTTACGGTTTTTCTGATGAACCTCGCTGCTGTCGGTGGCTCAGGTGAATTAACCGGTACGAAGCTGTATCGGTAGTCGGGGCACGGCTGTAGGAGTAATTTAGCACACGTGGTGCGGATAGTGAAGGTAAGTGGACTATTTGCCTGAAACAACAATCGTCGTACTCGTACTGGTACGCATCGAACAAATCACTATCTATGTATGTGGGACCATAGTAATCAGGACCCATCATCTACTCGAAAACCTATATATTTCAGCATTTCTGTTCAGCATATTTAGTCCCGATTACTATGATATGTTTCCTCGTATTACAGTAGATCATCTACTGTCAATAGGTAGATCCCCATTTCTAACATTTTGATGTGTTATGCGGGCTTCCTGTGGTAGATGTTGTGGTACATGCCCAACCCAGGCAACATGAGCTAGATCGTGCAGACTAAACGGCCTCCACCCGGCGACATGAGCTAGATCGTACAGATCATACATATCACACAGATCAGGAACCTTTCTGCCCCGAAATACCTGCAACAGTAGATATTGAGGTGGGGATCTATCTGATCTGATCTGTGTCTGTCCGATGTGTGAAACGATGTGATCGTCGCTATTAATATTATGGGGGATCATAGTTAATAGCACCAAATATTGTTAGTAAAAATGGTCAAATATATAGGTTTTTATTTATACCATAGGTTCCATTAACTATGGTCCCCCGTAATAGTAGGCACCGCTGATGACGCCGGCGCAGGTTCGTTCTCTAGGCCCACAGCTGTTCTGATGGGGGCGGGCAGTTGCCTCCGTGCCTGTGCTTGTTGTGGTTTGAATGGCTTCCACAGGCCGGTGTGATACGTACACTCTTCTATATTTGGGAGTTACACTGTTTTTACAGGCGCAACTCCCGCGGGGGGGGGGGGGGGGGGGGGATAGGGTGGTATTCGGCGTACCCCCCGGTGAAAAAAAGTGATGGGTGGGAAGAAAAAGTGTACACAGTACATCCCCGGCGTGTGCTATTAATTATGTGTGCGACCTCTGGGTAGTGTGCTATCATGCGTGTTTCGCTGTTGTATGCTCGAAGTATATGAGTAAGAGAATAAGCGCTGAGGAAGCCGGGCTGATATTGAACGGGGAAAACAAGAAATACACTGTTCGTTGCAATTTACAATGAAAACGCACCGATTCTCAAACGTAAAATCCACCCTGGATCAGCTGCGTGTCCTGTTTCTTTCTATTCTTTCGACGATGTCCCGAATAGCTGTCAGACGTATCGTAGTAGTCCCGAATTGTGTTTTTGCTGCAAAGCTATCCACGTATTTCTGCCCTATTTATATGGGCCGTCAACTGGCGTAATGATACACGGCGTAATGATTTTTTTCAACATAACAAAAGTTTGGAATTTCCGAATTTTCGCCACAGAGACCCTACATGGTAACTTACGTACTCCGAATATAGTCAACTATTACTACAACACAGTATGGGTCCGTCGACAAAAAGCCTAACCTGACCAAGCCTCAGAATCGTGTTGTGACACCATGCTTGTATGGCGTTGAGCATATACTACTATCACGGGACGCCACAGCAATCAGGACTCACCACATAGACAAAAACCTACCAGGTATAGAATATAGTATTTTTACTGAGAAAATTTGATCCTGATAAGCATGTTCCCCCGTGATAAGTTTTATGATTCGGGATTGCACTCGCAGAGCACATTTTCTTGATCCAATTTTCTTTGTGTCAAGACACAAAAGTGAACCTTAAACCTATGCCAATGGGAAAGCGAAGTATCAACAAAAAAAATGAATTTCAAAGATACCCTCCAGATTTTTCTAGAACACGCTTCCTATGGGCCCGTTTAGAAAAAAAAAAGTTCCAAACTTTTGGAAAAGCCCGAAAAAAGAAAATCTGGGGCCGATGTCGGGCCAACCCGATGTCGGGCCAACCCGATGTTGGGCCTACATCGGCTTGAGAAAAACTCAGGCCGATCTTTGGTTCGAAGCGGCGAGATTCCGAGCCCTCGACAAACATCGATCGACAAAACCAACGGCTGCGTCATGAATTGTGAACGGAGTGCGCTCGTTAGGGGCTCCGACCCTCCCTAGGGCCACCGTGTTCACACAATGGCCGGTGTCATGTGGCGGGAGCTGACGAGGCGTATGATAAAAAAACATTTGGCCGCTGGTTTGCACAAAACAGGAGACAAAACTTCTCCATCCGTCTCGAATGGCAAAAAAGTAGGTTTTTTTTTTCAGGTTTGGGAGGATACCGAAGGACGCCGCCGGCAAGCTCTCGCCCCCTAGACCATGGACCCACCTCGATATCTTCGAGGCCGTTTTCTCTATTCGTTGGCCTTGCCGGACACCGAGCGGGTTGGCCGTGGGCTGCGTCTATGTTGAGATCGAGCGTCGCTCGTCTCACGAGCATGTTGGTTTCTATCAGCGTGTTGACAATTTGCAAGCAGAAAAAACAATTTGCGCCGCCGCCTGCAGCCGTTGGGGGAAAAAATAAGGAAAAATTAAACATTTTTTCTCTCTTTTTCCCACCGCGGCGGTACGAGGAAATTTTCTGCTTTTCTTTGAAAGCAATATGTTTGAAAAAAAACTTTTCAACTTCGCGTTTCCATTGACATAGGTTTTGTGCTCTTCTCAACTTTTTTATTTTTTTATTTTTCGTGTGGGCCTATATGCTGTATGGCGTGTTGTGTATGGTGCGGTGCAACGTGCCGTAGCAGGAGGGGCCATCAGCGGGGGCTAGCGGGGTCGACCCGGGCGGGGAAGGCGTCTGGTGGTGGAACGTCGGTGTCGGTGATGCTGATGTTGCTGCCAATGGTGATGCTGGAGCTGGCGCTGCTGTTGGTGCTACTGCAGCCTCAGGTAAGGTGCATGCGCGTGCATGCGCGTGCGTTGCGCACCGTGACCATTTTCGTGCCTGTAGTGCTTCGCCATGGTTGATTTTTTATGGCGCAGTATGGGTATGGGATGTATCCGTTCGCTTATGCGTTGCATTTAGATATCCGCGATTCTGAGAGTAGCTACAGTACGTACCTGGTATATATCTGTATGTGTACGGTCCTCTAATAGTGTTGGATTTAACAATTTCCAATAGACTACTACTATTAAGACTACTATTGCTACTACTACTATTACTACTGCTACTACGTCTACTGCTGCTGCTTCTACTACTACTACTACTACTACTACTACTACTTCTACTACTGCTGCTACTTCTACTGCTACTACTACTACTACTACTACTACTACTACTATTAATACAACTAAATAATTAGTATGACTACCATACTGCTGGTTGAGCAATACCCAATAGACTACTGACCTCGCTCCGTGTTCCATCCCTCGGGATGGAAGGATGGATGGATGGACGGGTGGATTAATGATGGATAGAGGGGGAGGGGGGGTACTCAATATCAGGCATGGCCGTAGTCCGTAGTCGTATGACCATAGACCCTCGCATCCCTACTGCCGGGACGGAGCATATCGGCTTTTTCACCGACCAGGCAGACAGTGCTTGCACCAAGCGCGAAGCGAAACTTGAGGTGTTGGGCGAGTCGCATGAAGCGCGAGCTGCACCCTACTAAAAACCGCTTTTGAGACGGACTTACACGTGGATGACAGCTTCCAATAAGATAACTTGTTTTCCGGTGTGGTTCTCTTCCAGGACAGAGGGGGTGGATCATTGGATGGACGGGTGAACGGATGGATGTAACGATGGGTGTATGGCTGGATACATGTACGGATCGATCAGTGCATGCTGTTGTCGGGTTTTTTCGGTCCATTGCAGGATGGCGAGCGCGGGGTCGACGACGGGACGCCTCCGAGGCTGGAGGCCTGGCAGCAGCTTCGGCAAGGCGGGGTATGGCGGAGGTGGAGATGGAGGGGGTGGAGGGGGTGGAGGGAGCGGAGGGAGCGGAGGGAGCGGGCGGGGGAGGTACGAGCTCTGTGTTTGTCGTGACGCATGCTAAAGTTTGCGAGGCTCTTAACCTGAGGAGTTCATACGCCACCCTAAAATTGAAAATAGTAGTAAAAGAGTCGAAATTGCAACCCGAGGAACATTGCCCACAACCTATATAGGTACATCACGAAAGATGTTGTGAAACAAAACGCGGAATTCTGACAATATTTGGTCAAGGAGCCCGGTCGGTCAGCAAAAATATTGGCCAGAAAGTGCTGTCCTTATTATGGTAGCAAGCGTCTTCTTCGTCGTCGGTTTTGGTTTACCGATATCTCTGTTGGTTTGCAGTGCGCGGTTAGTCCTGTTTTCTCTCTTTTTTCTCTTTTTGTCGTGCTTCTTCTCTTGTCTCTTGTCTCGTTCCATTGCTGTCTCTTGTCTGTCTGTCTGTCTGTCTCTCTGTATTGTTGTTGCTGATGGTGGTGTCGGTGGTTGATGCTGGTATTGTTGTTGCTGATGGTGATGTCGGTGGTTGATGCTGGTATTGTTGGTGATGGTGTTGGTGGTTGATGCTGGTGTTGGTGGTGTTGGTGGTGGTGGTGTTGGTGGTGTTGGTGGTGGTGTGGGTGGTGTTGGTGGTGTTGGTGATTGTGTGTTGTTGGTGGTGGTGGTGGTGGTGGTGGTGGCGGTGAGTGTTGGTGTCGTTCTCGTTGCTATTATCATCGTTGTCTTCGTTCTGTTTCTTGTTCTCGCCATCGTCTCGCGCGCATGTTGGACCGTATCGTGGTTCGTCGGGGTGCTGTGCTGTCTCGGCGTCACACGTTTTTCCCGTGCCTTTTCTAACCTCCTCCTGCTCCTCCTTCTCCTCCTCTTCCTCCTCCTCTTCCTCCTCCTGGTCTTCCCCTTCCCCCCCCCCCCATTCCCCCCTTCCTCCTCCCCCCCCTCCTCCTCCTCCTTTTCTTGCCCCCACCCGCCCCCGCACCCGCCTTCCCGTTCCTCGTCCCCCCCCCCCCGCTCCCCCGCCCGCTCCTCCTCCTCCTCCTTGTTCCCCTCTTCCCCTTCCCCATCCCCCCCCCCCCCCCCCTGGCCCCTACTTCGCCATACCGCCCTTGCCCCGCCTCTGCTTCCGCATCCACCTCGCCCTCATCTCGCGCGCACCTGCTCGTGCTCCGCGACGCGACGAAGATGAGGAGCTGGTGAGGGAGCGCGACTATCTAAACGGCCTCGTTGCTGAGAGCGTGTCGAGGACAAGGGGGCAGGTGTGTGACGGCCTCCGATCCGGTCGAAGCCGGCCGGACCTCTGAAATCGCTGTGAAGGGCGCAGGTGTTGTTTTCCACAAACAGCGCGGTTGGAGTGCGCACCCCACCGCTTCCTACCCCACCCCACCCCACTTCACTCCACTCCAACCCAACCCAACCCACCTCACATCACCCGGGCCCGATTCACCCCATCTACCCCACCCTCACGCCACCCCACCCACCCCCCGACCTCGCTGCCCGTGCGGCCGTTTCCTATTCATGTTCGTTGCAGGCCTGCAACGTTGCCTTTGCGAAGACGCACAAGACCGCTTCCACGACCCTGGCGATGATCCTAGTGCGATACGCCCGTCGACACGACAAGAAGGTACGCAGGGGCTGGTCTTCGGTCGTCAGTGGACGCTGCGCATTCTCGTGTGTCTGTCGCTCCCTTTTGTTGCTGACCGCTGCTCTTTCTTGTCGGTGCCCGAAACTATGCTACCGACCGCACCTCGAGCTATATGGAATATAGACCGCGCCACCCATTGCATCTACTGGCTCATTTTTAATTTTTTTTGCTGTTGTTGTTGTTGTTGCAGTTACCTCCCATTTTCTGAACCTCAAGGTCTCGCCTCGCTTCTCCCTCCCTCCTCCATACCCTTCTCCCCTCCCCCCTTTCCCTCCTCCCTCCTCCCCCTCCCCCCCTTTTCCCTCCTCCCTCCTCCCCCTCCCCCCTATTTCCTGTCTCCCGCCACACCCTCTTGGCTGGGCGCTCGATGGTGACTTCCCAGCTTGCATCCTTTGGAGGACCACATGTGTCGGCTATTCCACTAGAAGAGGCTGTTGAGCAGGCGAGTTTTTTCTTTGCTTTTTGCTTTTGAATGTGGCCCACGCTTATTGTCGCCCTCGAGGAAGAACACGGGCGGCAGGGGCGGGGGGGGGGGGGGGGGGGGGGGGGCGGGGGGCGGGGGGGTACTCGATGTCATGCATGGCCGTAGTCGTATGACCACAGACCCTCGCATCCATGCAGTGCCGGGACGGAGCATGTCGGGTTTTCACCGACCAGGCAGACATTGCTTGCTTGCACCGAGCGCGAAGCGAAAAGGTGAGGTGAGGTGTTGGGCGAGTCGCATGAAGGGTGGGCTGCATCCTACTAAATTCCGCCTCTGAGGCGGACTTGCATATGGATGACAGCTTCGGTTGAATTGATGGGGGGGGGGGGGGGGAGGGGGGGGTGACTCGATAGGCGAGATGTACTCGATGGGGGGGGGGGGGGGGGGGGAGAAGGGAAGGGAGGGGGGGAGGAAGGAGTGTGGAGCGAGGAAGAGGAGGGAGAGTGGGGTGGGGGGGGGGGGGGGGGTACTCGATACCGTGCATGGCCGGAGGGGGGGGGGGGGAGGGGGGAGAGGAGGGAAGGGGGGGAAGGGGGGGGGGGGGGGGTATTTCTAGCCTCGAGCCTTCGTTATTGTGGCAGTTGAGAACGTCCTGCAGATTTGATGGAACTGGGGGGAAGCTGGGGGTCTCGACCGCCGATCGGCTTGCCTGCTGGAGTGTCGACCATTTGGTATCGTCCGTCGGCCGAGCCCGCGGAGGAATCGGCCATAAACCCGTTTTCCGTCCCCCTACCCTGGAAAGCATGAATGGAAAGCACAGGCCGTCTTACGCGCGCGCTTATACGCCGAAGACCTTCCCCCCCCCCCCCCCCCAGCCTACCCCCGAACACCCCTCTTGCCCCCCCCCCGGATGCGAGGGTCTATGGTCATAAGACTACGGCCATGCATGAGATCGAATATATCTCTCCTATCGAGTACACCCCCCCCCCCACACCCCCCCCCCCCCCCCCCCGCCCCTTTTTTACTCCCCCTCCACTCCGTCTCGAAAGGGATACGTGGTCAATAGCCAATTCACTAATGCAAGCAACAAATGAGTACCCTACGCCTAGATCAACTCCAACCCCCCCCCCCGGGTGGGCACGGGCGGCGAAACGGGAAGGAGATGAGATGAGATACGTAAGGTAAAAGTGTCTCATGTAGTTTATGGAAAATACGTAATGAGCACCCCATGTGATGTGCTGCAGGTGTCGTCTTTTTTACTCTTACGGCTGTTTTATTACGGGGGACCTAGAGTAACCCAGGACCAACAAATTCTTATTACGGGGGACCATAGTATATAGGCCGAATGTTGTTCGTAAAATAGGGAATGTATACCTGGTAGGTTTTTTGTGTGTACCGTGGGTCATGTTTACTATGCCCCCCCCGTAATAGTAAACATACTGGAAATTATGGGACCTGATTTCTGTGGCCTCCACAAAAGGGGGTATCATGGCTATGCGGGGCCAATGGTCGAATGACTAAGGAGAGCATCAATGAGACCCTCCCCCCCCCCCCCCCCCCCCCGAAAAAAAAAAAAAAAAAAAACGACATGCTGCGTCCCGGCATTGTAGGGCTACGGCCATGCATGAGATCGAGCACATCTCTCCTATCGAGTACACCCCCCCCCCCCCCCCCCACCCGTTTTTCTCGTGGTTCAAGGTATGTCCGCTAGGTCGGTGAAAACCCGACGTTCTCGGTCGCTGGATTGTATATAGGGATGCGAGGGTCTAAGGTCATGCGACTGCGGCCATGCATGACATGAGTACACGCCCTCCCCCCACCCCCCATCCCCCGTGAGCATACGACCACGGCCATACATGAGACGGGTACATATCTCCCATCAAGTACCCCCCCCCCCCCCCCTCCCCCTAAACCCCCCCCCCCGCCTCCCCCCGGCCAACATTGGTGTCAGGTTCACGCGAGTGGCCAACGCGTTGACGTGATGCACTATCACTACACCATCTCGGGGACGTTCCAAGGACGCTGGGAGGAGGCGACGTCCAGTTACAGGCAGATCATGCAGGATGGGAGAGGATAAGCTACGTCACCGTCGTCCGGAACCACCGGGAGCACTTCTTGAGCTACTACTACTACTTTGTCAGCCGGAGGTTCAGGTGGGGGGGAGGGGGGGGGGGGGGGGGTACCCGGTAGGAGAGATGTACTCGATCTCATGCATGGCCGTAGTCGTATGACCGTAGACCCTCGCATCCGGCGCATGTCGGGTTTTCACCGACCGGGCAGACATTGCTTGCACCAAGCGCGAAGCGCCTTGAGGTGTCCGGCGAGTCGTATGGAGGGTGAGCTGCATCCTACTAAGAACCGCTTTAGAGGCGGATTTTCTTGCATGTGGATGACAGCATCAATGAATTGGTTTAATTTCTGGGGTGGACACTGGGGGGGAGGGGGGAGGGTGGGGGCTGGCGGGCGGGAGGGGGGGTGAGGAGGTGGAGCAGGAGAGGCGACGGGGGTGGGTGGGTGGGTGGGTGGGTGTGGAAGGAAGCGGAGCATGCACTCGATATCATGCATGGCCGTAGTTGTATGACCATCGAACGGGGAAGGGGGAGGGGGGGTGGAGGGGGGCGGAGAGGGAGGAGCGGAGGAGGTGGGTGATTGGAGAGTGGAGGAGTTGGAGGGGGGGGAGCGGGGGGGGGGGGGGGGGCAGGGCGTACACATTTTTTGCTTGTCTTGGTAATTTGACCATTGACCCCGCATCCCGTTCGAGTGGAGATGGGGGGGGGGGATGGATAAGTGGGTTCAGGCGAGGCGGGGGGGCGGAGGGGGGGCGACGGGTGAAGGAGATAAGGGTTGTGTGGAAAGGAAGAGAGCCGGGGCGAGCAAGGAGGAGAGGGGGGTGCAGGCGGCGTGGTAGCGTTCTGAGGGTCCCTCGCGTGTTGGGAAAAAAAAACGTTCATCGTCTTGTTAAAAGCTCCCGACACTGCCCCACCCCCGCCCCCGCCGGAGGCACTTTGCGCGACTCGAACACTACTCCGAACGGTAATATAGGCTCCGTTTGATGTTCATATTTGGGCACCAAACGGTGTTTATATTCCCGGTCAAAGTGGTACACGGTAAGAATTTCGGGGGACCATAGTTAATAGGACCTGTGGTGTACTTAAAAACCTACATATTTAACCATTTCTACCAACAATATTTGGTCCTATTAACTATGCCCCCCCGTGAGTAGTTCGTCCTCCCCTCCTTCTCCACAGCTGGAACGGGTCCGGATAGTCTTTCTGATGGATGCCCTCTGTTTCCGTGTCGGGACTTGCGTCGGGACTACGACGGCGCGGAAGGAGGGTTGGGATGCACCGCACGATAGAGGGTGCAACTAAATCATTCCTGAGGCTCCCTTGTTTTGATTAGGAGCTCTGCACTATTTGTAAAGTCGCCCTAAACCCGCCTGAGAAACAACGGATGATTTTTACGGCCAACTTTTAGTAGTGGTCCCTCTGTAATGCCGGTTGGGTAGTGCCGATCGACCCACTCTTACGTGGTGCCGAGGTGGAATCGCTCGGCACACATCGCGATTTCACGAGGTAGAGGGAAAGTGCGCGGAGGGGTCCCGGTTAATCGCTGCTGTTGTGTTATCGTGTCCGTATTTTTGGCACTGTAGAGGGACCGTCGCTATTTGCAGGTGCAGCCCCGTGGACAACGCCGCGGCTTTTTTGTCAGGCATCATAGAACACGCGATGCGAATGATATACCAGTGGCAGCGAGTAAGAGGAATGGTATCCCAGTGACATTGGGTAATGTTTCCTCGGTCGAGAAGCTCCGCCGGTAGCCCAAAGTCGCGGGGGGGTGGAAATAACGTGAAGAACGTTTTGAACCCGCACGCAGGGGTCGGTGGGTGCGCGATCGTTTTTTTCGCGAGCGATTGTTTTTTTTTTTTTTCACCAGAACGGGGGGGGGGGGGGGGGGGGGGAAGGAAGGTCGGTCGCCGGTACATACCGAGCAAAAGGTACGAAGGCGTTTTCGGAAATGGCTGCCTGGTCATGAGAGAGCCTGCTGACAACATAGTTTGTTCGGCTTTGTTGTAGAAGCGCCCTTCCTTGCCGGTCGTTTGATGTTTTAGAGAAAAACGAGCGCTGAAAAGAAGGGTCGCACCACTGCTGTGTGTGCACTCAACGCCCTTTACCCTTCCCGGTAGTTTTGGCCGAAAAATTGCCGCCCCCACCGTGGGGCACGCTCTTTCGCCGCAGAAGGCAAATGAAGGTACTCTAAGCACACCTCGAACAGATCATCGATTCGCACGGTGGGATCTATATGATCTGTAGAGCACATAGATTGGTGATCTGTGTGTAGCTCGTGTCTGTTATCATCTGCACGATCAAAGGTAGGACATGTTTCCTGGGTTGGATCTGTACTATGCAGATCCCGCACGTCCACCTCAGAACGGCAGGATAGGAGCTAGATTATATATCTGTAGATGATATATCTGTAGATGATATATCTGTTGATGTATCAGTAGATGATTTATCTGTAGATGCTGTATCTGTAGATGATGTATCTGTAGGTGGTGTATGAGTAGATGATGTATATGTAGATGATCTCTCTGTAGATGATCCATCTGTATATGAAGTATCTTTAGATGATCTATCTGTAGATGAGCTATCTGTAGATGATATATATCTGTAGATGGACTATCTTTAGATGAACTATCTTTAGATCTCTATCTGTAGAGGCTCTAGCTCTCTGACGTGTGAAAGTGCCTCTCTCTCCCTCTACCTCCCTCCCTCCCTTATCCTTCGTTACGTGGAAACCTCCGTGTTTGTGTGGGAAGCTCTCTGTGGCGCACTTCTTCCAGAGCAACCGGAAAGACAAGACTTATCGGCTTCAACGAGAGCGTCTGAGTAATCCGCTATGCTCGGAGTTTGGCATCCGCACAGAGGAGGAGCTAGAACACTTTATCCAGGCGGAGCTCCCGGACTTTCGATTGGTGAGAGATGACTAACAACATCGACGGACTGAAATTATGACTTTCGATTGGTGAGAGATGACTAACAACATCAACGGACTGAAATTATCAACGGATACATCACTCAAGGGATCAACCATTGGACGGGTAAAAAAAAAAATGACGGGTGAGGGAAGAGGCCGCGAACCCGCTCACCTGTCTTCTTTTTTTATTTTCGTTTTTATGCGGAAGAGGGGGATGGAGGGCAAGACCCGCTCGATACGATATATCGAAACGTTCGATAACATATGTATTAATAGGACTATTACGGGAGACCATAGAAAAATAGGACCAAGTGTTGTTGGTAAAAAGAGGTGAATACATAGGTTTTTGTGTCTACCGGAGGTGCTATCTACTATGCCCCCCCCCCTAATAGTCGTAGGAGGTAGTCCTTCCCCCCCCCCCCCCCCCCCTCCTCTTATTGGGCGAAACATATCAACGGAAAAACGTCAACCGGAAGACAGGCAACGGATAGAATTGTGCCGTATTAACGACCGAAAAAAACAACGGAATACAGTTATCAAGCGAGCGAAGAAACTCGACCGAAAAGAAAAAGGATAAAAAGGTCGATCAGTTGGTGGCTCTAGCGGTATAGTCATGTTCTACTTCTTAGTCGGCGTGGTGCCTTGCTGCCCTGTCTGCCATCACCTTCCTACTTTCGCCCACCGCAGTTTCCCTTCTACCCCTTCCTGTTCACCCCCCTCTCCGCATTCCCTTGGTCGGGTTTTCTGCCACTCTTCCTGTTGCCTCCCCCCCCCCCCCCCCCATTCCCTTGGACATCACATACAAATAATATCGATACGTGCCTGATACCAACGGATGAAAGAGGAAACTCGTGATCGGTTGATGTCAACGAGCCGCAGAATTTCACGACCAAAACAAGCAATGAACGTTAGTACAACAGCGCTATTAATAGTACGAGAAAAAAAAAACCGATATCACAGTCTCTGGTAGTGGCCGCGCACCAGAAGATAGATTGACTCCTTGCAGCTGTCATCCGCATGCAGGTCCGCCTCACAAGCGGTTCGTAGTAGGATGCAGCTCACCCCTCATGCGACTCGCCAGACACCTCACGGCGGGCGCTTCACGCTTGGTGCAAGCTAGCAATGTCTGCCTGGTCGGTGAGAACCCGACGTGCTCCGTCCCGGCATTGTAGGGATGCGAGGGTCTATGGTCATACGACTACGGTCATGCATGATATCGCGTACCCTCCTCCTCCCCCCCCCCCCTAAGTATACCTGATATGCAGAAACAGCTTGTCAGTGTGAATTATATTTCTACTGCGACGCGGGGTAGTGGGGGGTTGGGGGTGGATGTGCTCAGGTTGTGTGGTGGACGGAGAAACGTGAGAGAGCAAGGGAGAGAGAGAGCAAAAGAGAGAGACCATAACAAAAAGTACAACACCGAAAACAGCAACATCAGTGTCAACAGCGGCAACAGCCGCCAGGCCACGCTACCACGTACAACAGAAAAACACGAAGCTAGAACAGCAGCGGGCAGCCACAACCACAAGCACCACCACACCGAACCACCACCCCAGGCACAGCCAGCGACAACAGCAGCGACAACCACCGCTATATACAACAGAAAATAAGGAACACCAACAACAACGACCGAAAACGGAACCAAAAACGCCACCACAGCAACAACACCGCTCTACACCTACGAAAAAGAAAACGATAGCAGCAGCTGCTGTAGCGACAACGACCACATCAACAAGCCTTAAATCACAACAAACATCTACAATTTTAATTCAGCCATAGCGACAGCAACAACCCGAACGGATCGCAACAACGACCACAACAATAACAAACAGCAACAACAACCACAACCACAACCACAACCTACAGCAACAACCAACAGCAACAACGACCACAACAACGACCAACAGCAACAACGAACCCAACAACAACCAACAGCAACCAACAACAACAACAACCACAACAATAACCGTTTCGTCGTGCCCTACCCGTTTCACAGGTGATACTCACGGAGGCGTTCGACGAGGGGCTGATGGTGCTGAGACGCCTAATGGGCTGGGAAATGATCGACATGACCTACTCGCGCATGATGGAAACCAAAGCCGGCTCGCGTCGCTGGGACGGGAAAGATCTGAAGAACGTTCCCCACTTTGACGACCTCAACCCGTCGGTGAGCGGCAGCGTTGGTGGAAGTATCAGTACAACACGCGTCGGAACAATGACGACCTGTACCGTAGTAGAACATCTGGTCATGCTTTTGGTCTCTTTTATGTGGCCCCCAATAGGAATAAAAGAAGTTGTGTCCACCTCCACCGATCGGTTTAACCCCCCCCCCCCCCCGCACTATTTTACTGCCTCCTCGCAGATTCAAAAGGCCATCGACGATAATACTTCCCTGGACGGGAGGCTGTACGCAGCCGCGTCGGTGTTGTACGAAGAGGTAGGGAGGCGCGTGCCACCAGCGCCCATTGGGGAGGGAAGAGGGACGGAGGAGGGGTAGCGAGGGAGGGATGGGGGGGGGAGCGTACTCGTGTGTTGCTTGCCTTAGTCATTTGACCATTGACCACACACACACACCACTTTCGAGGCGGGGGAGGGGGGGGGGGGGGGGGATGGGGGGGGGGGGGGGGGGGGTACCTACAGACTGCTGTGTAAACGAAAACCCGGCTTCGACAAGAGGGTTGAAATATAATTGACTTTTTCACGCGCTAGCCTTAGCCCTGACCCCGAAACCCAGTTATGATTTCGGCAGCGAATCAAGCAGTGTGGTACCCCGAGATCGTAGCGACCGAAACAATGGTTGGTAGGTCTTGGTGTTCTCAGGCGCCCACGGGCAGCGCGAGTCAGCGCCCAGCAGCAGCGCGGGTAGAGTCGTAGGGCCATGTTGCTCCCCGTGCTGGGCGACTCCTTGCGTCAACCATGGTATTATCCCTCTTGAATCACGCGGTGGCCGCAACGGTTGCTGTATTACGCCACTTGTTTATCGTCGTAAGTTTCTTTTTTTCCCCATCTGGAGTGCTGAGAGGGCCAAGCGAGTTAAAAAAAGCCAGGGCAAGGTAGAGGGGGGGGAGGGGGGGGGGGGGGGCACGTACTCATTTGTTGCTTGCCTTAGTCGTTTGACCATTGACCACGCATCCCTTTCGAGACGGACCACCGTTCCTACTCCTACTAGAGACACCTTCAACAGTTGGGCGCTCGTCACGTTTCCATATATTACATGAAAGCTTTTCGCTGATCTTACCCCCTTCCTGTTTCGCCGCATGTGGCTGAGGTAGAGGGGGGGGGGGGGGGGGTAGTTTCGGGGCTACGGTACGTATTTCTTCCTCGTCGCCTGAAGTCGCCTGGGGATGGGGTACAGTACCTGTGCACGTACGTACCACTTTATTTTCATTCCTGTTTGTTCTTCGCTCTATTACGGGGGACCATAGTTAATAGGACCTATGGTATACATAAAAACCTATATATTTAACCGTTTTTACTAACAATCTTTTGGTCCTATTAACTATGGTCCCCCGTAATAACATAAACTCTTTGTTTGTGGGGGCCGGGGGGGGGTGGGGGAAGGGAGCTCCCAACTTGTTTTTCAGAAAAAGTTTGTCAGTTTTGTATGGGGCGTAGAGCTTCTCATCTTTCGGAACCCCAAGAAAAACTATGTACCCCCAAAAGAAGGCTTGAAGCTTTTTTATGTAGAAGTCTAGTATTACTTGTTTCTAAAAGGTTGTTAAGAGTACCTGTCTCCCCCTCCCCCCTCCCTACCGTACCATAGTTCCCAACGGATATATTGAAATGCTCGCCCCCTACCGTACCATGGTTCCGAACGGACATATTGAAACGCCCGCCCCCCACCGTACCATGGTTCCCAACGGACTTATGAATGAAAACGGTCTTGTCACGGCTGCTGTAGTTGTCAAATGGGCGGTGAAAAGTAAGCCAACTGTTCGATAACGGGCTTGCTACTTGTAGCGTTTTGGTCGATAGAAACACAAAACCGAAAGAGCGACCACCGCCCCGGATCAAATCTGAATACACCAAGCGCGCGGGACTCTGCAGACACCTAGCCAATTAGTAACTACAGTAATACCCAGCCAACTGCGTAGTCGGTGGTTTATATTACGGGGGGCCATAGTTAATACCCTGGTAGGACCTATGGTCTACACGAAAACCTATATATTTACCTTTACTCACAATATTTGGTCCTATTTACTATGGTCCCCCGTAATAGTAAGCCAACTACTACTATACGGGGGGACCATAGTTAACAGGACCTATGGTATACATAAAAAAAAACTAGATGTTTAACCATTTTTACTAACAATATTTGGTCCTGTTAACTATGCCCCCCCCCCGTAATAGTGTGTACCGGTAGTCGGCGGCTTACGGTCAGTAATCTGACAGCCCTGTTCGCTCGCTCGCTGGTGTCAGAGGAAGGCAGTCGTCGCTATCGAGATAGAGGAGGAGCTCGAGGAGTTCGAGAAGCTGCAGGCGGTCATGAACGGCTACCTACAGAAGAACAGCTCCAGCGAGGCCGTCAAATGGTGAGAGAGGGGGGTGGCCGGTTAACCCTTTTAGAACCGCACTCCCTTATGTGGGGACAATTCACTCTAAATATGAGTAGTTTGTCCCCAAAACGGGACTGGGGTCCTAAAAGGGTTAAGGGGGTTGGGGGGGGGTGACATAACTTAGCTCGGGTGGGTGCGTGGGTGGGTGGGTGGATGGGTGGGTGGGATGGTCAGCAACTTCGCTTCCAACTCCCGACCTCAGCTCTCTCGCCCTATCTATATCTATATATATATAATATATATATTATTAAATAATATATATATTATACCAGGTATACTTCAACGGTACCAATATAATATATATATAATATAATGTAATAATATATTATATAATATATATATATTAATAATATATATACCGTATATAATATATATATTATATATTGGTACCGTTGAAATCGCAACGATCCAGGTGTGCGAGTCTTGTAACGGGTATTTTTCGGCCCCAAAGCTTGGATGGAACCACCTCTGTCATCGCTGGGTCCGGACGGGGCCTCATGTTGACGGTGTTCTCTTCTCTACAAAACTCATCCCCGAGAATGTAGTATTACGGGTGGCCACAATAAATAGGACCAAATCTTGTTAGTAAAGATAGCGAATTATATAGGTTTTTGTGTGTACCGTAGGTCCTATTTAATATGGTCCCCCGTTATAGCTCGTGGTGTCACAGACAGGACAGGCTTCCAAAAACTCCCTGGGATGGAAGAATACTTCAGGAAAAAAAATGAGATAGAATACCGTAGAGAGCGTTTTTCGCATCGGGGTGGGGTGGGGGGGGGGGGGGGGCGATCGTTTTTCAGCGTTTTTGATATATTTCTCCGAACAACGGAAAGGGGTGCTTGAAGTCGAACCTTGAATTTCGGGAAAGGCTCTAACACGGGGGGCGATACGAGCTGGGCCGGGCAAGACGCAAACATATAGGCTGAACCGGATTTCCGAGACGGTTTTTGCGAATCAGAACCTGAAATTTTGACACGTGCTTTCGACTATCAATAGTATAACAAATATATTTACGGGAGTACCCGGTACGTTTTTTTTTTTAATGTATTTATTTTCGTGAGCTATAGTCCGATATTAATAGAATTGGGGATTTTTGTTTCGAGACAAAAGTGATTGAAACAGAAAAAAAAAAAAATCAAAACGTACCACCGTGAGTATTTTTGTTAGGCCAAGTATTATGGGAAATTTTTGAGACGTTATTTCTGGCTTTTTCAGCGATCTCCGAAGCCCAAAAATCAGAACCATCTATTATGGGACAGGAAATCATCGATATTTTTGATCTCAGTTCCTGGAGGGGGCAAAAATCAGCAAAACCTCTCAGAACTGAGCTCAGTTCTGAGAGGTTTTGCTGATTTCTGAGAACTGAGATTTTTCGTATTTTGGGTGCTACATCTCACTACTACTGCCAGCCCACCTATCTACCTGCGCACCTGCCACCCGTCACCCACCACGCGAAAGCATCAAGCCGACGGCGGGCGGTAACTACGGCGCTTGTGTAAAGAGAGATGGCTTCTCCTTCACATGGAAGCAATATTAGCGGTGGCAGCAGCAGCTGCAACAGCGGCACCAGCAGTAGCAGAAGCAGCAGCAGCACCGCCAGCAGCAGCAGCAGCAACAGCAGCACCAGCAGCACCGCCAGCAGCAGCAGCAGCAACAGCAGCACCAGCAGCAGCAGCAGCAGCAACAGCAGCAGCAGCAGCAGCAGCAGCGATGGCGACTCGATGTCGCCGGCGCTAATCCTCCCGTGTTTGGATGCTGAAACCACGCTCGCGGCCGCCGCTGCCTTCGCAACGTTTGAAGACGACGAGGAGGACGCTGAGACGCCTGCCGTAAAACGCTCGCGACGTGCCAAGCCACGCCCAGACTACAGAAAATCAACTTGGATGAAGATGCTACAGGCCGAAGCCAAGCTGTTGGACCCCACCTCAGACGAAGCCACGATCAACCAATACTATACAAAACCACTTTTAAAAATCAGAACCCATAATACACGTTATATATTTTCACCCACACTTTTCTGTAGCCCGAAAACTCACAAAATAAAAAGACAGAAATAACGTCTCAAAAATTTCCCATAATACTTGGCCCTATTCTTATAAAAATCACCGTGTCAAAAAATTACATACAAGAACGTAAGAACTGAACCGGGAAATCGGGATGTTGTACCCCTCATCGTAACATCTTGACTTTGTAGTGCGGATCATAAAGACTGTATCTCTTGGCAGACAACGGATTAGGCGCTATTACGGGGGGCCATAGTTAACAGGACCAAATATTGTTCGTAAAAATGGTTAAACATATAGGTTTTTATGTATACCATAGGTCCTATTAACTATGGTCCCCCCCGTAATAGTGAGGATATCGATCGTTTCGCCATGCCTCAAGGAATGGATGGCCACACCGAGAATCAGCGTCATCCCCAGTACAGATTTTTGGCGGTTTCGCATAGGCTTTTAGTACGGAAATATTTTTTCGCGTGTGACGAGATTTGTTCGATTTGGCTTTTCTCGACGGCGTCAAAACTCGGATTCGAAAACGTAGGGTTTTTTTTTTTGAAAGTGCGCTGTAAGCCACTCAGAAACGCGGTGGTCACATTTGGAGTCTGAAATATTTTCGAATGACCACAAAACCGCCGATCGAATTAAAATCTGTTTTAGGGCTGGCCCAGCTCGTAGTAAATAGGACCAAATCTTGTTAGTAATAGTAAAAATAGGTAAATGTATTATAGTTTTTTTCTGCGTACCGTAGGTCCTATTTACTATGGTCCCCTGTACTACTATTTTTAAATGGTATGCACCGAAGTACGGGGACCGCTTCTGTAGTAATATTCCATACAAACGGTCCGTGCAAGTAGGGACAGAGAGTGGAATGGTACCTTTGGGTTAGGGTTAGGGTTAGGGTTATAGTGGAATGGTACCTTTGTTCGGTATTGGCCACACCTATGAGGAAAAAAAGAAGCGATCGCACTCCTGCGCGAGCTCAACACTGTTTTACGGTGCCTGGTAATGCCGGGTTAGGGGGGGGGGAGGGGAGGGTACTCGTTGTCGTGCATGGCCGTAGTCGTATGTATGACCATAGACCCTCGGCCTCCCTACAGTGCCGGGACGGAGCACGTCGGGTTTTCACCGACGAGGCAGACATTGCTAGCTTGCACCAAGCGCGAAGCGAAACGTGAGGTGTTGGGCGAGTCGCTTGAAGGATGAGCTGTATGCATCCTGGATGAGCAGTATCCATTTTACTATTGCGGGGGGCTATATGAAATAAGACCTTCGGTAAACACAAAAAAGCTATCATGGTATATACTTCCCTGTTTTATCCACAATATTTGGTCCTATTTACTATCGTCCCCCGTAATAGGGGGGGGAGGGGGTGTACACGATAGGGGGGGGTTATTATATCGCCGGACAGAGTGGTATGCATGTATGTTTTGAGCCTTTCAGTACCACACTACCAACACGCCTACATACTATTAGGGGGGCCATAGTAAATAAGACCTATGGTACAAACAAAAACCAATACATGCCCCCACTTTTACTAACAATGTTTGGTCCTATTTACTATGCCCCCCCGTAATAGTTTTATTCCCAAGCAACTCTTCCCCTTGACGGGATTGCACTCCTGAACGGGTCAATACCAGGTAGTTACCAGGTACTGGTAATAGGTACCTGGTATCAGGTAACCCTTTTTACCAGGTAATCCTTTTTACCAGGTAACCCTTTTTACCAGGTAACCCTTTTTACCAGGTAACCCTTTTTACCAGGCAACCCTTTTTACCAGGTAACCCTTTTGACCAGGTAACCCTAGTTACCGGGTAACCCCTGTGCGAGCGAGCTCAACGCTGTTTTACGGTAGAATAGACCAGGCATGAAACAGTGCGATACAAATCATAACTGTAAGCATATCGTACACCTGCCCCCTTCATTTGCCCTCCCCGATTGTTTTTTCTTTTTTTTTTCGAGTATTGCATAGCCCTTACTCGACCACCAGACTGGGATCAATTGCATCACCCAAACTTTCTGTCCCTCAATCGTACTGCCGAGGGACAGCAGCTATATGTACAGCAGCTACGCACAGCAACATGGGAGACAGGCTGCGCATACCTCCCCACACGTCGGTACAGATAGATCATCGTCTAGATCGGCTAGATCATCTAGATCCCGGCTTCCCGTCAAGAGATGCTGTTGCGGGATTTGAATTTGCAGCACGGAGGTCCTTGAGTAAATACTTCGGCCAAAGCACACTCCACTTAGGTGCGTTTTATCTCGAGAACTACGGCGTGGATCGAAAATGTCGTCTGAGAAGGAAAAAAAAAACGCGGTTGATGATGGGCGTTCCATCGATGCTACGTTTGTATTTTCGTAAAGATATTGGGAAGCCTCTCTTCCCAAGATTCGGGGCCTACCCGGTATCTATATACCAGGGGCCATCGGGACAGTACATATGCAACCTGTCCTACTGTAGTAGATCATGTAGATTATACGGCCCCCCACCGAGCAACATGAGCTAGATCATACATACCACACAGATCGTACATATCAGGAATAAATCTCTCTGTCTGCCCTGAACGATCTATATCATCGAAAGTGGTGGGAATGATCTGTAGATGATCTGGTCTGTAGATGATCTGGTCGATGTGTGGAAGTCTCTACCTGGTACACCGCAACGCAGTTCCCCCAGACTCTCCAAAAACTGAAGCAGGCAGAGAACAGTATGTGCGTATTTTACCGTTGGGGGGGGTGGGGGGGGGGGGGTGCTCTTTATCATGCATATCCGTAGTCGTGTGACCGGCGCGGGGGGGTGGGGGGGGGGGGGGGGAGGGCAAGCGCGCGCTAGAAAGGATCGCAACTTGACACGATGTCTGATCATACATGATAATGAACAAGGATATGAACCGGTATAAAATAAGGAGTATCTGGTATAAGGTGGGTGTATTCGTAGATCTTCATACTGCAGTCCAATACGATGAAATATAATAAAATGAGGAATAATGATATTCAAAATTGCTCCTCGCGTCAGAACTGAAACGGATTTGACGCTGACAAAAGCGATAAGCGAGACCTCCGTTACCCCCCTGATGCCCACCGATCCCCCCCTCTTTCCCCTATCCCCGGGTTTCCAGGTATTCGGGCAGCGTACAACCATACTTGGGGGGCCCACCCTTCCATCCGTTTTGACCCCGGACTCGAAACGCCTCCAAATCGCTCCTGTGGAATTTTTTCGGCGTCTTGGCGTTGGGTGAAAACCAGTCGGTTGAGTAAAAGGGTCGGTATGAAGCATGACACGAGTAAGGGCAGGGGTGGAATCGATTTCGTGCAATATATACATATATATATTGGAGGGGGAGGGGTGTGTTCTCGAAATCATGCATGGCGGTAGTCGTAAGGCGGGGCGGGGGGCGGGGGGAGGGGGGGGGGGGGGGGCATACTCATATGTTGCTCGGCTATGTCAGTTGACCACTGACCACGCATCCCTTTCGAGACGGGGCGTGGAAAAGGGCTGTGATCGCGCTCACGTACATAACGCGCGCAAGACAATACCCCTCCTTCTGCTGGGTTGACTTTCCGACCCGTTTTTTTCTTCCTCTTTTTTCCCCCGAAATAGGGGGGGGGCAAACACAGGGGAGATGTTGGCAATATATAGTTATCTCCGTCTTATGGCGGCCTTCGGAAAGTTCTCCGTTTCATGGTGAATTCGGAGAGACCTCCAAGTCGTGATGGGCTTTCGGAAAGATCTCCATGTGTGTGGTGGCTTTAGAGAGGGCTCGATTTTTTGCGTTGGCCATGGGAAGGTCTCGTCGACATCTTTCCTTGGACGCGTCGCTCGGTTGTTTCCACGCCCCCCCCTTGCCGTCGAAAAAACTCATGCTGGAAAAATCGTCTGATGGGATGTGTGTTGAGTTGCGTGTTACGGGGGTCTATTGATAGTATCTGTCTGTCTGTTTTGTCTTTTTGTGTGTTCGTTTGTTTGTGTGTTGTGTTTTTTGTTTTGTTTTTTCGGAGCCTGTCCTGTGACCATGAACTCACAAAATTTGGACGTGGCTTGATGCGAGAACAACAGCAGTGTATCACACAGTCTCCGGGCGAGCCGTGTATGTAGATGCCTCTCCTTTTTTTGTTTTCTCGGTCTCTGGTTCAATGGCGTTGCGGTTGTACGCCCCTCCCTCAATGAGATCGCGTAGCTTGGGGGGCGCTTGGGTGTGCCCTGCGGGGGGGGGGGGGGGGGGGGGGGGGGGGGGGGTACTCGTTGTCATGTATGACCATAGACCTTCACATCCCTATAATGCCGGGACGGAGCACGAGGGAGGGCAAGGGGCGAGGTGGAGAGGGAGAGGCGGGGGTAGGGGGTGGCGGGGGGGGGGGGGGGGGGTAGGAGGGGGGGGGGGGGGGCGGGGGCGTTTAATAGTTGGACAGCTGCGGCATTTAGATGGATGTGTTACGGAGTTTTCTACACGTCGGACAGATCAGATCTTATCATATCAGATTGGACACAATAGTTCCCCATTTGACACGTCGGACTGATCAGATCAGATCAGATTGGGCAGATCAGATCCCTATTTTACACATCTGACAGATCAGGTCAGATTGGACAGATCAGATCCCCATTTTACAGATAGGATAAGTCAGATCCCCATTCTACACATCGGACAGATAATATCAGATCAGATCAGATGGAACAGAACAGTTCCCCATTTTACAGATAGGACAGATCAGATCCCCATTCTACACATCGGACAGATCAGATCAGATCAGATTAATTTGATTGGACAGATCAGTTCCCCATGTTACAGATAGGACAGATCGGATTCCCATTCTACACATCGGACAGATCAGATCAGATCAGATTCCCATTTATTTCATGACCTACCATAATAGACCAGTCGGGGCCCATAGATCCCTGATCTACAGTATATTTGTGATTGATCAGTACGATGTAGATCGTGCGTTGCCGGGTGGGTTGGATCTGTTCGAAACAGCTCTCTTGCGGCATGTGATGCTTGCCGGGCCGGGTGGGGTACGTGGTACGGCGCGGCTCTTTCGCACGAAAAACGTATCTCGAAACGGCAGATCGAGTACTTGTTCACTGGTCATCTACTGTACAGGTAGATCATGATCTGTAAGCTGTGGGCCAGCAGAGGCGCTGTAGAAAGAGCACCGGTTGGTACGATTGACATCGAAGACGTACGTAGAGCTGTACGGTTTTGTCGAAGAGGCGAGAGCGGGGAGGGGGAAGGGGTGTGTGGGGTGTACTCATGTCATGCATGGCCGTACGTAATCGTATGACCATAGACCCTTTGCATCCCGACAATGCCGGGACAGAGCAGGTCGGGTTTTCACCAACCTGGCAGGCGTTGGAGTGAAGGGGGATGGGGTTCGTAGAGACACCGCCCGGTCCTATAACCTTGAGCTCCCAACAACATAAAACAAGATGCGTTACGTTTGTTGCCAATGCTCGTGTGCGCGGTGGAGTGGATGGGGGGGGGGGGAAGGCCGCCGGGTCCCAAGTCTGAGCTTCCAATCACAGGGTGGGATCGCTTTAATCTCTGCCAAGAGTCGTGTATCGGGAGGGGGGGGGGGGGGGGGGGGGGAGTACTAACCCTAAGCTTCCAATATCATGGTGAGTGTGTTTGAATCGTTGTCAAGACACCGTGTGAGGGCAGGGGGGGGGGCGCCCCGTGCCGAGCCCAAGCCTTTAAAAAACAGCGCGGATGTGTTTCAATCGCTGTCAAGACTCGTCTGCAGGGGGGCGGGGGGGAGGGGTAGCCCCGCCCTATAGCCTGCGCTTTTCAAGATGCAGCGTGGCGTAAGCATCTCCCCCGAGGCTTTGTCCTGAGAGGGGGAGGGGGAGGGGGGGTGAGTCTGAGCCCACACGCAAGATAGACTCCTTGTAGTAGACTGTGACGTTTCTTTCGACGGTCGGGAGGGTTGTAGAGGCGCGGCTTTTCGCGCCTATTATAGGCGGCAGGCGGTGTTTTTTTTCCTTTCTTTTTTCTGGCGGTAGGTAGATGGTGTCCCTCTCTTTTATTTTCGGCGATGGGTGTTTCTGTCGCCGCCGGTTTCGAGGTTTTGTTCCCCCTAAATGAACATCACCCGCGTTTAAACCGCGTGAAAATCAGAGCCTCGGGATAATTTTTGCAGAGGTACAAGGCTTAAGCTACTTTTGGAATCGGAGTTGGACGGGTATGATTTTTTTTCAGTGACATCAGGAAGAGTTAATGTTTTGGTCTATAGCTTGGTTGTCCCCGTCGGGTATATTATATATATATATATATACCCACCACGCGGATCCCCGCCTTCCCCCCCCTGTCGAGCACTCTCATGACTTTGGTTGATGACGCATGGGAAAGTGTTTCAGGCTTTTAACAACCGAGGAATATTGATAAGACCTTGGCCCAGCTACGTACGCCGAAACAGATGGAAAACGTCTACCAGGTGTGAAGCTGTACAACGGCAGCCTTGTCGAGCACGAACGTGTCGGCTGTTCGTATAGTTTAGCCTATGCGGTCCCAGCCAAATGTTGAAGAGTGCTTGCCGGACCTAAACCGGACCATCAAACCGACGCCCTTGGTGTACACCTCATGCGAAGCCGAAATCGGGCCAGGCTCTTGCCATCATCGCGGTCGCCTGCAGAGGGCCGGTTGAGCTCAGCTGCCTCGGTGAGCGGCGGCTGTAGTGTTGGGCATCGCGGTCGCCTACATAAGAGCCTGTCGACCTGAGCAGCTGCCTTGGGTGTCGTGTTGGTGCCCGTTTTTTCTTCGAGCTTTATTTTTCGCGGTGTCTGCATGATTATCCGAGAGGAAAAAGCTACGTACGCCCCTCGCTTCTCTCGTCTCCCGCGTTCCCTTCCGTCGGGAACTCGTCTGGCCTATTCATAGATTTTCCTTGTTTTGGCCATCAGCGTGTTCGCTCGTAAAGACGCAGTCCTGCTCTGCGGAAAGCGAAACGCTCAGCTGGAGGCCGAAACGTCGCGTGATAAAGCCCGCCATTACTACTGGCGGTGCCCCGTTTTTTTTTCTGCGTACGTTCGTGCCCGTTTTCTCCCGCGTTTTTTTTTTTTTTTTTGTCCGTGGGAAAAGCGGTCGACCTGCTTGTTCTTTTTGGCCAGGTGTTCCTTCGGGCGCTTTCTTTTTGCCTGCCAGTGTATTCACTCGTAAGGATGCTGCCAGCGGCAGACTTCCCTCGCCAAAAACGAAACGCTCGGTCTCCCGAAACGTCCGCCGTTATAATCTTTGTGGTCGTTTTTTTTTTTCGAGTTTTGTTTATCGAGGTATTTCTGGAGAGCTACGTACTACCTCTTTTTTTCCCGCTTTCTCCCGCGCTTCCATTTCCATTTGCCGCCCTTGCTTGGCTTCGGTTCTTGGCCTCCCTCGTATGAACGCAACGCAGTTGCCGGTGTGCGGCCTGCTTTTTTTACTGAACACGAAACTTTACGTTACGTGAAGCCACGCCTTCTGCTGTACTGCACTCGCTGAACGGTCGGTCGAGGGGGGGAGTGGTTGCGCGCGCGGGAGAGAGGGTCATCTCACTGCTGAGAGCGCGTCGTTCGTTTGATTCCACGGTCGGCCTGTTGCGTGCGTGTTGCACCGTTTTCCGTGCGTCATACATACAGGATAGTTTTGTGTATCTAACGCGTCGCTGGCTGCTGCTGCTGCTGCTGCTGCTGCTGCTGCTGCTGCTGCTGCTGCCTATGTGTAGAGACTTACTTGCGGAAAATATTTGATTGCGAATGGTTGTGCATTTTTTGTGTCTGGTCTGCCTTCTTCTTCTCGTGGCGATCTGTTTTTGGGGCTATTCAAATTCCTTCAGGATTCAGTTTCTTCTTCGGCAAAAAAAAAAAAAACTCGAAAAAGCCACGACCGCGTCCTCGCGGCGGGGGCTTCACGCATGCCACCCGCCGCTCCCCGGGAAGTCTCTCGGTTCTGCTCGGTAAGGTCGGCGAGCAGTCGCATTCCCCCCGTCTGTAAAATTTGTATTCCGCTTCATCAAATACTATTAATAGAGTGACAATTTCAAGACAATACACGTGAGGAAGCCGTGATTTATGGCCTGATTACTGTATTTTGGCTTTTTTTGCCTGTTTCGAAAAATCTTCACAGTAATCATGATTATTTGAGATGATATTTAACCATGTGTAATCATGGTAAACACGCGAAAAACAACACGCCACGAGCAGTGTTTTTGCCCATGTGAGAAATCACAAGCAGATACATATATTTTTAGGACCTGAACAGCTTATACAGTAGTGGACGTGCGGCCTCCAAAACCTGACGCGTGTTGTTTTCGTGAGGGTATATAGGTACCACGCTCGGACCCGCGAAGAGTCACCACAAGCTTCGCTCTCTTTTGGTTGATCGACGTACCTCCTGCCGCTCCTTTGGCACAGCCAAACGCCTTCGTCAAGACGCCACCTTCAACCTCCACACGGCATGCCTCCTGCTCCCGCTTTTACCGCAGCGTCAAAATGCCGTCAGCAGGACACAACACACCGTACTTTACGTGGCGCTTGCGGACGTCGACAAGGAAGAAGTGTTGTTTTTTTAGACAGCTTCGTACTGAGCGTGATTGTTACTTTGTTTCTTGTTTGGTGTTGGTCGGTTTTTGACGCTGATGCACAAAGGGAGGTATAATTAGATTTGGTTCACCAGGTATAGTTTTCGAAGCTGGAATTCCTTTTTTTTTCGAGGATTTGAATTCGGAATTGATTATACTGGAAAGACCGATCTAAAGCCAACATTCAAAGCTCAAAAAATCTTTCCTTGGTCTGAGCTTTCAGAGTGTTTTATAAGAGGCGTTTTCACGCTCTTTTTTGTGGTATTACGGGGGACCATATTAAATAGGACCTACGGTACACACAAAAACGTATATATTCGCTATTTTTACTAACTATATTTGGTCCTATTTGCTGGGGTCCCCCGTGATAGTATGGTTGGATAAAGGTCATCATGACTGTAAATCGAACAGGGGGACAATGCGATTTTCTCGTTCTATAGTCTGATTGAGCTGGTTGATGTGCTTTGTGTAACTGCCATTGATTTACGGAGATTATGGTGGGTTTATTTGTCTCCTGTGGTGAGCTTGGTTTTCTCTAGCGTTTAGTATGGACGGTTTGTTTTCATTGATAATTAGTATCTGCGCGAGGGTTTCAATGGAGATTATTAGGATGTCTGCTCGAGGGTACTCGCGGTTTAGGCTAAACTATCGGAAAGATGCTTCCAGACCACGTCTACTCGACTTCTCTCTCCGGTTTGGACGTGAGCGATATGATGGAGAAAATATGAGGTCATGTCAGAGAGAATAAGTATAGTAGTAGACCAATCAGCAGCAGTACCTAGGAGGGATTCACGTAATAAATGCTACCCAGAAGATAGCGACGGCAGAACGGGGGTGTGATGGAGAGAGGATGTTGGGGTCTATTCTTGTTCCGCCTCTCGGCACGGGAGAGACGTCCGTCAACAGCTAGCTTGAGGTGGATCAACTCTCCTTCCAAAACTCACCCGGATAAAATAGGAAGAGAACAAAAGGAGCAGCTTTTTTTTTTTTTTTTTCCTCATCCCATTTATTATCTTCGCACATCTTCTTCTCTCTCCTTCCAACTCGTAACTCAGATCCGGGGTCACATGGCAGGCTCTTCTCCCCCCTTCCCGCTACGGTACGTGCCTTCATTTTTATCGCGAGAAGATTTCAGCCTTTTCTTCTCTCGTCGACTCGCATCGAATTGTGCCTACCCACGCTGCAAGGCGCTCTCAACAATTGAATCCTTTTTTTATTTTTGCAAATAAAGTCAAAGTCCGACCCACCTGGGGCTCGAACCCTGGACTCAAACAAGTAGAATTCGAGGTTAACCACTTGAACCACCGGGGCGACCGGCTAGGTTTTGGAATAGCGAAACGAGCGAGTCGGGAGTGTCGCCCACTCCCCATCGCTCAGCCCGCCTTCGTCCCCCAGCTATGACACCATCAGAGACAAGCAATGTATTTTTTTTATATGCCTGAAAAATATAAGCCGATGTTCTAGCACAACGAGTCTCTACCTCGGCACCATCCAGCTGCCCCTCAGGGTACGCACAGCAGTCTCCTTTCGCCACCCCGGCGTCCATTGCAGTTCTGTTTTATTCTCGGTTCCTACATGGTTTCCGTAGTTAAGACCCGCGCGCGTGCTAGAGCGGGCCCGTATAACGCCGAGGACTGTAGATGTCTAGGAGATACGTGTCGCGGCAGCTAAAGCGCGCCTTCGTAGCTCCGGCACCGGGGGGGGGTAAGCCCTCGTGGAACGGCTGTGGAGGGTGGTGGCCCCTCGAAAGAAACGCGTGGGCAGGCGGCCGAATTTTGTTCCGCTCAAAGAAGCAGTGCTCATGAGGTCGCCCCTCGCGTGCCTGCCCAAGTTTCCGCGGCCTACTCCATCCCCTCGCCGCCGCCGATGAAGCTTTCCCTCGCACGAAGTAGCGCCGCTCCTTTCGCAGGCCGACGCGTGATCCGTAGCGGTAAGGTAGTGTCCGCCCAAGCAATGTCCGCCCGTCGCACCGCATCCACTGCGGCCCCCGGTCGCCGCGCCGTGCCCATCGCCGTTTCATCGCCCGATGACAAACCGCTGCTCTCTTTGGATCTATCGCCGTCGCTTGTTTCCTCACCCTTTTTGCGTGATATACCTCCATCGCCGTGAAAAAACGGTTCGACGCTTTCCTTTTCCGTCTCGTCTCCCCTGCCCCTGTGAAGCGGCAACGGAAAGGGCCAAGCCCCTCCGTCGCCGGAGGTGGTTCCCTGGCCGGAGGGAAAAGGCCCGGCGCCGAGCTCGGTGGGTGCTGCTCGCGCGGGTCCTGCCGCCGCCACACCGGACGACCGGGTGAGTAACCGGGAGGACCGTTCCGTACGAGATTATATGATCGACAACGTTCGGTCCATTTTTTTAATAGAAGGGTTGTTCTCTGACGACAAGTAAAGTGCCAAGTGGTTGGAATCGAACCGAGTAAGGCGGGGATCACAGTTGACACGGCGGCAGGTGCCGATGGTGCTATCGTCGCTGTCAACGTACCAGCCGGCCGGAACGTCCCGCCCGGTGTGACGCACGGCAAGGGTAAGCAGACATCGGTATCCCCGCCTGCTTTGTCCTTGGATGAAAATTTCCTCGCGCGAGCTCTGCAAGAGGAGGAACAAGCTGTGGCCGATAGGGTAGACGCGGCTGTTGAGGACGATTTTTTGACACGGTCCTTGTCGGCGTCGGGCTCCCCTGTCCTGTCTTGTACCGACCCATGAATTGCCCCTCAGCCACGCTAGCTCTCCAATGAGCCCCTGGAGTTCACCTGTGCGTCACGTATCTCAGTACAAGAACCCATGCTCGCTGTTGGTCTCGCCCCGCCCGAGGCACGCTGAACCGTCTCTGGCCAAGAAGGCCAGGGCCGTGAAAAAGACGAGACTACCTTGTCCTTTCAGGAGGACCGGGCAGCTCGGTGCGCAGCCGCGGCGAACTGTACCCACGCGGCCTCCGCCTTGGTGGATGGCCGTGCGGAGGACCAGCGCCTTGGGCGCGAGATCCGACTCCTCGCCACGGTCCGCCGACAGACGGAGGCCAACGACCAGGAGACCCTCTAGAAAACCCCTGGGCGGGAGGCGCAGGAGCACCGCCCCTAAAACGCCGGACTGGAAACTCATCGAGCTCGCAGGAGACCTTTACCTCGTACGCGTCGAGCTCAAGAAGAAGCAAAGTGGTACCTTCTGTCGCGAAGGGTGATGCCTTGTTCTGTGATTTGGGTTCATATTCACCATTCCTGGAACCATATCCCCACAGAGTAGGCTTAGCAATCTGGGAGAAGGGATCTTTAGGGATGTTTTAGACTTGAAAAATGCGTAGCGTGGTCTGCACTTCGGAATCATCCTCCGCAACTGAGAAATTGCAAACGCGGCGCAGCCGCGTTTATGGCGAGTTTGGCCCGTTTTGGCTGCGGTTTGGGGTTAGGGTTGGGGTCAGGGTTAGGGTTAGGGTTAGAGTCAGGGGTTGGGTTGGGTCTTCGCCCGTACCTTGATCCCAACAGGAACCAAAACACCTGAACAGCCTACCACAACCTAAAGATCCCTTCTCCCAGATTGTTAAAGGCCCTCTCCCCACATTCAGCACTGGTCTACAAGTCGGAAAATATCCTGCCATCCTGCCTGTGTTTATTTTTCAGGCTCCGCAGGGCTCTCGACGGTAGCACTCGCGGAAGGCCCCAGCCCTGTAATCTAAAATTTTCAGGGTTCTTTACGGTGCGGCTTTTCCTATCAGTTCGGTGCGGTTCGGGGCGGTTAACCGCACCGCACCGAACCGTAGGATTTTTGCCCCTCGAAAATCGCACCTTCTACGAAATAGGAAAACCGCACCGAACCGCACCGTAGGACTTCAAATATAATCGAACCGCACCGTAGGGTTCCCGACATCTGAAAACCGCACCGAACCGCACCGTAGCATTTACGATATTTTAAAACCGCACCGAAGCGCACCGTAGTATATGTCACAGCACCGAACCGCACCGTAGGATTCACAATATCTGAAAACAGCACCGGACCGCACCGTAAGACTCCTGATTTCTTAAAACCGCATCGAACCGCATCGTAGGAATGCTATCGAAACCGCACCGGATCGTGTGCGTCAAGATACCTTGCCAAAAACCGTTAGATCGGTCATTCAACGGCGCGGTTAACTTGAAACCGTAGAAAAACCGCCGTTCCATCGGCCGCGAAAAGGTGCAACAGGGTCACGGTTTCGCACGGTTCATGATGGTTTCTGTACGCTTTCCTGTCAAAAGTGTTCCCACTGGCTTGGTTGATCTTATGGTATTTCATATTTTGAATATTTTTGTGGTTGAAAAACAAAAAAAAAAAGGTTAAATAGTTTATATTTATATATACCTGGTATCTGTTACCAGGTATATTACATACTCCGAGTCTCCAGAAGTACACCTGCCGGAAAATACGAAAATATCAGAAAAAAATTGGATATCTGTAAAACTGAACATTTTATCAGAAACGTTGAGTGTCTGCGCATATAGTATTTCTGTGTATAAAGGATTTCCGTCGGAAAGATGGTCAAAATCGAAAGCCTTCCGGCATGCGCATGATCGGAGACGAAAAATTATTGCTGAATATTGGATTCTTATGTTGGAAAAATAAACACTTGCAGCAGCGGCAGCACTTTTGCAGCACCCAACGAGCAGAACAGAAATAAAAGTCGTGCAAACAGCAGTACCTACCTGCAGCACAGCAGCAGCAGCAGCAGCAACAAACAGCAGTGAGCAGCAGCAACCACCAACAGGCAGACGTGCGATCTAACTTGCGCTCCTCGACACTCGCTGTGCAAGCAACGCCGCCACAACGAGAAAATCGACCCTCCTTCTTGTTCGTTGTCCTCTCTGCCCGAGAAGGGATCGTAGCGGCGAACATCACAGGAGCGTGGCGGCAAGGGTGCACGCGCTTGCAGCAGCAGCAGCAGCAAGCAGCAGCCGCAAGAAGTAGCACAGCGCCTTATTAAACAGCGCTTGCAGCAGCGCTTGCTTATTGAGGTGGCTCTCTTGCTTGCGGTAGTATAGCACTTACTTGCTTGCAGCAGCGCTTGTTTGTAACGGTTTCGTTAGTGTAGTGCGTGAGTGCCCCGAGGAAAAGCGTCGGAAACCGCACGAAATCGCGGTTTTGTACGGTTTATTTCATGCGCTGCCTGTAGTGGTTTCGTCAGAGCGTTAGGGCCCCGAGAAAAAGCGTCGGAAGCCAAACGAAACCTCGCTTTTGTACGGTTTATTAATATATATATATATATGTGGTGCACCGTAGAGAAACAGCGGTTGTTGCTTAGTGCCCCGAGAAAAAGCCTGAGAACCGTACGAAACCGCGGTTTTGTACGGTTCATTCATACGGTGCACCGTAGGGAAACAACGGTTTCGTTAGTGCCCCGAGGAAAAGCGTCGGAAACCGTACGAAACCGCGGTTTTGTACGGTGTATTCATACGCTGCCTGTATAGCGGTTTCGTTAGTGCGTTCGGGCCCCGAGAAAAAGCGCCAGAAGCCTGACGAAGCCGTGGTTTTGTACGGTTTATTCATACGGTGCCCCGTAGAGAAACAGCGGTTTCGTTATAGTGCCCCGAGAAAAAGCGTCAAAAGCCAAACGAAACCGCGGTTTTGTACGCTTCATTCATACGGTGCACCGTAGAGAAAAACAGCGGTTTCGTTAGTGCTCAGATTCGTACGGTTTATATATATATATACGGTGCACCGTATAGAGAAGAACGTGTGTGTTGTACGGCTTCCCCACTGGGATTAGAACCCCAAAAACGAGTAGAAAAATCGATTCAACGGGGAACCGAACCGAACCGGACCGTATGATATATCACAAAAAAAACGAACACCATCGTAAGATTTCTGATTTTCTAAAACCGCACCGAACCGCACCGTACTGGTAGGATTTCCGGTTTTTGAAGACCGCACCGAACCGCACCGTAGGATTTATCACAAAAAAAAAAAAACGAACCGCCCCAACCGCCGTAGGATTCACAATATATATCTGAAAACCGCACCGAACCGCACCGTAGGATTTCCGATTTTTGAAAACCGCTACCGTAAGATTTCCGATCTTCTCAAACCGCACCGAACTGGACCGTACAGATTTTCGAAAAAACCGCACCGTGCACATAAATAAGGATAAGATCCCTGAAAAAAATATTCTGGGCGAAACTGCTGTGTATCATCATTCTCTCTCGAGTCTTGAGTGCTTTTTTTTAAGTCAATCACCCTATCGCCCCCCCACCTGAGTATTCTTTTCACCGTGTTATACAGCTCTTCTTGTCCGGAACCAGTGATTCCCTCGTATATCTGCCATCGATGATCGCAGCTGGTGGCGAGCGAATTTTATAAAATAATGAAATACGTCAGCAGCTGCTGCGAGCGAATTTTAGATGTACGGGTGTGGCGAGCCCAGAAGAAGGCACCGAGCCGTTTCGCCGTTTCACGTTTCCTTCACAAAGTCAGAGAAACGCCGCTGGATAAGCATGAACTCCTGTCATGACATTCCCTCCACCCACCACACACCACTCAAAGACAGCTTTGTCCCAAGCTCTACCGATGTCGAAGCGCTACGTCCTCGCCAAAGCCGATGGCAATGGCCCGAGGCCATGTGCCTTCTTCGTCTCCGTGGCAGGGTGCAGAAACGGCGAGGGCTGCAAGTTTTTGCATGGCGACCAACCCACGGCCGGCAGCCTTGCTGCGGCGTCGACCCCTGTTCCACCCACCAAGCCAGCCACAAGCAACCTTGTAAGCTCGAAGCCGGTGCCGGAGGCTCGGGTTGCTTCAGAGCTGCCGTCGCCTTCGCCTGCGAACGGACAGGTGGTGGTGGACGACGACGCAGAGAGGAAAGCCCGGAAAAAGGCGAAGAAGCAGGCGAAGAAGGAGAAGGAGGCGATCAAGAATGCGGCTGCTCTTAAGGCAGCTGCAGCAGCGACCGCACCGCCCCCCGTGTCTGTTGCCGTGGCTCCACCAGTTGCGGCGGTGGAGACGGTGGCTCTACCGGTTTCTGCTGCTGCTGTTGGTTCCTCTGCCGCCTCTGCTCTTGCTGCCGCAGAGCAACTGCTGTCGCCAACTAAGGCGAAGAAGCAAGCCTTTCGAGAAAAGGCGGCGCGAAAGGCCGAGGCTGCTGCTGCCAAGGCTGCGGGCGTGGCGGCCACTTCACCTCCCGCTGCTGCTGCTCCTGCTGCTGCTGCTGTTTGCACTCCTGCCTCTTTAGCCCCGGCCGCTACCGTGTCTACTCAGGTTGCTGGTCCTCCTCCTGCTGCTGTAACAGGAGCCTCGTCAGAAGGAGGTGAGGTCAAGGTGGTACTTTCCCAGAAGCAAAAACGCAAGAACAAGAAAAAGGCAGCTGTTGCAGCAGCGGCAGCAGCCGCAGCGGCAGCCGCGCCGACACCTCCACCAGCTGCGGCAGCCCCAGCGGCAGCTGCTGCTCAAAACGGCGCACCTCCCACTCGGCCACCGACGAGGCCCTTTCGCGCAATGCCACCGACGTTGACGCCTTCTCCTTCGGCGGCGCCGGCGGCGGCAAAATCGACAAGGGTGTGCTCTTTCTTCAACAAGAAAAAGGGGTGCCAGACCGGTGCGCTCTGCCCGTTCCTGCACACGGGCGTGGAAGGCGGTGGCTTTGGGGGCACCAGGGGACGAGCCCAGCCGCCGCCCCCCTCGCCGGCCGCGGTACCGTCTTCGGTGCCTGGGTTGCCGTCGCTCCAGCAGCAACAGCTCCAGCAGCAGCAGCAGCTGCAGCAACAGCAGGAGATTCAACTTAAGCAGCTCCAGCAGCAGCAGCAGAAGGAGCTAAAGCAGCAGCAGCAGAAAGAGCTAGAGCAGCAGCAGCAGCAGCAGGAAGAGCAGCAGCGAAAGCAACGGCAGCTGGAGCAGCAGCAACAGAAACAACGGCAGCAGGAGCAGCAGCAGGAGAAAAAGCGGCAGCAGCAGGCGGCAGCAGCAGCAGCAGCAGCAGCCACCGCCGCCGCCAATACCGCTGCCGCAAATGCTGCAGCGGCAGCAGCAGCAGCGACGGTGCCAACCTCCACGGCCGACGAAACTCCCCGCCGCACAAGGAAACGGGGACGATCAGAATCCGCCGCCGCCTCCGCCTCCAAGACGGGCCGCGGCAAAGCCGCTGGCGGCGCAGGCGGGTTTTTCGACGGACTTCCCGTCAGCCCGTTCGTACCGCCGGCAGCCTCGGGAAGCCCGTTAGCGCAGGCTGCCGCGGCGGGGGTTGGTGTGGGAGTGGGAGTGAAGACGAGGATTCCGCACGTCAGGGCGGACCCGTGGGCGGTGAGCAGACGACCACTTAAGAATTGCCCCCATTTTGCTGGGGGCAACTACTACTAATAGTATATATGTACAGTACTGAACGGTTTTTGATGCCGTTAAAGGCTTTTCGTGAGTGTCATTTTTCTCTGCGTGCTTGTTGTCGTGGAGGTTGTGGCTGCACGACACCGACCTGTTCTTTCGCCCGATTTTTTCGGGTTGAGATTCTCAGATGATATTCGTTCGAACGGAACGCTCGGTCCGCGCGCATAACCGCATGCCTTACGAACATACTTTTCAAGTATTGTATCCGGGGCTATCATGTATATACGTCCTGGTAGTTTGCCGCATTTTTTTCGAATATGGAAGAACCAGACATATCACCAGCAGATCCAGTCATACCTGGTTCACATTAGCTTTATGTCTCCGCAATGATACTTCAATTTTTCGGGAGATCCCACAACAGGTGTTTTTTGTCACTGTGTATCCTGCTTGACACGCCGCAGGCGGTACCTCTTACCGGTAGCTGGTGTACCGGTACATGCGAACTCGTCTTTCTCTCTGTCTCATGCCTACGCTTCCTCCTCGTGCCATGTTTTGGTCGCCTTCTTTCGTTCGCGAAGGCTCTGGTTGAGCGCACCCGGACCCACCCCAAGTTCACCGCAAACTATTCGTTTGTGAAGGATGCGAGTTGGATCACGGCCCCCCCCTGCGGAGATGACTGCGGAGGCCTCCCGCAGGTCGTGGCTCTGGACTGCGAGATGTGCTTGAGTGAGGTACGGCACGCTTGTCTTCGGCATGGTGCTGTTGTAGTGAGTGCTACGTACGGTCCGGGTGATGTACATGTATACGGGTATGGTATGTAGTATGGTACGGTATTATTTGTGGAGATGGGTCCTCTGGTTTCCCGCGGGTCGTGTCTTTCTGGACTGGGATATGTGCTTCTGACTGAAGTACGGTACCCTACTTCGGATATTTATTATCGTACCGGGTATACGGTATGGAACAGTATGATAAACAGTATGGAATACGGTATGGTACAGTATGGCACGGTCCTTCGTTTGCAGATGACTGCGCGGAGCGAAGATGACTGCGCCCGTCTCCCGCTGATCGTGGCTCTGGGCTCCGAGCTGTGCTTGAGGGAGGTACGGTACAATACGGTGTAGTGCTGTAGGATACGGGTATTTTTGGTATTGCACCAGCGACGCGCTGTAGTCTGGTACTATCATAGGTATTTGGTCTGGTTCGGTGTTCCTTAGAGAGATGGCTGCGCCTTTTCCCCGCAGGTCGTGGCGATGGACTGCGAGATGTGGTTGAATGAGATACTGTACGGCGGTGTAGTGCTGTGGGGTACGTGATACTAGTGCGTACCGGGTGCTTGGTATGTTTCACGGTATTTTCGGCGTGATACATACGGTACGGTGTAGTGCTGCACGGTACGGAACATTACGAGTGTAGTACCGTATACGGCGTGCACGGTATGGTACGGTTATCCGTGCGGAGGTGGCTGCGAAGGTCTCCCGCAGGTCGTGGGTCTTGGACTGCTATCTTTATGGATGTGCTCGGGTGAGGTATTACGCCTTCTGTGTACGTCCTCAGCAGGGGTGTGCAGACCTTGGCCCAGCTTGGAAAATATTATTCATGCGTTGGACAGATCACGATCTATCTTATCTACAGATATACCATGTATAACCTCACCTACCGTTGTGTATGAGGTTGTGCAGGATCTGTATAGAACAGATCTAACCCAGGAAACATGTCCTAGATCATCAGATTACACGGCTCCCTCCCGGCAACATGAGCTGCTGTGGATTATACATATCGTACAGATCAGTGATCTATCTGCCCTGAAAGATCTTACAGATCATACAGATCATGCAGATCATGAAGTGGGAGTCGATGATTCGTCCCAGATATGAAATTGTTGAAGTTATACTCAGCTGGTTACGTAAGCCCCTACCCTGTGACCTTAACCCTGCTGAAACTGTCGAACATCCACGAATCTCAGGATCCGGTGAGCAAATCCCTTAACGGCAAGGAGCTGGTGAGGCTCAGCATCATTAACGGCGCCAACGGAGAGCCGCTGATGGACACTCTCGTGCGCCCCGGGAACCCGGTCGTGGACTGGCGCACCAGCATCCACGGTGTAGCCCCTGAGCACGTGGAAGGCGTTCTTTTCACGCACAGGTACATGATCATCATACTACTTGTATTTGCTGTACGTATGGTGAGCGTTACTGCAGTACGAGTAGGTGCTCGTCTTTAAGGGACGCTGTAAATACTGCGCTAGGAATCGGAAGTCCCTTGTGTACTACCCTCCCTAGTCCGAGTTGCAGCACCGGTCCCTTTACGCACGAGGTAATCAAGAGTTGGATAAAAACGGTGTGCTTAAACTTAAGGTCCGTTTTGACTCGGTTTTCCTTTATCATTTCGGGGTCTCTTAAGCCCTTTAGTCCTGCAGTCCCAACTTTGGGACGAAAGACTCTAGTTCCAAGTAGTTTGCCCCCAAAACGGGACTGCAGCCCTCAAAGCGTTAACAGGGACTATTCTAAGTGCTGCATCTTTGTATTTCGATGGTAAAAGTCTGTAACGATGGGTTGGCGTTCCGGAAACGGGGCGAATTTTGCTGTTTCGTTAGGTGTTGTGTAGTGTTGTCAGGCGTGTTTTTGGCCACCGCCATCCAGGGGGCGGCCGCTGATTACGTGGAAGGTGTTATTTTCAAGCACAGGTGCGTACAGTATACCTGACGAGGGTGCATTTTTCATTGTACATATAGATGGGAGTTTGCGGAGAGGGGAAGGGTGGACAAGAGGGAGGGGGAGAGGGGGGGGGGGCACTCATGTCATGGATGGCCGTAGTGGTATGAACATAAACCCTCGCATCCCTACAATGCCGGGACGGAGCACGTCCGGTTTTCACCGAGCGGGCAGGCACTGCTTGCACCAAGCGAGTCGCATGAAGGGTGAGCGGCAGGCATCCTACCGAGAACCGCTTGTGAGGCGGTCTATCTTGCATGTGGATGACCGCGTCGAATGAACATGTTTTCTGAAATGATGTTTTCTGGTGTGGCCGCTTCAATAGACAGAAATGCGTATACTCTGTACTTCCCCCTTGGGCACTTTACCGTATGCACACTAGGTAATACAATCATTCCCCTTGGGCGGAGTTGAGGTCCTCGATCCCGCACGAAAGATGCAACTCGACCACCAGCGGTGACCGCCCCAAAGCAAAGGGGGGTCGTCTTATTGGTTTGCGTAATGTTGTCAGGCATGTTTGTGGTCCTCGATATCCATCATGTAGCCTACGAGAAAATGGAAGGCGTTCTCTTCACGCACAAGACGCAACAGCAATGGGGTTTGCATGCTGATGGTGGGGTGTGGAAGGGGGAGGCGGTTCTCCGTGTGGAACGGTCGCGTAAAGTCTTGTTGCCGCTGCCGAAGATCGAACACCGCCGATTGGTTAATTTTATTGACTTGACTGATTGGCTGATGTATTGGTTGCTCGATCGGCACACCTATTCACCCATACCACACGAACGTATTGTCCGGGCGCAACTGTCGATAGACACGAGCCTGTAAGAGAAAACCACAGGTCGGTCACTATACTAGTCTTAGTGTTGTCCCCGTTTTTGGTGTGGCCGTCGTCGTGGAAACCCCGACTACGGTAGACAAAGTCGCGTGGAAGCAGGGTGTCTCTGGTGGGCCCTTCCGGCGGCTATTTATACTTCTGCACAACATTTCCGGGGGGGCATAGTAAATAGGACCTACGGTACACACAAAAACCTATATATTTCCCTATTTTTACTAAGAATATTTGGTCCTATTTACTGCGGCCCCCCGTAATAAATGGGAGCAGGGGGTCAAGTGGGAGCAGGTCCGGGTGGGATCAGGTCGCCAGAGTGGGAGTAGGTCCGAGTGGGATCAGGTCGCCAAGTGGGAACAGGGTCGGTAACAGCGTCGACCTGTAAAAGTATCTGACTGGCTCGTGGCTCCAAGTATTTCCTGCCCGTATGTCTCTCTGTAGCGCGATATGATCGCCACCGGGTTTCGGCTTCAGGCGTGTTTTCGGTCTATATAATGTAGCGACCGGTTTATGTCCGAGGGTGGGGAAGGTAGAAGGGGGGTAGGGGTTGTGCCATTTGTTACCGTTAAGCGTCGCGGCGAAACCGAATTTTGACGGCAACCCCTTCCTCCGCTCCGGGCTCTCCGCCCTCGCCCTGCGTCGCTCTGCGCCCCCCCCTCGATCCCCTGCCTCCGTACGAAGGCATGCGCAAGCAGCTATCGCCCGCATCTGCTGCCAGCACACGGTCATCATCGGCCACGCTCTGAACAACGACCTCGAGTCGCTGAAGGTGGGACTTGAGTGTTTTGGGTGAGACAACCATTGGCGTATTCCCTTTTCGACCCTACGGTGCTTGTTCAGTCCCACCACCACCGCCCGCCAACAACAGTAACCACGATCACTCTGATGGCCATGATTATCACCACGACCGTTGGCAGGAGGGCTTGAGGGCGGGGGGGGGAGGGGGTGTACTCGATATCATGCTCGGCCGTAGTCTTATGACCGTAGACCCTAGCAGCCCTACATTGCCGGGACGGGGCACGTTGGGTTTTCATCGACCAGGCAGACATTGCTTGCTTGGGGGGGGGGGGGGGTGAGTTCTGCGTGCCCGGAGCGGTCGCTGTGTTGTATGTAACTGGTACGTCTTCAGGTGGAACTACGCCTTTAGTGGAGCACGCCAATAGTGTACGTAAAACACGCCCTGACAACGCCGCCTCCCCCCCCCCCCCCCCCCTGTCATCCGTATGCTAGAATGCACGCACAAGGTGCCGACTCCCTCCTCACGAGCAGTTCTTATTACGGGGGACCATAGCAAAAAGGACAAGATATTGTTATTAATATTAGCGACGTATATAGGTTATTGTATGTACCGTAGGTCCTTTTTAGTATGCCCCCCCGTAATAGTGTTAGGACGAAGCTCGCCCTTTGTGCGGCTCGCCGAACACCCACGGCGCTTCGCGCGTGGTGCGATCAATGCCTGCTTGGTCGGTGAAAACCCGACCCCGCTCCGTCCCGGCATTATAGGGACACGATAGTCCCTACGGTCATACGACTACGGCCATGCATGAGGTCGAGTACCCCCCCCCCCCCCCCCCCCCCCCCGCCCATGAAAACCGGACGTGCTCCACCCCGGCGTTGTAGAGACACGAGGGTCTATGATGTTGAGACTACAGCCCTGCATGATAGTGAACTCCCCGCCCCATGCTCGCGTGAAAACCCGACGTACTCCGTCCCGGCGTGTAGGAAGGATGCGAGGGTCTGGTTATACGACTACAGTCATGCATGACAACTGAGGACACGACTACGGCGATGCATGACAAGGAGTAACCCCCCCCCCCCCCCCCCCCTCCTCCCCTCCTCCCCCTCCCCTTTTCACGACGCGCTCCAGATGACGCACGACAGGATCGTGGACACATCGTTCCTTTTCCAGACCAGCGGCAGGAAGGACGGCACGCCTAGCCTGAAGGACGTCGTCAAGGCCACCCTCGGGAGGACGATTCAAGGCGGCGCCCACGACTCCGTCACCGATGCCAAGGTGCGGGAGAGGGGTTCCCCCGAGGGGATGTCTTATCGTGCGCGTTTACACGATAGATACCTGGTGCGCGGTACCTATTACGGGGGACCATAGTTAATAGGACCAAATATTGTTGGTAAAAATGGTTAAACATACAGGTTTTTATGTATACCATAGGTCCTATTAACTATGGTCCCCCGTAATAGTGGTCCCCTCTATTCTGCCGGTATGGGCCAGGCTACTACACCGGCACTATATACAGCGGCCACCGGCATTATTCCGCACGCTTCTACTCTGGTGAATCCTACTGTATGTTCAATACTATGCAAGAGTGCCCGGCCACAAGAATCGAGCCATACCTGGTATACTGAAACTAAGCAACTACCAGGCAATGCTTCGTTTTTTTTTTGTGCGTTCTTCTCCGCACTAAAAGTCCAAATCTCCACGCCGCATTTTCAGATGATCAACCCGTGACTTTTTTTGCAGGCGTGTTTTTGCTCACCTTCTTCTTAAGGGACTGGCCTGGGTTTTTGGTTTTTTCTTTCGCCGAAAACGTTTGGTCTAATGGTCTCTCTCGCCGCTATGGAGGGTCATGCAAAGCCTGCCGATATGGCGTCCACTGGTGCCCCCTTCTGACGGTTGGGGGGAGCCGGCAGTCCGCTCGTCCTCCGGTGGACGAATCTGGGTTGCGGGCATCGTTTTCCCCCGTTTTTTTGTTGCATGAATGTTGTTTTAGTTAACCCTGTGTGTCAAAAGTTTTTCTGCCGGCGACTACATCGGGCACCGGCATTGTACGAGTAGTAGAGGGACCCCCTGCTTTCCTACACGGTATAAAGTGCAGCAAACCTATCCTGCAGAGCGACTGGTGCGGTCTATTATAAACCCTCTATTTCGGGGGGGACCATATTAAATAGGACCTACGGGAGACACAAAAACCTATCTGTTTCCCTATGTTTTTCTCACAATGTTTGGTCCTATTTACTGTGGCTCCCCGTAACAGGAAGAGCATGTGCAGCACTTGCGGTAGTTTGAGTGCGACAGTACGGCGCAACTCCTCGTTCTGCGCGCGTGTCGCGTCTGTGTCTCTTTCCGTTTTTGCGCATGCGTAGCATCCCCTGTTTTACCCCAGCTCAACCCGGCTTCGCTACGAATATGTACGTCACATACGTTTGTACTCGGGCACGAGTACTAGTATTGTACACAGGACAACTATTATCACGGGGGGCCATAGTAAATAGGACCTACGGCAAAGACAAAAACCTATATATTTACCTTTTTTTACTGACAATATTTGGTCCTATTAACTATGGTCCCCCGTAATAGTAAGGAAGCAACCGGAAAGAAAAGGAAGGCTGAGGCTTGCAGGAAGATGAGAAAATTCGGGAGTCGTTGTACCGAAGCTTTGTTGTACTTTTGTGTACCTGGTACTGTAGAACGCACCTTCATCAAATAAGAATCCAGCCTGGGTCACCTTCCTTGTTTCGTGTTGGGTTGTCCTGTCCTGCCGCCGTATCGTCTCTTTGTTTCGGCGCTTTTTTTCCTCCTGTGCTACAATCAAGTAAAATAAGCCCCTGAGGGGTGAAATATACCTGGTACCTGGTATATAGACCACTCTTCTCGTACGGTAGTTCTACGTGTAGCACTTGTCTCCTGTGTATAAATATGGGTGCTTTTGGTGCTGAGGCCCCCTATCCTGCCGGAAAACACATTCTACATTAGTTCCAAGAGGGTTTTCCCCCAAAGCTGGGGCGCAGTTGTAAAAGTGGCCAATTTCGTGGTTGACCGGGGCAAGTGCACAGACCCTTTGAACAGTTTTTTTTTTCGCGGTTTTAGATCTTCCCATTCCCCCGCGCATCCCCCCCCCCCCCCCCCCCCCCCCCGCGCCGCTGCTCTCCCTTTCGTGGAAACCTTCGGACCCTCAACATACCCCCAACGCCCTGGATGCAGCGAGGTACGCTCTCGTCAACAGTGTTTATGTTCTGCACCCTCCGCCCCCCCCCCCCCCCCCCCCGCCCCCCCCCACCCACCCCGTCGGCCCTCTACATACAATAAAACACGAAGCGCGAGTTCTCAAAGACATTTTTTTAATCATATCAAATCCCCGCCGACGTGCTCCGTCCCGACATTGTAGGGATGCGAGGGTCTATGGTCATACGACTACGACCATGCATAACAATGATTACCCCCCCCCCCCCCCCCCCCCCCCCCCCCCCCCCCCCCCCCTTTCCCTCCCCCTCCCTACCCCCGCCACCTCCTTTCTTGGAAACCCTTTACAGTGTACCCTGGACGCAGCGAAGTACGCCCTGAACAACGCAGGCGCGCCCCTCGCCACCATCGCGAGCTCGAAAAAGTTGAAGAGGTCCCGCCCTAGCTCCGACGCGAGCAACGGAAAGGTGGACGCTAATGGAAGGGAGAAGAAGAGGAGGGAGGAGAGGTCGCTGATGGTGCACCGATTGCCCGCGGGTACGACGCTCGAGCAGCTGTCGAGGGTTATGCAGAAGAAGACTCACGTCGTCGCGATTGAGGTGGAGCCCATCTACTTTTCCGGGAGCACTGGGAAGACTCAGGTAGCTAGCTGCACCTGATAAATTATGAATATATATATAGATGAACGAGGGTGGGTTTGGTAGGTCGTGTAGGCTGGGGATACCCGGGTATCTACTCGAATATGATCTACGCATCCAGGTCTGATACCCGGGTATGTACCCCAGAGTGTATTCATTCCCTTTCGAAGCACACCCGAGTATGCATGGTACCGGGTAGGGGTCAAGATTTGATACTTTCTTTTTGTTTGTTTTCAGCGCTGACGATATCCGACATATCGGCGAATCCGTCGTGCAGTGCGTGAATCCTTGTTTTGAATTGGTTGTTTGACGATAGATGTGGGTGATATCATCACTTTTTTTTAGTCGTGCAAATCGGGATTATGCGCTTTGCCGATATGTTGCCGATTTTTTTGGCGGGTATCGATTCCGATTTTGAATCTCTCCGATTAAATTGGGTGAATCGGCTCCGATCGCCGATGCTCCGATTTACACCCTACTGTTACACTCGGAGTACTTTCATTACGTTGTCTGACACCAGGTATGTTTGAGGTCTGACAGCTCGGTGGATGGTGGGCGTGAAAGCACGCTCGAGCCTGTTCACTATTTGCTGACAGCCGCCACCACCTCCACCCTTTCATCTCTCGAGTTTGCTTAACGAAAAGCACTCCCCGCCCGCCTGCACGCCTCCGTCTCTCGAAAATGGACGCGTAGTCAGCGGTGAAATGACTGAGGCAAGCGACAAATGAGTACACCCCCCCCCCCCCCAACCTCGCCCCGCCCTCGCACGAGGTGCCGAAGTCCGCCTCACAAACGATTTTTAGCAGGATGCAGCTAGCCATTCATGTGACTCTCGCCGAGCACCTTACGGTCTGCTTCGCGCGCTTGGCGCGAGCAATGTCTGCCTGGTCGATGAAAGCCCGACGTGCTCCGCACTGGTATTATGCAGATGCGAGGAGGGTCTAAGGTCACACGACAGCGGCCATGCATTACAGGAGTACCCCCCCCCCCCGCCCCGCTCCCAGGCTTTTTGTGATATATGGAAAAAAACGTGGTGAGGCATCTCTAGATTAGGAGACTAGGAGCAGGGACGGTGCTCCATCTTAAAAGGGATGCGTGGTCAATGGTCCATTGACTAAGGCAAGCATTACATATGTACGCCCTCCCCCCCTCCTCCCCCTATCCTGTCTCCGCAGGTAGTCTACGCGTCGAGGGCTCAGGCAGACATCGCGTTCAACGGCATCTCGACCTCAGCCCACGAGGACGCGTCCGGGAGGTTGGAGAAGAAAATTTTCATCTCCGGAGACGGCCAGAAGTATATCAAGGTGGGCTTTCCCTTTTTTCTTATTTTTTTTTTGGGTAGTGGTCCCTTTATGGTTCGGGTTGAGTAACCGCCGGTGTGCTCGCTGTATGCAGTGCCGGTTGCCGCTACAGAGCCCGGTACATATTGGCTGTATTTGCTTTTAGTGGGGGGGGAGAGGGGGAGGGGGGGGGGGGGGGGACTCTCATCTCTGAACACCGTCTTACCGTAGGTGTTGAGATTACCGGAAAGAGCTCTCTGATTTCTCACGGGAGGTGCGATCATTTTTCAGCGGTGCTTGAAAGTCTTGATATAATATTCCAGGTATTATATATATAGTATATGGTATATCCATAACATTTTTTTTTTTCTTCATTTTTTTCGGAAAAGCTCTCGATCAGATATTTCCCGGAAATAAATAACACCATCAGGTTGTAGTTCGGTAAACGGCAACCTTAACCTTCCCGTTCTGGAATAAAAAATCGGGAGCCGATAAACGATCCCCCCCCCCCCCGATAATCGCGATCTCAGCGGTATTTTCGGGTACCCCCTGTTGACGACTTCATCAGAGGTGGAAAGAGACCTTTTCGATGAAAAATTACGGTTACAGCACGATGAGGATGTGGTGCCTTACGGACTACGTTTTCGAGTTATACGATGCAAGGGGTCGTACGGCGCGGACGCGACGTGAATCCTGACACCCCTTTTTAGCTGCTGGACGCTCACGACGCCTGTGTATGTAGGTAGGGATGGGGCAGGTTTGGTTATCACCAGAATTTACCACTGTTCCGGTTGTTACGTCGGGTATGGCGGCACTTGTTGCACTGCTGTCGTAGGGTTAGCACTCTTCGGCCACAAATGTCTCTGGGACTGACCGAGCTCCCGAACTCTTTTATTGTGGGTGGGGGGCATATTATATACCAGGTAGGACCTACGGTACACACAAAAACCTAAATATTTCGCAATTTTTACAATTTTACGGGGACCATAGTAAATAGGACCAAATATTGTTAGTAAAAATAGCGAAATGTGTAGGTTTTTGTGTGCACCGTAGGTCCTATTCAATATGCTCCCCCGTGGTGCCGTAGTAAATAGGACCAAATATTATTAGTAAAAATAGCTAAATATATACCTCGTATGTTTTTTATGGGTGCCGTAGGTCCTATTTACTACGGTCCCCCCTAATAATAATATTTGGCCCTATGAGTTTTGACTAGGGTCCCCCGTAATAGTATATAGCTGCAGTCCGTTTGGGCGACAGACCTCTCAAAAATTCTAAGTACGAAGTTCGTTCCGAAAAGGGAACCGCGATACTACTTTACGGGCGGCCATAGTAAACAGGACCAAATATTCTTGGTAAAAAGAGGGTAATATATCGGGTTTTTGTGTGTACTGTAGGTCCTATTTACTATGGTCCCCCGTGATAGAAGGGATTGTAAGCCCTTTCGGAAATGGTGGAGGTAGCGAGACTTATATTAATCGTAACTTTGGTGTTGTCAAAACCGTCTCGTCCCCAAAACGGGGCTGCTATACTACTAAAAAGGGTTATAAGCCCTTTGGAAATGGTGGAGGTATTATGGCGACAAAGTGAACGATAACTTTGATGTTATCAAAACCGTCTGCGAGCAGCGAGAGGGAACGCCCAGCAGCAATCAGTACGGGTGTATATAGCAGGGTCGTGTTGCGCCCCGTGCCGCGCTATATATACTCCGTGCGTTGTAGCCCGGACACCGATGTTGTGTCATAATCCCCCCAAAGCACCAGTGGGCGTCGCCGTAATCCAAGCCACTTTTTTTTTAATCGCTATTAGTTTGTTCCCCCTCTACGGTCCCGAAAAGGGTCACGATTTTTCCGTCTGAAGTCCAAAAAGGGTTAATAAAAGCTTGAAAAAAATACGAGTTTATTTCTCGTTTTTAAGGACGCTATTCTGTTTTATAAAGTCCAACGACCCCCCCCCCCCCCCCCCCCCCCCCTTGCAAAAGAAAAAGGCCTCCGGGTTTGTCGTTAATTTCAATGATTTGTGTTGTTTTTTTATCGTGTTTCGAATGTATATATATATTTTCGTTTTTTTATTTCCTTCTGCCTTGTTTTAGTTCGTCTGTTGTTACCATTTTTTTCGTGTTTTGTTCTGTGTCGTCTTTGTTTAAGTTTATCACTTCAATTTATTCAAGTTTGCTTTTGTTTTTTTTTCAATTAATTTGTTTTTTCGAATTATTTCGTATCGGTTTCATTTCTTTTGACCATATATATATTTATTTATTTTCATCTTCGTTTGTGTTTTTTGTTTTTTGTTTCGGGTTTTGCGATGGCCAGGTAAGACACAGCGTCCCAATGGGCAAAGAGCCCGGGGAAGGAGGAGAAGAAGGGTTGGCCTCTTTTTCCTTCGACTCCGACACTTCTTCCTCGAGCGAGGACGCATAGACGTTGAGCAGAGACAACGCGACGAAAACTGCTCGCGGGCAAGAAAGGGGCGGGAGGAGGAGAGGGGGGGAGGGGTGGAGGATAAGGAGCTGCTCGCGGGGGGAAAAGGGGCGGGAGGGGGAGAGGGGGGGAGGGGTGGAGGATAAGGAGGGGGTAAA